>CM040978.1:13390144-13448840 GCA_022985145.1 Pangasius djambal
ATCGAGTTCATAGAAACACACATGTGGTATATTGGATTTCACAGAATAAAAATGTATGAGTTGTCTGTTCCATATTTTCAATTTCACTGTACAGTGATTTGTGACAGTGATGCTGGGTGTGCCATGACCTCTGTGTGTGTGTGTGTGTGTGTGTGTGTGCGTGTGTGTGTGTGTGTGTGCGTGTGTGTGTGTGTGTGTGTGAGAGAGAATGTGTGGGTGGTGTATGTGAACATTTTCCTCTTACTTTTTCTCATTCCCAAAAAAAACCCGACAACCTGTACACAGTGACTCGTGCAACACTGTAGGCACTTTATCCAAAAATATTCTTTCACATAAAGTCACATGTCCTCTGGGGAGACTAAAGCAGTGTGGTAAAACTGCTTGACTGAAGAAGAAGCCTTTTATAGATCTGCATCTTTGATAATTTTGGATGTACACCTATAGTTGCCAAAATGGAAATTATTAACGATTACTAATTTGCATGCACATTTTCAGCCTTTTATATTTGACAGTTTTTTTTAAAGATTTTTTTTTTTAATTTATTTTCTTATATGCAATATATTTTATTTAATAGATTTATTGAGCATGAACATATGAGCATGTCAGATTCTAACATTAAATTTGATTAAACATGGCTTGGACAGTGTAAAATTTTACTGAATGTGTACTAATAATGTTACATTAGGGAGCTGCTCCTATTTACTATGAAGTGTCTGACTCAGGTGGCTGAATGTTTAATACCAAGGCTTTTACTTTGCTATGTGTTTAATAAAGCTCGAATTAGACACGTATAAAAGGTATTCACAATGTATTTATGTATTTATTCATACATACCCGGTATGTGAAAATATATCGTTTTGTGAAAATGATTAATAAATACATTATTAGTGATAATATGTAATAAACACTTCCTTAAAACCTTATTATACAAACTACTGAGCATGAATGAATAACCTAACTTTTAGTTTTATTAGTTCATAATTGTATATGTTAGACCTTTAGGTTTTGTGTACCATCGTTGGACTTCTGCAATTTATGGTTTGAGAGCTAATAAAAGTTGAATAAGTCAATAATACTTTAATATGTGTTTCACATTCAAAAATGTTGTTGACGTATAGGCAAACCTATTTATTTAATGTTCCCATAATTCATAATCCATCTCCCTGTCAGCTAATGAACACAAAGCCTGAAAGGTTTAATGCTAGAAACTGCAGTCACTTGACACTTCCTATTGCCTAAAGTTACAACATGAACAATTACTGTAAATCTAATAGGATGCGTATTTAGGTTATTAACTCATATTAATAGTTAGTCACATAGCATGTATATAGCAATATATAGGTATCTACAGGTATTTATAGATAAAAACTAATACATACTGTATAAATAAACCTTTTTAAGGTTTATTTATTTGCCTAATTTGAGCTTTAACTCCTGATACCGTTCCTTAAACCCCTTACATTGTGTTCCTCAAGATAAAGTGTTACCCATGGCTTATTATCATAGCCTGTTGACCAACAACATTTTTTCTGGTGAACAATTAAGAGGGTAAAACCTTTAAATGACCTCACATCTTCCAATGGCTACCTAAAGTCCATGATCTAATAACAGGCACCAGATGAAAAATCAGCTTAAAGCAAGATGACCTTGAGTAGATGATAAACTGAAAACCTAAAGTGGTAACTAAAGTGAGGTAATACATAAGTAACACACCATTGTGTTCATAATGTTCTACCAGTAGATTGTGCTGACAAGTTCACTAAACTGTTTTTTTCTGAAAAGGTCGTCATTGTAAATGAGAACTGGTTCTCAATTGACTTACCTGGTTAAATAAAGGTTATTATTATTAAATGTGTTCCTTACTCTTGTAAAGCGACATAAATTATGTCAATGTCTTCACAGTTCTGTTGTTAAGGCAGGGTTTACAAAAGATGATTTTTCAAATCCCAACAGATTATGATGTGGGCATTGCACACTGATCAGTGCTTTTTTTGTAGATTTTTAAGTAAACAAACAACTGAAGAAAATTACGGTTCTATTGTTACCAGAAGACAGCTGCAACAAAAGACACACCAGTGCTCAAATAATATACAAATAATTAGAATAGCTAGCCAGCTGGTAATACAAAGTTTACAAGCAAACAATTTTAACTCGTCTGGTTGGTTTACAGCTTCAGTAATTACAGCCTAGATTTATTTATTTATTTATTTATTTATTTATTTAGGATCGTGTGGTTATGTTAATTCCTAATATCCTCTGACTCTGACTGGCCTGAAATTTGAATGAAGGAAGTTTAAAGTCTGTGCCCCTCACACACCACATGATTTTGTGTTCTCAACTATGTAATATAAATATGTAGTTGTAGCACAAAATCGAGGATATGACTAAGGCAACAATTATATAGTGTAACCAAGCTTAAGTAAGCATGATAACTTCAAAACAATACAAAAGCACCATACCACCCAAACCTCCCCAGTATCATTGCTTGAATTAAACGACCTTTCATAGTTTGTAACTAAACGTATCAGCATGATGGGTATCTAGGCATATCACATAAACTAACACCAGAGACCTATCTAAGCACAAAAAGAAATTTCTCTGATGGACCAAGGGAATCTCATTACAGCTGATCTGCCATTTGTAGTACTGAAGTACAGTAGCATGCATTATCAGCTTGCTAATGGGTCCCTTAGTGATGCAGCTCCAGGCAAGTGGCTATAATTGCCTCTTCTGCCATGCCCAGGGGAATTTGGAAAGATCACTGCAGCTCACGTTTCTACCATGAACCTGTGTTGTCCTCAGGGTATATTATTTACCTTTGGCACAGAATGGAGTAAGGGTAGACCCTTAGTTCTTAAGGGTTTAATTTTCATGCATTAAGGAAATAATGGACTCAGAGTTTTGGACTTCTTTTGTACACACACACCACACACACACACACACACACACACACACACACACACACACACACACACACATATATATATATATATATATATATATATATATATATATATATATATATATATATATATATATAAACACAATTTCAGACTCTTTCTCCTGAGAGATTGTAACTGGCATAGCAAGGGTGAGATAAGGATTGGACTTGTGAGAATGGTTAACAATATTGTGGCCCTTTGCTTTTCTCATTCAGTCTCTTTAAGGGAATGATACCTAGCTACAAAAAGAAAAGATATCATTAAAGTGGGGAAAAAATGCAAAAGTATTCCACCAGCTGGAGGTTTGACTGAATAACAAATGATAAATACACATATTCTTTTTTTATTTTTATTGCAAACTCATGTTCTCTTACAGTGAATTTTCATTTTCCAAGTCAAAATTAATTATTGGTCGGCAAGTATTTCAAATAAAATAAAAAAAACTGAAAAATGCTGCTTGCCTAAGTATTCAACCACCCAGGTTCCGGAGGCTCCAGGTGAAAGATATTGTCTTAACAAGGACAAAATAATGACTTATAATTGGCCTTCACTTGTGAAATATGAAAAACGCTCCCATTGTCTGAACAAAAAACCCCACAGTTGAACTGTCATGAGAGTGAAGAGACTGTCAGTCTGAAGGAAAGGAATGAAAATGAAGACTAAGGAGCATCTAAGTAAGTTAAAAATAAGGTAATAGAATTTCACAGCTTAGGAATAGGGTGTAAAATTATATCTAAAATGTTGGACATCCCAGTAAGCACTGTTGGATCAATAGTGAGGGAGTGGAAGCTGCATCACCCCACCCATGCACTACCTGGACAAGACCAACAGTCACTCTGAAGGTGTTACAGAGTACAGTGGCTGTGAGTGGAATGCAGGTGTACCAGGCAACCATTTCAAGAGCTTGGCAAAATTGAGGACTGCGTAGGAGGGTGGTTAAAAAGAAACCATTGCTCAAGAACAAGAATATGAAAACATGAGGGTGACCCAGTGAAGATGTGTTTTTTGGTGTGATAAGACCAAGTTTGAGATACCGTATTTGGGCAAGTTTCAAAGTGTTATGTGTGGTGCAAACCTAACGCAGGCCACACCTCAATTAACACCATCCCTACAGTGAAATATGGTGGTGTTAGCCTCATGCTCTGGGCACACTTTTCATCCTCATAGCAAGAAGCCTTTCTTGTCAAAATTGAAGGGAGATGGGAGGAAAATCAAGGGGGGATTTTATTGCTAAAAATAAAGAAAGAAAGAAAGAAAGAAAGAAAGAAAGAAAGAAAGCTTGGAAAACCTTCACCTTTCAGCAGGACAATGGTCCCACACACAAGGCCAAAGCAACACAAGATTGATTAAAAACAAAAAGATGAATGTTCTGCAGTGGCCAAGTCAAAGTCCAGATCTGAATCCCATTGAGAATCTGTAGCACTGCTTGAAAATTGCAGTCAACAAACATTTCCAAAAATCCTGTAGAATATGGAGCAAATCTGCTGGGAAAAAATGGGTGAAAATCACTTCCAGTGTGCAGTGTGCAAAACTGGTAGGAACTTACTCTAAAACATACTTTGGTACAACATTACTCTAAAAGACTTAATGTTGTTATTGCAGCAAAATGTGGTTCTACCAAGTACCGGTCTGAATTGGTTGAATACTTACACAAACAGCATTTTTCAGTTTTAATTTTTTTTAGTTTTTATTATCTCCTGACAATAATAAATATCTGCTGACAAATAATGAATTTGCTTTGAGAAAAAGATTTATTTGAGAATATCAATGAGATCAATAATAATAATAATAATAATAATAATAATAAATACTGGCTAGAACAATCTGGGTAAGTGTTATTTGTAATCAGAACAAAGCTGATGACTTTTGAGGGGGGTTGAATACTTTCGCAAGGGATTGTGTGTTACAATTTCAGCTAAAGATCCTTCACTGTTAGTGCTGTCCAAAGTGTTGAATTAATGCTTACAACACAAATACTTTAACTTACTATGTTTCATATTAAAATACATTTTAACAAAAGAAAACACATGAAATATATCTCAGATATGATCTTTAATATGTCTCTGTTTACAAGTAAAAAAAAAATCCTTTAGGGATCTTTACTTCATTGTGTGACCATATCAAAGTGTGTTTGATACGGTCAAAAATATAAATACAAAAAAATACAAAAATATAAATACAAAAATATATTTGTAATAACATATTTATTAAAGTTTATTTATTTATAAATTTGTTTAAAATGTATATTTATTCTTAAAAATCAGATTTCGGCAACAAGTGGTTGTGTTTTATGATTTAACATCCTCAATTTGAAGAAACCTTGGACTATTCCAAACATCCTACATCAACTTCTCACACTCATAGTATTAGCTTTATTTAGTGTTGTTTTCTGTGTAGTTAGTGAAGTAGAGGCAATTTTTTGAGGAGGAGGAATTAAACTGTTAATTTAAAGTTAGGTTAGATTAAACTGCTATTTCTCAGTTTTCCAATTACTGATTTCATTTCACAAGCTGCACTGCAAAATTATAAAATAAGCTTCAGTGTCATATTGATTAATGGGGTTGTGGCAGGATATTTTCTATACTTAACAAAAAGTGTTTCTTTCCTTACTTAGTCAAAGGAAACAGACAACAAATAGAGTCCATTGTTATGGGTCATAGAAAACACCAAGTGGAGGAAGTGAGGTAAGAAAGTAGTAAAATTTGTTATTACTATCATTCACCCATACTTATAATAAGGCATTTTAATGTGTTTTGACAGTTTGGCAGAGCTGATGCAAAATTAATTTTTTGGTATCTTTTGGTTTACGTGACTGCAGTATGTTTACATATCTATATTTATTACTACAACAACACATAATTGTTTGACACACATAAGATGGCAGACTTAACAATTTGTTTAGGAACATATACATTATACACCTGACCTATACATTATACATTAGACACCTGACCATCACAGCCATTTGTGGTTCTTCCCCAAACAGTTGCCACAAAGTTGGAAACATGCAATTGTATGGAATGTCTTTGTATGCTGTAGCATTATAATTTCACTTCACTTGAACTAAGAAGCCCAAACCTGTTCCAGCCTGACAATGCCCCTGTGTACAAAGCGAGCTCCATGAACACATTTGTTTGACAAGGTTGGTGTGAAAGAACTAGAGTGGCCTCCACAGAGGCCTGACCTCAACCCCACTGAACACCTTTGGGATGAATTGGAAAGCTGACTGCGCCCCAGTCATGCAATATAGTCAGACATTAGTACATTTATCTGCTTTTTTCTCTTACTATCATATATATAATCTATCATCGAATATTGCAATGAATGGACAACAAAACATAAATGGCTATTAGCTCCTTGCAATACCATATCATAAATTAAGTTCAATCAAATTATCAGCATTCAAGTTTATTTACATTTACATCACCTGTCATATGCAGAAATGTCTGACATCTTTAATAAAACAAATTTAGTCAAACGCAGTAAAGTAAAGTGAGTTTTATGACTATGGGAGAATTGACGTATATATGATAACAAAATCCACATCTAACACAGTAATTCAAGACAACAGCCCTCTTTATTATAAAAGAAACCAACTACATCAAGCAACCAGGATAAACTGACCAAAAAATGAAAAATGTAATTAAAACTTTAGGGAAATAACCTTTCATCTGTGCATTCCTTTGTTCTTCTGTGATTGTTTTGAGAGCTTGTCTCGCTCTTATGAAACAAAGAAACCATTGGTGCTGATGGAGTGTGATTTGTTTTTGATGTTCACCAACAAATAAACCAGCTGTTAACATGTGCAGACAGACAAGGCATAACGAAGGAACTGCTTACCGTTCGTAATCGTAATTAGCTCATGAATAATCATGTTTGTAAAACTTGCTACTTTTCTGACTAAAAATAATGAAAGTTAGCTATTTCTTATTCTTCTTCATTCTAATAATCCTAGACTGAGACAGTACAGATGAGGTTTGACTGAAGAATTTTATAAAACTGTGTCTTCCTGTCTACTAACTGTTTGTATTAAAGCATTCAATTAAAACATTCACTTTCTACCTGTCCCTATGATTTTCCATAAAAGTTAACCATGCAAAAGGTCGACAGCACCTCTCACAGCCCTTTAGAGATGGAAAGATCGGGTGAATGACCCACGTCTTTATCTCGTCCATTCTCTTTTGAGTCCCCATTGTGGGGAGGATGGTTCAATCAAACAACATTGTGTCCAAGCACAAAGGAGGAAAAGACAGAGGCTGGGGGGCAAGTGTGGAACTGGCCTGAGATAAGGGGTGACAGTGCAATGGCTTGACAGTATGACCAGGTAATGTCACCTTCACCAACCTGCACCCGGTCATTACAGCTGAGCTGAGATTCGTTAATACATTCATTCTGTTTGACAGTAACTCTGTTTTTAATCACCTCAGCAGATGTACCTCCTATTATGTGCTGTGCAGCCATTCGACGCTGCCTTGATGAACACTGTGAACATTCTGTTAACAAGCCAATATGATCCACAGAGGAAATAGGAGATTCTATTTTTTTGTTGGCTTTGATTAAAAGCACACATAATGTTGAGTCTCACCCTTTGGGAATAATGTGGAAACGCTGGATATATGTGCAAGTCAAGACAGATTAAGGCTGATTTGAACATTTGTTCTTTTGTCTGGTCAGAAGCAGGTTTGGTAAACAATGTCTACAGTGGAGGAGAAATAGTAATGTGCATGAAAATGAGGCATGAAGCAAGAGCATAAAATCAGCATGTTGTTTATTTGGGATAATCTAATAATCATTATCAATATTCCAGGAGGGGTTCAGAGAACAGGCAGACAATAACAAACTAGTGATCCATAATCATAAACAAGAATACAGACACTGGTCTAAACACAGAAGAAGGACCAAAACAAACATAATTTGCATTATGGATCATATTCAGAGTCGGGATGAGTGAAAGTTTTAAAAATAAAAAGTGTTTCTTTGCTTGCTGTAGCCAAAGGAGACAGTCAGCAAATCCAGGAAAGTTGTTTTTTTTTTTCCTTACAACAATTCACTCATATTATAATAAGGTATTTGTTTTGACAGTTTGAGTTTGTATTGTATCATAAAAAATGTCAAGGCATTAGAAAATAATTACTCTACACTGGAGAGGCCACAAAAGCTTGGAGTAGATGGCATCAGAGAATATATATATATATATATATATATATATATATATATATATATATATATATATATATATATATATATATGTACAAAGCTACAAATGGTGCTCATGTATGTCTCACTAGCATGATGTACAGTCAGGTCCAGAAGTATTTGGACAATGACAGAGTTTTTGTGATTTTGCCTTTATACACCACCACAATGGGTTTGAAATAAAACAATCAAGATGTGATCGAAGTGTAGACTTTCAGCTTTATTTTAAGAGGTTCCACAAAAATATGGCATTTACCATTTAGGAATTACAGCCATTTTCAGCAAAGTACCTCCATTTTCAGGGGCTCAAAGGTATTTGGACAGTTGTGGTGAGGTCCATTCCCTCATTACTTCAAGACAAATGAAGCAGATAAAAGGTCTGGCGTTGATATCAGGTATTGAGTTGGCATTTGGCAGCTGTTCGACTGGAGCATAAAGGCAAAATCACAAAAACTCATTCATTGTCCAAATACTTCCAGACTTAACTATATATATATATATATATATATATATATATATATATATATATATATATATATATATATATATATATATATATATATATATATATAGTTGTGTGAATTCATCAATCCATTTCCCGTACAGCTTATCCTACACGGGGTCATGGGGTAGCTTGGAGCCTATCCCAGGAGACGCGGGGGAAAGGCGGGGGACCTCCTGGACGGGGTGCCAATCTATCGCAGGACACAATCACACACACACACTCACACAACACAGACAATTTGGAAATGCCAATCAGTCTACAATGCATGTCTTTGACTTGAGGAAGGAAACCGGAGTACCTGGAGGAAATCCCTGAAGCGCTGGGAGATCATGCAAATTCCATGCTCACAGGGCGGAGGCGGGTGTGTGAATGATTATGATAAAATTATGAACTATACTTACAGTGCTTAAAGCAGACTGTGACCATATCAGATGACTGGACGTTTTCTTTAAAAGAGACTACCAGTTAACCAAATCATGGAGAGAACTGATTAATTGCAGTGTCCATATTATTAAGACAAATTGTCTATGATTGCAATTTTAATGTAATAGTCATAATGAGGATTATTAATGACAGTCAGCCTCAAGATATTCACAATATATTTGGCTGCTATTACTTTAATTCATAATTCTTCCCATTTATATGGCATCGCATTAGTCTATTGTATTTTATTGTCTCAGGCTTTTGTGCTACACTATATTGTAATTGAGAGCAAACAGCAATCTGTTTTATCATATCACACCTGAATTTATTTTGGGCTTGAAGACAAGTTTGGTTTGACTTGGGGGACTGGGGGGGACTTGACACTGTTAAAAACCTCCAAGAGAGCGTTACACAAGAAATAAAACCTGGCAACCTCAGAGGTGTGAACTGCTCACAGTTAATTTCAATATGTGCCAACCAGAATTCAACATCAACACCTGTGTAGCGTAACTCTGAATGCAGCCAACCTTTCTGTGTATATTTTGAACTCCAAATCTGTATAAGGCTGATAGTGAATAATCCAGTCACTGATTACTCCTTTCATTTATACAGCCTCAGCATGGGGCTGTCAGCCACTAGTTTACATCCTATAGATTTATAAGAAATGTAAGAGTTGGGTAAAGTCGAAGAAAACTTTGTTTTCTCATTGTTTGAAGAGATTAGGCTACAAGGCTGAGAGTATTTCCAGCTAGGGCTGGATGTAATCTCCCATGGCAATTAAATAAGTACCAAGGGCACTTAAAACATGCATTTATTAAGAGGTGTGTAAATCTGACAAGTCAAATGGGGCCCTTGATGATTAATGTTGTATTATTTTTGTCTTTCTAACTTCAGCTCCCTCTGAAATATTGGTCCTAGCAGGATTCAGTGTTAAATAACGTACAGTGTATTTGTTTTGTATAGAGCCGTGCATGGCACAATGAGGTGGTGGTTGTGCAAGAAAGTGAATTTTTTTGAGGTTTTACTGTATGTACCTGGCAAGGATAATTTAGGTCACATATTAGTGTAAAATAGGAAGACTGGGGGGAAAAAAAAGACTACACAGCTGAGAATTGCATCATCACTTTCTTAAACCACTAGCATCAATTAGATTCTTACAGATTGGATGACTAAACATAACAGCAATTCCTAGGCTAGATACACAATGAGGATTATGTGCACAAACAGTTTGGCCTAGTATTATTATTTTCTTCCTTCCGGCAAAAGATAGAACACATTACTCAAACACCATAATTCAAACAATTCATGCTGCAAATTGTCACTGTAGATCAATTTCCTCTCGATGGCTTATGTTCTTTAATACTGTTTAAAGCATGCCCATCTGTCTCTGTCTCTCACCTAATAACCTTCTAAATTTGTTTCTATCTACAACACTCATTCTGTTTCTTTCACTGCCCTTGCTCTCCCCCTCTCTCATTTTTATTTTGTTTTAGAAGCTGGCATATGTCACGTTTCTCCCCCCATTTTTTCCAACATGTCGCTGTGTTTGTTTTTCAGATGTTTGAGGAAAGAAGATTTGGAATGAGTTCAGTCAGGTCGCCTTGCATCCTTGTCCCTCCTGGGAAGCTTTTGGTGTCCTTCATCTCTTAATGTAGTTCTTTTTCTCCTCATCTCTGCACAGATGGAGAGAAAATAGCTCTCTCACAGGCCTCCCTGCTCTTCCATTAAAAGAGAAAAGAAAGGAGGTGATGGAGAGAGGGAGAACGAATTGCTCAGATAAATGTTGCTACAAGGCATTGGATGTCCAACCTAACTATAGCAGGGCTAGTGCAGTGAATTGTGGAGGAAAGTGGAGGATAACATACATAAACAGCCTCCGCTTTTGCCTTAGGACTCTACAATAGATGCAAAGGAAGGTTAAATGTTTTAATAATTCACTTTGTTTAATTCTGTGGAAGCAAGCAAGTCCATTTTAAAACTTCAGGTCTGGCTGGAGAGCAGTTCTGGATTTATTTTCGACAGAGTCATCAGAAATTTCAACTTTGTGTCAAATTTGATCTCATGAAAAAATGTATACAAATTTAAAAGAGTGAATACACTGAGGTCTGACACGGGAATAAATACATAATGAAGGTAGCCTCTCTTGGTATCTCGTTCGATAAACGAAGAATGGTATCTAGTTCTTGGTATCTCATATGGCAATGTTGGGTCTATTGGTGATGATTTCTCAGTCTGTGATTATGGGCATATCCCATAGTAATGCTGCTTGTTCATGCATGTATTTTGTCTTCACCAACCACTGGCAGGAGAGTCCAAGCATGATTTGATTTTGTGCTTTTCCACACTCTTCTGTTTTGCTCTCTCTCTCTCTCCTCTCTCTCTCTCTCTCTCTCTCTCTCTCTCTCTCTCTTTCTTTCATATACAGCCAAATGATAGCAACATGTAAAGTAACCATTTGAATTATATTATCCAGTAATGTATATAATGTATTCATAACCCAGCGTTACATAGCTCAGGTCTGAGTTCTAAAGACATTGTAATGTAAACAAGAATTAGTCGGAAAAAAATAGAAAACAGTCCAAAAAAAACAGAGACCCCTTCTGAGTCCACTTGTATTGTGAACACCAAAAACGAAGTCATTTGCAGCTATTTCATTTAAAAAATAACTATATTTAAAAACACCCATAAAGCTACTATGTGCTCTTTTTCTTCTTTCTTTCTTTCTTTCTTTCTTTCTTTAACAATTCATTCTCAAATCATATCACTATTCCCCACTTGTGCTCACCATCTGTCCATCAATCTCTCCTCTCCTCTTCCCCACAGCCTGCCTGAGTGAGATGCTTTCAGCTGAGACAGTGAATAAAGCTTAACTTCAGCACCATGCCCGAGCCTGAGCCTCTTCCGTCATCCAGAAAGCCCTGCTGACACAATCCAGCACAGTGCCAATGCTACCCTAAAGCCTTCCTACACACACACACACACACACACAAACACACACACAAGCACACACACAAGCACACACACACACACACACACACACATGCTTACATACTAAAAACAACAAAGGGTTTCGCCTGACTCATTCATCTTCTCATGCCTCTTCTCTCACACATGTGATGCATCTGTCTACCAACTGTGCTCTCCCACACGCATATAGATACACACTGCCAGCCCACACTCCAGTAGCCAGGGTGCACTTTTGCCCTGAATAATTTAACAGCCTCAGCAAATCTCACAGCAATTTACACCTGCCCAGGCACATCCGAACTTGCTTCCACACACGTATATATAAATATCAAAAGATATATTACCTGAATAGCACATTGAACACTTTTTACGATGCACACACACTTATAGGTTATTTCTGTACATCATAAATATGTTGGCTAGGTATCTTGTAAGCAGAACATACTGTAGGCAGCACTGTAACTTAGCAACTGGATAATGATTAGGACCACTCGAAATACTCTACCATAAGGGTTTGCCCATCACTGGGAGATCGCAAGTTCGAATCCTGCTGATGCAACAGCTATCCATGGCTCACTTTTTGCATGGGAGAGATGCCATTACTCTCTCCCTGTCAGTCAGTCCAACACTAAACAATGGTGGGTGTCTGTGAGCTCATGTACGCAGAAGAGGACAGTTAATACTTTCATCGGAGTGTGTTCAGCTACTCTGTGATGTGGCATGAGTAGCAGTTCAAAAAGATGTGGTGGCTGGCTTCACATGGTCTAGCCTTCACCTTACAGGTTGCTAGCAAAACGGGGAGAGGTTGCTATCAGATTGGAATTGGCAAAATGACCAAAAGTAAATTTGTAATTAATTTGTAATTGCAATATGGAATTACATGTTTGTAATGAATATGTAAATAAAACATTATTAGATATATACATAATTAAAACATAAGCTATATCATTCATTTTCATCTGAAAGAGGAAGTGTTGTTTCTTTTAAAGCAAGTAGAAGAGACCAATTTCTTAATGTGTTTTAATTTTAATTTCTTAATGTAATCTGCATGTTTTGAACTGGAAGGTGAACAAAGAAAATTAAACAATGTAGTGTTTATTTCTGCTACTCATTCATTAAAACAATTTAACAAGTCGTTTAGTTGGAGCTGTTTTTACACAATAATTCGTAAGGCACTTGCTACATTTTCAGCTTAGGTTTCTCGTTCAAGCTTAGGTGTTAACAGGGGACAAGTTAAAAAAGAGTCATACAACTTAACTTACAAGATCTTAGAGAAGTTCAGAAGCCTCAAATCAAGCATTCTAATGTGTCCATCTTAGAAAAAACAATTCTGTGTTATCTCCCTTAGCCACATTAAAACAGCAACAGATCATGCCTTGCTGTTTAATACACACCCTGTTGTTAGATGGACAGTACTCGTACTGGGCATTGTCGTACTGTTCTGAAACACTAGTGTGCTAGTCAGAGCTGTATCATTGGCTCAGCTAAATATAAGCGAATAGCTATTATCTCAAAATGCAGTTTTGTTTGATGTCCCTCAACCACATTGCTTCCTCCATCACCTAACTAATATCGGATGCATGCTGTTTGGACAGCATAAATGAAACAACCAGAGGAGAACAGTGAAAGAAGCTGGATTCTCCCTCCTTACTAAACAAGACAACAGTTAAGTTATTATCTTTTGCAAGATACAAATGGCTCAGTTAAACAATTTTAAAGACTCACTTGAGACGTTGTTGCTCCTCTGGAGGTTAAAAGTGCACAGACTAGAAATCGGGGTGGGTTTTGGAGGGAAAGCCTGTAGGCGTAACATCGTTTGCATTTGTTTCGCAGTAATTCAGTGCCAAGTTTTTGAAAGACTATTTCTAAAAATTTATTCTCATTAGAGATCACAATAATTTTTATTGTCACCCCATGGACATGCATATGTATACGTTCTGATAAAATATTCCTCCAGGATCACACATAACTTCACAAAATGCTTATACACAGTACAATTTTAAATACAATTACACAATGCAGCAGAACACATAGGTCTGTTTGAACAATCACAGAGTACACACTAACTACACAGAACAACTAGAGCAGTATAAGGACAAGATAAACACCATTAAACAGATTGCGTATAAGAAATTAATCTCAGAAGAAATTAATAAGAATTTCAACAAACAGCAGATGTGTTTGGGTTTCATTTGATTTCATATAAAGGAAGTAATATGAAAAGATATACAGTACTGTGCTTCACATGGTCTAGCCTTCACCTTACTGGTTGCTAGCAAAATGGGGAGAGGTTGCTACTGGGTTGGAATTTGCAAAATGACCAAAATTAAATTTGTAATTAATTTTTTTTTCATTTTTTTCATATCAAAGAGGAACTATTGTCTCTTTTAAAGCAAGCAGAACAGACAAATGATGCATCATTCTATTCTTAATGTGATCAGGACAACTAGAGCAGAATAAGGACAAGATAAACACCATTAAACAGATTGTGTAGAAGAAATTAACAAGAATTTCAACATACACAGCAGATGTGTTTGGGTTTCATTCAATTTCATATAAAGGAACTAGTTATGAAAAGATATACAGTACTGTATATAGTACGGTACTAAGTCTTAGGCACAAGGTAAAGAAATGCAAAGATAGCTTAAAAAATAATAATATAAAATCTTTTGACATAGAAAAATATACTATAAATAGCAATAAACAACTAAACTAAACAAAGTTTGTATTTGGCATGACAATCCTTTGCCTTAAGAATGCTTCAGTAATCCCAGATTCACTTTATACGGTTTTATAAGGACACTGGCTGGTAAGCTTTTCTCAGTATGCTGGAGAATCTTTTTCGTCTTTTGGAGACATTGACTGTTATACTTTCTTCTTTTTTTCAGCGATTCCAAACAACTAGCATTTTTTTGTATGAAAATGGTCTATTACAGAACATGTTACAAACATTTTTTTGTGACATTTAATTTTGGTTGGAAAAGTAATGCTTGGAAATCTATTTTTTTTTAACTGACCCAATAGTGCAGAAGTCATCAAATACACATATAGGACAAAACTAGAATTAAAAAGTAGTGTCTAGGACTTTGTATACTACTGTGAATGTTAGTCCTAATCTTAAGTTTGTAAATAAACACATGACCTGAGTCATATGACTTGCTATCATGTTGACATGTCAATGTCAAAGTAGTGTAGGACATGCAAGAATGGCGAAATGCTTGTGTGATTTTGATTGTCCTTGGATATCTCATGCAATGAGCCAATACCTACTTAGTCAAGACAGTGTGTTGGGCATGAACAGGTTCTTAAAAAATAAAAATAATATATAAAAAAATACTTACAGCTAACAGCAAGTGTTCTCAAATGTTGTAGAGTTACTTTCAGCAAGGAGGAGGATCAACTTTTATCAGTAAAATTTCTATTGTGTTTTAGGACTGCATCACGGGGTGATTGGGCTTGTGGGGTTGTGTTGTTTCTCTTACTCAGTTTATGTACATAGGTATTTTATTTTTGTGTTGTGCATGTAACTTATGCAGGTGTATATTCTGCCACAATCCATATTTACAACTCAGAAACATGTAGTATAAATGAATAAATGTATGAATGTACACTGCTCAAAAAAATTAAAGGAACACTTTGAAAACACATCAGATCTCAATGGGGAAAAATATCATGCCGGATATCTATACTGATATGGACTGGGTAATGTTTTGGGAATGAAAGAATGCCACATCGTTTGATGGAAATGAAAATTATCAACCTACAGAGGGCTGAATTCAAAGACACCCCAAAAAATCAAAGTGAAAAAATGATGCAGCAGGCTAGTCCATTTTCCTGAAATTTCATTGCATGCATGAAACATAATGTCCCAGAGGTGTTCTATTGGACTTAGGTCAGGCGAGCGTGGGGGCCATTCAATGGTATCAATTCCTTCATCCTCCAGGAACTGCCTGCATGCTCTCGCCACATTGTCATGCATCAGGAGGAACCCAGGACCCACTGCACCAGCATAGGGTCTGACAATGGGTCCAAGGATTTCGTCCCGATACCTAATGGCAGTCAGGGTGCCATTGTCTAGCCTGTAAAGGTCTGTGCGTCTCTCCATGGATATGCCTCCCCAGACCATCACTGACCCACCACCAAACCGGTCATGCTGAATGATGTTACAGGCAGCATAACGTTCTCCACGGCTTCTCCAGACTCTTTCACATCTGTCACATGTGCTCAGGGTGAACCTGCTCTCATCTGTGAAAAGCACAGGGTGCCAGTGGCGGACCTGCCAATTCTGGTGTTCAGTGGCAAATCGAGCTCCACAGTGCCGGGCAGTGAGCACAGGGCCCACTAGGGGACATCGGGCCCTCAGGCCACCCTCATGAATTCTATTTCTGATTGTTTGGTCAGAGACATTCACACCAGTGGCCTGCTGGAGGTCATTTTGTAGGGCTCTGGCAGTGCTCATCCTGTTCCTCCTTGCACAAAGGAGCAGATACCGGTCCTGCTGATGGGTTAAGAACTTTCTACGGCCCTGTCCAGCTCTCTTGGAGTAACTGCCTGTCTCCTGGAATCTCCGCCATGCTCTTGAGACTGTGCTGGGAGACACAGCAAACCTTCTGGCAATGGCACGTATTGATGTGCCATCCTGGAGGAGTTGGACTGCCTGTGCAACCTCTGTAGGGTCCAGGTATCGCCTCATGCTACCAGTAGTGACACTGACCCTAGCCAAATGCAAAACTAGTGAAAAACAGTCAGAAAAGATGAGTAGGGAAAAAAATGTCAATGGCCTCCACCTGTAAAACCATTCCTGTTTTGGGGGTCGTCTAATTGTTGCCCATCTAGTGCACCAGTTGTTAATTTCATTAACACCAAAGCAGCTGAAACTGATTAACAACCCCCTCTGCTACTTAACTGACCAGATCAATATCCCAGGAGTTTAACTGACTTGATGCTATACTCTGATTAAAAAGTGTTCCTTTAATTTTTTTGAGCAGTGTATATAGTATGAATGTAATTCTGATCCTTCGATGGACTGGCATCCCATTCACAGTGTATCCCTGCCTTGTGCACAGTATTCCTGGGATAGACCCCAGATCCACTGCAATCCTGAGCAGGACAAAGCTGTTACTTAAGATGAATCAGTGAACGTAATTCTGACTGTTCTTTAACAAGAGTTGTTTTTCATTTTTTTATTTTTTTTGTATTTGTAGTTTTTGTCTAAAAACCTTTGAGAGACAACATAGACGTTAGAGGAATATTGTGTTGTATGTGTTGTGCATATTAATACTTTTCTGTAAAATAACAGCACCCTAATGCACATATTTATAATATACATAAGACGCATATTTCTGGATGCTACATGCACTCTCCGTTAGGGGTTTCCTTGCTCAGTGTGATCTGCAATACTGATCCTAATCCTTGTATGTAGTATCCTGAATGTGAATAACACACTTATACCTGAAATATCCAGGCAATGTTTAATCTGTGATACTTACCCAGTGTGATGCCTGGAATAATAAGTGCGTGAAGAGCAGAAGCCACAACACATGCACTACACATGTCATATTTTTACCATGCTTTAGTATGAATTCTGAAATGCTTGATGATTAAGCATTCTGATTCAACAATCAGTGCAGAAAGAATGAAGAAATAATAAGCCAAAACAAAACTTCAAGGTCCTTCTCAGATTGCAATGACACCTCTGAGTAGAGCTTATAGTTTTAAAAAGGATGAGTCTGGTTGTATGTTTACTGTGCAAATATTTCCATAGATCTCATAAGTGTGTCTAGCTGTTTCACCCTGTCTCAGATACAGTCAGGTTTGTGTGGTTGGAAATGCAAATGAAAATGCAAATAAAACATCTGTGCTCTTATGCATAATGTATGTAGCCAACAAGAAAGCCAGCATGGCTTATTTAGTTTCCCTTTGACCTTTCTGCTTAGGCCTGCAATGCTGACTCAATTCAATATGCTTTCTGCTGATGCACAACATAAACGTCCTCATATTCTATCAGTGGCAATATGTGTAGAGTGTAGTTTCTGCTAATGTGCAACAAATTGGCACTTTGTCAATCTAGGATACAGTAAGACTAAACAAATTGCATTTTTTTAAATATGCCATCAATTTCATAATTATTGGCACCCTTCAAAGCGATTAGAAATGATTGTATATTTTAAATAATATTCTACACAATGAATTACATTTTAGTCACGCAAACAAGCAGAAAGAACAATTACCTTTAACAATTGCTTTGATGACAATTTTTTTTTTTTCAAAACAATTGCTCTCAGAAAGCAATTTGTTTCATTTAACCAAAATCGCTTTTTCAGAAATACAATTAAGTGCAGTCAGGGCCATGACAATAACAAACAAAAAAATTTTTAAATGTCTGGAGCAGTTGGAAATTTGCCTGAAAGATAATGCATGTTCCTACTAATCCACCATCAGCATGTTTGGCAGATAATTCTGGACTGCAAGTACAAGGAAAAGCATCTGATGTTAAATGTTAAACCTTTTTTTGTGTTTGTTAAAGTAAGGTAGAATTTGTCTATATGTTCAATCTGAAAGTATCACTCATTGCATGTGCTAATATTTTATTTTATTACTTTTGTTCATTATATGTATGCAGTGTTATATTATCTTCACATTTTATTTTACCTTTTAATTTATTTAAATATGAAAAATGTAAATAAAAAAAATCCCATTTTACGTTTTTATATTAATGTACACTCATTTTATATGACGAGTCCTACTAATGCAAAACAAAAAAACAGCCAACAAACAAACAGAAAAGTTTTTTGCAACTATCCTTAAGGAAATCATATAATTAGGATCCATAAAATTAGAATATATTACTATATATTTTTCAGAATTCATATTGTATTCAGAGAAAATTAATTTGATGATACATTTTCTCTGAATACAAATGGTAAACTAGCCAAATATACAGAATGTTCATAATTAAAACATATTCCACCTTGTAACTATAATTCACCTATCAAAGGGATATAACGGTAACTGTAATAACTATGCAGGCAAACGCTTGTTATTTTTAGTGGTCTTTTGCTCATTGCTAGGGAGTGAAAACATGTATTCTCCCATTATTAATTAATATCCTGACAGGTGGCATTAGTATGTTCCCCTGTTGCAGGAAAACCATCTGTTAATCAGGATTATGTGATTAACAGCATATGCTGAGAGTCACAATTCCATTAACACACACCCAGTGTATTTGAACAATTTAGTAAAATGTTTCTTCATCACACAGTTCAAAAGACTATTGTGTCACATGAACTTGTGTATAGGACACTCGTTATGGTTTAAGTGTCGAGTGACTACAGTATACAGACGACTGAATGGTGATCAATAGTTTCAAAAATCTACTTGAATATTTTACTTTTCGTGAATCATGAAAACTTACTTTCTATGTTTTTATTGGTTGAAAAAATTTAATTTAACCTGAAAAAGAAAGGAGAAAGAAAGATGGATTAAATGGGTAAAAAGAAAAAAGATTTCAGTAGTGGGGTAGCTCTAGATTTAGACAGATTGGCAGGGGTTGACATACTGCTAGAGTTCTTTCCTGAAAATCAACAGCTAAAATGCAAATGAATCATGGCTGTTCCTCCATGGGAAGCTTTGGTGTGAATATATATTTATGTTAGAGGCATTTGTGTGTAATTTGAGCTTCAGAGATAAGATATATTGTATTGTAGAGGTCACATCACAGTGGACAGGAGGGTAAGACCAGTCTGAAGCATCATTAGCATACTGAAGCCTGTTGGGAACAGAAAGATGAGCAAGTGGAAGTGCAGGACTTTAGTACTCAAGCAGGATAAAAAGCAGATGTTAATATGGGGGAGTGTTTTTTTATGCAGTTGTGTCCTTGAGCAACATGTTTTGGTACAGGAAAATGTTTGGTGCAGATCAAGGCCTGTAACACTGATGAACATATGAACAAGTGTGGCCTGGTATACATGGACTCTTAAAAGATTTAAAAAAAAATAAAAAAAAATAAAAAAGTCAGTACTTAGGTTTTTTGTTATCTGCATCTAATTATTTGCTGTTAACAACTGGTGGATTATTTTGGATTTTTGTGGAACCAAGCAGAACAGCACTACCAATAGTCATAAAAAACACAGCGATGGCATAAAGAAGTGAGGCTGTGATTTCTTTCTTGCCCAGACTATAGATTCATGACAGTCATATCAGGTGATTTGTGATAGTCATATCAGGTGATTGCACGGCGCCAAACATCCGCTAGATTTGCTCTACATTTGAGCCGCTTCGCTGACGCATCCATAACACATTATCAGTAGCGACTGAGAAGGTGTGAATGAGGTAGATTATTTACTCTAGCATTATTTTCCATTCAGAATGCCTTTGGGGAGAAACTAAAAGTTCATAGAGTGCACATCGTCCAGTCAAAGAACAAATTACACAAAAGGACCCATGACAGAACCATAAGTGTAGTGTTTTTGGTTTGAGTGAAAGGGTTACAACTTTTCTGTTTTCCATGTTTGATATTCACCAAGAACCCTGTAGGAAATTATAGACTTGAAGCACTTAAAAAATTAGAAATTACAAATGTAACTGCCTTTAAAGTAAATATGGCACAATCCCACAAAATTCATTTTCTGATACTGTTTGGTACTCAAGGTTCTGGTATCAGTATAAGAAAATGAATTTTGCGGGATTGCGCCATATTTACTTAGTGCCAAGAATGATACCCCACCGATATCATTTTCTTTAAAAACTATTAACCTTTAAAATGTATCTTTTTTTTTACCTGAAGCACTTCACAGTTTAACTCTTCTCACAAAAATCACTTACATCAGATCAGTGCCACCTCTATGGCAAAGTGTGCGTGTGTCTGTGTGTGTGTGTGTAATAGTTTGGACACCCCACGTCATTCCTATTATGCCATTGATAAGACCTACTGTTATAATGCATTGCTCAAACCCAAATCTTTTCATTGTTGATAGATATTAGATTTAACCCTTCCCATCTAATATCATGACCAGCCATCATAGATGTATATAGATATAGATTCAGTCTGTCTCAGCAGAGTTTGCGTGTGTGTGGTGGGTGTGTATATGTGTGTGTGACTCATACATGTCTTGTGCTGGCCAAAAAACCTGTTTGATATTTCTGATTCTAAACAATGTGAGTGACACATGCTAAGTGAATGTAATCATGAACAATTAGGGCAGCCTTACCTTCATAAAACTAGGAGAATAACACTTCAGAGCTACTAGATTACTAGAGCAGAAAATTCCTGCATGTGCTGCAGTAAAAAATGTGTTTGGCCTCAGGTAAGTTGTCTCAAGCTTGGTAAAATACATAGAGACTTTATTGGTATAGTGTACAAAGATTTATTATTTCTTCATGAGTTTGAATTTCACAGCTCTAATGTGGCCTTGCACTGTTAAAAAAAAAACGCTAGCTCCTAACATTGTGAAAGGGGATTTCATAATCAAAGCATGGAGTCAAAGGCAAGAGATAAAAGGAGAAGGGCTGTGAGGCCTGTCTGACAAGAGTGCCAAATCTCTTCTACCTCTTCCCTTTGCTTCATTCTTTTTTTTTTATTTCATTTGCCGAGAGAGAAGGGAGAGCGTTGGAAGGAGAGAGAGAGGGGGTAAAAAAATCATGCTGCGAATTTTGCCACTTATTAATGAAGAAAGAAAGGCATCTCTAAGGGGGGATGGCTCATGGTGATGATCAGTGAGCACTCAGGCGACACACTTCACAGCGCCTCTAATTGAAATGTCCCTTTCAGGTCTCCGATGGGGGTTCTGTTTCACACACACTGTGGTCCACCTCCCCACTACTTAAACACACAAACACACACACACTAACCACCAGACACATTTGTCTTTACCCAAGGCAATTGAGGGGTCTTGAAGGAGGTGGTCTTGAAGGAACTTTTGTAAGTCCTGTCAGTTTCTGCTTCACAGTAAAAAATCACCATGGATATGTAAGTTTGGTAGTGTTTAATATACTTTATGCCAAAACTCTGCGGCAGCTGTTTGGTAAAGATTATTAAAATTGTTTTCAGCATGGGAATTATGAATTAACACATTAAGCCCTGGAGATTCTTGCCACAAGTAGCAACATATGAATTGATACTCCTCAAAATATGCTATGCTCCAAACATTACAGGCCGTTTTCTCAGAATACATGCTAGTTATGACTCACTTTGAATGTGTGGAGCAAATGTGTGAATGAATGAATCACCCTTTCCTTTCTGTCTGCCAGCCCTTTACTGTCTGCAGACATCTGCAGTGTTACTTTCCAGATGTCAAATGCTTTTGTGGTGTGTTTGTTTTAGCAGACATATATGAATAAGCAAGCTGATGCATATTTTGTAACCATGCAGACTCAATACTTAAATTCTAAAAAGCTTGATGGTATTATGGCGACCATATGGTATGACCCCAGGTATCATGGCTACTGCTATTCTATTCAAACTCAATCTCTCAAGAAAAACTCCATTTAAACAAATTTAAATGAACATTTAATAACACTGATAATACATTTCTAACATGTTGTAATACCTCTGATTAATACACCATTAATAACTACAAACAAATAATTAGTTATTCAGGGTTTCAAGTCAAGTCAAGTGGAGTTTTATTGTCATTTCAACCATATACAGCCAGTTAGTACATAGTGAAACGAAACAACGTTCCTCCAGGACCAAGGTGCTACAAAGAGCACTATTTTGGATCCGGAGTGGCCGCTGCATGCTACCGTCATCGGCAGAGACTTGTTTAAACATTAACGAATGTTTATAAACTTCATGACACTTAATGTGCTTGAGTCATTCTCAGAATATGGTGACAAACCTGTCCCTTAACTAAGTGGTATTAATGAGTTGTTTGAAAATTTGCTTACACTTTATTTTAAAGAACTCATGTTAGGGGTTAATTAAGGCTGTGTTCTTTGGTCAATAAAGATAAATGGTTAATTATCTATGAAGTAGTTTTTATTCATAAACATTATTATTGGTTCATATTTGGCCATCTGACATGTAAAATGACTAATAAATGCATTATTAAGCGAGATAATGTGTAATTAAAGCTTTGTTAAGATCTTGTTATGTAAATTATTGAGCGTGAATTAATCCTCTAAATTCACCTCTTATTACAATGTATATGTTATACCTGTAGATTTTAGGCAGCATCAAGTGACCTTAAGAGCTTATAAAAGCAGAATAAGTCTGTATTCAGAATAAGTCATGTATGTTAGTTATCACTAATCAGAAGCTATGAAATGCTAAACAAGTTTTTAATAAGTTAATTTGTGCCCCATATTTTAAAGTCAAGATCATTTCATGTCCTTTGGGAAAAAAAAAAGGTTAAATGACAATAGGCCAGTATATGTTGCATCCATAAAAAAAAAACACACCAAAGCCAAAAAAAATGTCTTATCTCTGATATATAACACTATAGAGTGTTAAATAAACATCATTTGAATTTTATTTTAAGAAATAATTTAATTGTATGTGAATACTGCAATATGGGACATGTATTAATGCCTTCAGAAGTCTGCAGAAGTCACTTTATGTAACCTACAAACTACAGATGTAACATGTTACTAATTATATACTAACAAGAAGTAAATTGAGATGATTAATTCATGCTTAATAATTTACATAATGAGGGCATTTAATAATCTATCACAATTAATAGCATTATTTAGCCATTTTCACAAAACAGTTATGAACCAATAATAGTTCTTATGAATAATGTCTAATAGTGAAGAAACCATTTACAAGTATCTAATTTGGGTTTTATTCAACAAAGAACATATTCTTAATTAACATTGTAGAATTTTAAAGGTTCATAAGCGATAATAAATGGTTTGACTCTTTATTATTGTGTACATTCTTTTCTATTTTTCTTTGAAACTACCAACCAAGTGCTGGAAAAATAGTTTGTCCTGCAAGCAGGTTGTACTGCTTTAAAGGCTTTTGCAGGCGTTTACAAAAGATTCTTTATTCATTTTAATGTCACACGGCTGAACAAGTATTAGGTCTATTAAATATGTCAATTATCAGAATACAATAAGTTTTAATAATATAAAAATGGGAGTCCACCTTTCAATCTTGCTCTAAAATATATAGATTTTTTAACAAAAAAAAAGCATTAAATAGATAATAATAATTATATAATAATAATAATAATTTATTGATGCTATATGATAAATGATGCTGTTGAAGCCATCTTGGAAAACAAGATTTTTTCCACTTTTCCTTTATTGGAAATTTGTCACTGGTATTACTGTCACTGGTGTAATGACCTGTGCTTATGACATCAGTGAGAAAGAATAACCTCAGTGACTTACCAAGAAATGGCACCACATTAAATATCAAAAATATTGGTTATTCATTCAAATTATTTTTTTTGATAATGACCCACTTGCTAAAGTGTGTATAACCTAACATTGGATCATTAATAACTATGAAAAAAAGTTATTCCAAATTTGAAAATGACACTTCATGTAATTGCTCATGTTTACTCATGATTACAGCGTACATAGTTTTGTACAATTACAATATACAGAATTGAAACATGATAATGTTTAATACGTGATAATGTTTAAATCACGTAACGAGTGTGATGTGGTTATATTTCATACAATTTTATACAAATGAAATTGTAAGAAATTAAACCGCAAACTGTACATGCACTCATACAAAGGATTATTGCTGTATATACATCATTAGTGATTAGTTAAAAATGTATTATGCTAATACACATATTTTAAATGGTCAAATCATGGCTCATGCTCCCTCTACAGGATAAAAATTCCATTTTGTTGAATCTCTCGCTCTCATGCATTTCATGATAAAATGATTACATATTAGTGGGCGCTGACCTTTCAACTGTTGATGCCTCAAATGAGGAGGCAGCTGCACGACTCAACTCTGAGTCACAGCAATGGCTCAGAGCACTGAGGGTAAAAACAGTTCGCGCTCATTAACTCTCATTTTGGACTTTTTGTAAAGATAAATCCACCACGCTAACATTTTCTTTACCTATGTTTTATCTGCTTATGTATGTAGTGGTAGGTAGTGTTTAGGATATTAGTTGTGGGCATCATGGTGGTGCAGTGGGTAGCATTGCCACCTCACAGCTCCATGGTCTCTGGTTTGATCCTGAACTTGGGTTACTGTGTGTCTGTGTGGAGTTTCACAAGCTCTTCCTGTGTCAGTGTGGGTTTTCTCTGGGGTTTTTTTCCCACCTCCCAAAAAGATGCTAATAGGTGAATTGACTACTCTGGTACCCTAGGTGTGAATGGATGTTCAAATATATGTGTGTGTGTGTTGTCTTCCACTAATTGGATTGGTGCTGAGACAGGTGGTAGTTATCTGAAAATAGTATCACACTCATGCTTGGTACCCCTTAAAGTGAAAGAGCTAGCTAGGGCTAGCAAAAAGGACTAGCAAATATCGAGGATGGACTCTTTAACCATTGTAACGTTTCAAGTAAACTGTTACAAATTTTCAACTGTGAGACTATTTTTTGTGTATATACAAGAGTAAAAACACAGAACAGTACAAAGAACCATGTTGTAGAAATAAATACAACTCAAGGCATGAGCTGATCAAGGGCCATTCATCACAAAAGATCTCATCGTGATAAAATGTCTGTACAGGCAAAGCAGAGACTTTTACTACAGACAACATTTACACGTTTACTGCAGATGGAAAAACCAATGAACAGTGATAACCTTGTGTGGAACCAAAACAAGAAATTAGTGTCTTAAGCAGCCAATCAGGAGACAGGCCAATGAACTACATATTCCGTTTAGAAGAAACAGACAGAGAATGTGGAGAAATAGGACATAATGGGATAATGGTAAATAACAGATGGTGTTGTTCCTCTAGGAGTGACACTAATGATGCCCTATTGTACTTCCAGGCAAGAAAGAAGACTGGGATCATGCAGATGCAAGTTTTCTCTTCTTCTTCATCTTCTTTTTAAAAACTTCTATTTTACTTCTATTCACAATTTTACCCTAAACAATTAACTATAGAAGTAAAGATACTTAGAAGAGATAAAAGCTGAGCTGTACTCGCATTTATCACACTGCCAAAAAATTACCTATTGGACTATTACACACATAAGCCATAACATTAAAATCACCTGCCTAATATTGCGTAGATCCCCTTGTGCCACCAAGGTAGCTCTGAACCATCAATGCATGGACTCCACAAGACCTCTGAAGGTTTGCTGTGGTATCTGGCATCAAGACGTTATCAGCACATCCTTTAAGTCTTGTAAGTTGCGAGGTGGGGCCTCTATGGATTGGAATTTTTTGTCCAGCACATCCCACTGATGCTTGGTTGGATTGAGATCTGGGGAATTTGGAGGCCAAGTCAACACCTTGAACTCTTTGTCATGTTCCTCAAACAATTCCTGAACATTTTTTGCAGTGGCATGGTGCATTATACTGCTGAAAGAGGCCACTGCCATTAGGAAATACCGATGCCATGAAGGGGTGTACTTGGTCTGCAACAATGTTTAGGTAAGTGGTCAAAGTAACATCATACATGAATGCCAGAACCCAATGTTCCCAGCAGAACATTGCCCAGAGCATCACACTGCCTCCGCTGGCTTGCCTTCCTCCCACAGTGCATCCTGGTGCCATCTCTTCCCCAGGTAAGTGACGCACATGCACACGGCCGTCCGCGCGATGTAAAAGAAAAAATTATTCATCAGACGAGGCCAGACTGGGCCCACAATTTGGCTCTTGTGAAAGTCGCTCAGATCCTTACATTTGCTCATTTTTCCTGCTTCCAACACATCATCTTTGAGAACTGACTGTTCACTTGCTGCCTAATACTGTATATCATCTAATATATATATATATATATATATATATATATATATATATATATATATATATATATATATATATATATAGCCAAATGTTTGTGGAACTGACCATCATATGTGCATATTGAACATCCCATTCCAGTTGTAGTACCCCCTTTGCTGCTGTAATAGCCTCCACTCACCTGGAATGGCTTTCCACTACATTTTGGCATGTTTATGTGGGAATTTCTGCCCTTCCAGCCACAAGAGTATTAGTGAGATCAGGCACTGATGTTGGGCGAGGAGGCCTAGCTTAGAGTCAGTGTTCCAGTTCATTCCAAAGTAAGGGCTCTGGGCAGGCCACTCAAGTTCTTCCACACCAACCTTGGCAGAACCTGATGTCCTCATGGACCTCGCATTGTGCACAGGAGCATTGGCATGCTGGAACAGTTCCTTAGTTCCAGTGAAGGAAACTCTTAAAGCTACAGCATACAAAGACATTGTATACAATTGTGTGCTTCCAACTTTGTAGCAACAGTATGGGGAAGAACCACGTATAGGTGTGGTCAGGTGTCCACAAAATGTTGGCCATATAGTATATTGTATGGCACAACTGAATGCATGAGGAAACAAAAGGAAATTAATGAACAGCTAGTATAAATTAATTAATCAATTTCAATTTTTTTTTTTTCATTCCTCCCAGATCTGACTTTTTAGAGAAATGATGAAACTCTTCATAGGCACTTAGTGGCCTGGTCCACTGCTGCTGGTGTTCAATCAATTTCACACTGCACCCAATACTAACCAGAAAAAAAGTCACAGGTATATGCTGCTTGTTTGGACCAGATATACAGTGTAGCATATTGTGACATTGAGCGCATGCCAAGGCAATATTCTTGTTGTGCTGTTTGTAGTTAATGTGAAATAGTCATGCACACAGCTGGAGCTTAAAATTTAATCTCTACAAATGAAATACAACAACTGGAGTGTTTTGTTACACCCAGTTCACATTGTAGGTTCTGAAAAATAGATGGGAAGTTGTCAAAAAAGGTTGATATTTGTGTTTTTGAGTAAAATTAGCCACTTTAAATTTTTTTTTATTAAACATGGACTGATTCTAAAATGACTTTCACAATATAGCTAAAACATATTGGCTTGGATGGATTTTCCAGTGATCTTCCATGTTACAGTGAACACAAAGCACACTTTTAAAACTGTTTTATAAATTTTACTATTTTACTACTAAATAAGATGAAGAAAACTCAAATCCAGCAGCGTTCATTCTTTCCCATTCACTAGAACAGAATCATATAACTGAGAGGGATCCCTTCCAAAGGGATTATGTTTGTTGTAGTATCTTCAACTAAAATACTGACGGCAGGCTTACTTCATAAAATATGTGCATATTCTACCAATAAGATGACACAGTTAATGAAAACTCAGTCATTAAGTTGCATATATGTATGTCTATTAAACATGGATGTGCTATTAGTGCATATAATCTATTGAGGTATTTACTAATGCAAAAAACATTTTGAGACAATTTCTAAGAGACTAGACGAGTGAACTAGAAGAGCGAGGACCTAATAAAGAGGCACTTTATTATAAAATCAAGGCAAACAAGGTTACCACAGTCCATTACTCAAAATGGTAAGGCAGGCAAAGATCAAAACATGATCAGATAACATATCCAAGGGATAATCCAGAGAGTAGACCAGTAAACAAGGCAAAGGATCTAAGCACAGCAAAGGCAGGCACCAATGAATAGTAATGTCACCCTTGATACTGAAACACAACACACTTTACTTCGAAACACTGTATGCTTGATTTGTTTCGCCATAAACCAGTGTGAACAATGACAGCCGAAGCTTTATTTTGCAACCATGTGACCTCTTTGGAAATTGATACAAGAAGCACAAACCTGTGTGTGCACTTCAAGAGAGTACATTAGGAGACTGTGGGATGGAGAGATATATTGTGAATATGGGCTCAACAAAGAAAAGTAGGTGTCCGTGTCCTGTTCTCTGGATTTTTAAAACTACCTGTACTTGTGGCATTTGTGTGCATCAGTAGAGTGACAGCCAGGACAAGAAGACTAGGATGCAGGTAGCTCAGATTTTTACTGATAAGCTTAAGCAGAAGCGCCAGCACCCACCTATGCCTTAGGATAAGTCACAGAAGTCTTATAGCTCTCCTATGCTACTGGAGTTTTACAGTTGTCCATATGTTCATCCATAAGTTGAGGTGCGAGCAATCTATCTGAACCCTACTGCATTGTACTACAGAGTAATATAGCTGGGTATAGTGCTGCCTCAACCTCAATACATTACCAAACTGTAAAAGAGCAGCTCCAACTCATGCTACGATATTATATTAATAATGTGTAAAAGCTTAGCCTTGAGCAAATAATAACATAAAATTGATCACATAAATAATTAAAACACATTTTTACTCTCTCTCTCTCTCTCTCTCTTTCTCTATCTGTCAGTATCTTACATTTTCTCTGGAGATATATGGCATAACGTTAAAAACACATTTGTTTGTTTGTTTATTTGTTTACACAAACCAATCCATGATAATGGATGGAATCCATGTAAGAAACTCAGTAATCTAACATAAAAGCTCTATGAACTTTACCAACTATACTCTTGTACTGGACTTTTTCCAGCCTCGTCAGTGCTGTGTGAACAAGTATTATCAAAGGCAGGAGAAATTATTAACATCAGAAAAGAAATCAGCTTAGCTCTGGCATTGTGTAACTCTGTAGTTTAACAATGAGCTGTGCGTATGAAGTAATGTGTGAAAGACTAGGGCTGGCGTGAATGTTAATGAATACAGTTTTGTGTGTGTGTGTGTGTGTGTGTGTGTGTGTGTGTGTGTGTGTGTGTGTGTGTGTGTGTGTGTGTGTGTGTATGTGTGTGTGTGTGTGTGTGTGTGAAACTAGGAAATACAACGTACACAAAACCTAAGGAAAACATTAGAGAAAGTAAGACCTCTACCTGGAGAGCTTGAGAATGCAATCACAATGAGCACAAGGAAATCAGAATGTAACACAAGTGCATAAAATAAGTGAAAAGAAACAATGACTAGATGAGTGCAGAACTAAAACCAAAACAACAAGTATGTGGAGTATGCATTCAGAAGCAGGGATGGCAAGATGGTGACAACTACAGTAAGAGACTATAGCGCATTTTTTCCATGGGCAGTGTGTGTTAAACGTCCCCTATTCATTCATTAGTGGCAGTTTCTGTCCACAGGTCTGCTATTGGTTTGAAATGTTTGGTTGATGGACTGTTTCTCAACTCAGCAGCGACACTGAGAGGTTTAAAAACCACTGATACACTCACTTCAGCACAAAACCCACTAGCATGCCACCATGATGTCATTGTCACCGCTGTGATGAAAAGGGTCCACTACCCAACTAACATCTGGTCGACTGTGGTTCAGTGGTGGTTCTCCATTTGTGGATAGAGTTGAGCGGTGCTGACAAATTGTGCCGAGCAGCAGATGAGCTACGGTGACTGTGTACCTATATGGTGAGTCAGCTCCTTTTTCCCTATATGCTACCTCCGGGGTATAATTATTCATGATGTTAGATTCTATGCTGATGACACACAGTTGTATGTTTCAGCAAAGCTAAATGACACACATCAGCTTAATAACTGAGGAATGTGTAAAGGACATTAGGCATTACACTGATGCTGAGTAACTTTGTTCTACTTAATTCTGACAAGACAGAACGTCTTCTAATAGGGCCAGAGGCAGCTAGATGTAGGTGTTCTGATTAGGTAGTAACTTTCAGTTACATTATAACTTATATATACAGCAGAAAGACCTGGGTGTTGTTGACTCTAGTTTATGTAGATAATACTACTAGGATAGCCTATTTTTCATCTGATAAGAAATATAATGTCCAATGATGCAGAAAATCTAGTTCATACTGTTATTATGTCTAGGTTGGACTATTGTAACACCTTGATGTCTAGATGTTCCAGTAAGTTGGTAAATAAGCTCAGTCCTACTAGAACAAGAAAGTCCACACTACATTGGCTCACAGGAAAATTTTGCATTGATTATACTATAAAAGACTAGTGATGACCTATAAAGTACTGAGTGGTTTCACCCTACAGTACCTGAGCAAACTTTTGGTCTATTATGATCCGCCACACCTACTTCTCTCAAAAAAGTGCAGGTTTTTTTTATCATATTGTAATGATTTATAATCCCACTATGCAGTGTCACTCAGAAAAGGATGGGTTCCATTTTTAATCTGGTTTATCTCAAGATTTCTTTATCCTGTGACCCTTTACTTACACATTAGGGATCTAAATCTACATCCAGATTTCTGTAAAGCTTCTATGTGACAATGTCTATTGTTAAAGTGCTAGACAAATACAACTGAATTGAATTATAATGGCTAATCAGTGTAGCTATAAGGGGTGTGTGTGTGTGTGTGTGTGTGTGTGTGTGTGTGTGTATGTGTGTCAGGACTGTGACTCACTTAAGGCATTTATAAGCATATACAAGAAAAAGAGCATTTCATTCTTACTGACACCTTTTGACTATAGAGCACTCATTGGACATTTTAGGCAGGAGCTAAACGGTGTGTGGTTCTGTAGTAGTATATGTGTGTGTATGTCTGTGTGTGAATCCTCTGGCTGCCCTACTGACAGATGTGTATTTCTGCTGACAGCGCTGATCTACAGCAAGTCAGCCGGGGTTCACACTAAGCTATTACTTAATTCATTGACGTTTGCTGTAATTGCCTGGGGGCAGTTTGCTGTGGAAGTATGGGGTCCTAACAGGATTAGATTAGAAAAATAGAATTACCATTTCAGATTTAAGAGGGGTAATCTGGAAGATGCTTTGACATAGCAGAACAGAGAAAAGCACGGGCAGCATCTGGAAAGGTTTGGCAGGGAGCATGAAGCAAAAAGGAGCTGATTTCCCCAGGAAATGTTAATGCATTAAAGTTAACTCATTGAAAGGAGCTATAGAGCGACAGGGATGTGAGGAGAGGTGTGCGGCTGGCCGTTATGGATGGCTCCCCATTTTTCTCCCGTTTCTACTTGGCTGGCGCTTTATCATGGCAGCTTGCTGCAGTTCCTGCAGAAATGGCCTGTCAGGGCTGCTTGGATGTGTCGATTCAGAGATAATGACATATTGAAGGCTATGAACCACATTCGTGTCACCCTTCTGGTAATTGGTTCCTCCACCAGTTTATTGTCTCCTGCAGCAGTGCACATCACTTATAAAAAGGCAGGAGACGTTTTGTGTGTGTGTGTGTGTGTGTGTGTGTGTGTGTGTGTGTGTGTGTGTGTGTGTGTGTGTGTGTGTGTGTGTATGCGTCATAGGGATTCCAGAGAGAATCTTATATGCCATTCATTCAATACCATTTTTTCCTTTCACCACTTGCTAGCTGTATATTATATTAAAACACAAGCACTGCTTTCATTTTTCAAGGTTTTTTGTCATTCTATCTGGGTGAAGACCTTCATTCCTTCATCTAAAAGGCTCTTGATCTTGATGATCCTGATCAATGCATCTATAGATGAGCATACCCATAATGTAAGCTCATGTTGACACAAATAAGTCTGCCCTTGGTTCATGAATAAATTGGTTAAATTACATCTCAGAAATAATAATAATAATAATTATTATTATTATTATCATTATTATTATTGTTATTATTATTCATACACTACAGATGCCGGAAGGTGAAAAATGTACTGTGAATAAACTATTTGTTAAACTCCAGTTTTGTGTCTCAAGGTCTTGAAAACAGCCAGCACATTCAGATTCGCATTTACTGTGTGCACTGATTAAATGTCACCGAGCACATCAAACAGCTACAGCTGTGTCTTCCTTTTAACAGAGGAGCTCTAAAGCTTTTTTTGTGCTTTAGATGACCTTGTAGTCTTCACAAAAGGTTAAGGTTCACACTCCCTTGATTTAGTGAAAGTGGAGATTCTTACGGATAATTCATCAAGCCCGATATTCATTTTTCATACGCAAATGATAGTCATGAATCAAGGCAGTCTGTGGACACACCTTTTTGACCTTAGCTGATTCTTGCACATGTTTTTGAACCAACTACCACCACCATCTATTCTCACCATGACAACTACGCAAGAGAGCTTTATCTATGTATCTGCCCTGTGTGAAAAAAATATTATTATCTTCTTTTAGTGTTAGCTTTAGCAATCATCTGGCCACACTGGAGTTATGCAGAGTTGGTGTATACTAAATGATCTCTTGAAACACTATAACGTTGTAACTGAGCTGTACATGGAATTACCTGTCTAAATAATAATTGCCCTTTGTGAAACTAATCCAGGACTGGCATATGCTACATTAGGAACAAAACATGATCCATAATCTATGACATGGTGGTGTGATACAGCCCACCATGAGACAAAGCAATATTGCAGCCATAAACAGTCATCCCCTCACCAACCTCTCTTTTTTTCTCTCTCTCAATGGTAATGTCTCAAAGTTACCACAAAACCAGAAAAGGCAAAGACTTTCCTGTGTGCTGATTGTTGCAAAGTGCTGACAGGGGAGACTCCTTCAGAAAAAAATGACTATAAATATCTCCTCACAGAAACCTATGCCATATTGAGTTTTTCTTTATCACGTAACAGCACATTTTTACAATCTTTTAATTATTAGCCTTAGATTGTAGATTGTACACCATACAAAAGTCCATGTGAAAGAGATGTCACTTTTTGTAACTAGCAACATTAACCTGGGATTGAATTATAACCAGAACTTCTGTCAGTGCTGCTTTTATAGAAAAATAATCAAAACCATCTGACCAGTAATATTTGAGACTTCAACAGCAATGTAGTAGAATTAAAATTAAACTTCAACTCATTACACATGACTGAGAAAAAACATTGACTTCAACCTACCTGCTGTATTTATTTTATTATAGGTACAGTGAAAATATAGGAAAAGCATTATACATGGCTAAGGACCTTACTGTAATGTTCAGTTTTCAAAAACAAATTAATGCTGGGAAGTGTAAAGGTTATGGCTCAAATGCTTAGTGGTGCATAATAGCATTCACTGTGTCATGTATTGAGGCCACAATATGTCACTGAGCGCTGCTGGCAGTCACTGACTTATCTGGCCTCCATTCTACCTGATTTATCCACGCATTTTCAGACACGAGGTTGACAAAGATGTTTGAGCCATGTCCTCAGGTTAAGCTCTTTTTTCCAACCACTAAACTTGTGCTGTCAGCATCTCTGTAATTCAAATTCAGTGCAAGTGGCTTAGGCTTAAAAACAAGGAGGCAAAAGTAGACTTTTCTCACTCACTCACATTCAGTAATCGCTTTATCCTGGTCAGGGTTGCGGTGGATCTGTGATATGTGCATTTATAGCAGGGTCACAAATATAAATATGATAATGTTTATATATTGGTCATAATAACTGTAATATATAAAATATGAAGATATCATTTTAAAGATTTCCTAAAAGATTTCCTAAACGTTTTCCTTTTAGCTGTGTAATTAATTTAAAATGAATTTTGTTTCGAAAAGCATAATTAAATCAATTTAGCCACTGTCGAACAATTCATTGCATCCATTTTCTATACCACTTTTCCTACACAAGGTCAGGAAGAGCCTGGAGCCTATCCCAGGGCATGAGACAGGGCACACCCTGAAAGGGGGGGGTGGGGATGGTGGCAACCCATCGCAGGCTACAGACAATTTGGAAATGCCAATCAGCCTACAACACATGTCCTTGGACTGGGGGAGGAAACCAGAGTACCCACGTGCAAGCTCTGCGCGCACAGGGCGGAGGCGGGAATCAAACCTCCAAACGCTGGAAGCGCGAAGCAACAGTGCTAACCACTGAGCCCCTATTTAAGGTTTAATTATTAAATTTTAAGAATAATTAACAGAACCTGTGTGTAAAGCTGATGAACACAGTACTGTAGTTTGGATTGTTATGGTTGATTTTGACAGGTTTGGCTACTGTGAAATGAATCGCTAAAGATAATTACTATGCAAATCAGAGCTTCACTACCAAAATCCTACTTGCTAACATGCTAGTACTACCTACACTTATACGGTACAGTTGCATTGTGTTGCACTATTTTTACTTAGTGACTCATGCACACAATTCATAATATTTTTATCAATTCCACATTCTCTCCAGACAACCTGCACGTACAATTATTACAGGAAGATTCTCACTCTTCTCACACTTCTATACAAAATCATCCACAGCTTGAAATTTCAGCTCTCCTCCTTCTAGACTGATCCATTTCATTTCTTTGCTCAGCCATTCGTTACTAGTTTGAACTCACAAGTTCAATAACACTGGTGTATGTTATCAGCCCAACAGTGAAGGGCCTTGTACGTCTAAGTGCGTGTATATGGGATTGTGTAAAGTGGCAGGGTGTTCTCGCTATCTGTCACTCACAGTTCCACTGCAGGGCTTTTGTGTGGGGCTCAGAAAAAAAAAGGTGTTGCGTTCTCCCTGCATAGCAATACCTCTGCAAGCGAGACAGATTCACAGTCAGCCACTTCCCCCCGATAAGTTGGCACAAATGCCACAATGAAGCATTTCCATTAAAATAATCAACGGGAGAGAGAAGCAGCTCTGTACTTTTGTTGGACACACAAGCACTCTCTCCCACACACAAACTCACACACATTCAAGAAAAGATGCATGGTAGGAGGTGTCTGTGTGCACTGACTTCACTGGTAATTACAAATGCTTCAGATCAAGTTTTTATACAAGTGAAAACCTTAATCTTATGACCAGTGGATCCAGTATTACAATTTTAGATACCTTAATATTGTAATTTGAATCCTTTCAGGTCGCCCCAGACAAAGGGATGTTCTGAGACATGGTGTGATGTAATGATGTATGATGTGCTTATCATGTTAAGCTTTGACTACTTGTCAACAGACAAAACAACCCGGTGTCAACAGCGACATGTGCAATCAATACAATGGAACAACTCATTTCTCACAAGAGGACAATACCTATTATTTGTGCCCCAAAGTTTCTGCTCATTTTCACAAACAGGTCCCAGACACTGAAAACTGGCTGACAAGCATCACTAAAAAAGAAAACCTGCCTCATCAAACTCAGAGCTGCTTTGATGGCTCACATTCTTGAGATTTACCCCCACCAAGCCTGCCACTTCAAAGGCAGGAAGCAGGGAAATTCGCATACAGACACACACTGAGTAGACACGATATAGAGACAGGTGTGCCTTCATTACTGCTTCTCTCATGGGCAGACAGGACACAATACAAGAAATAGATTAAACTGGCTTCTGGAATATATTTTTTATAGCATTGATGTTACAAGTGATAAAATATATATATGACTGACTACAATACTGTATATATTAGGGATGGAACCAAATGCGAATACACATTCTAAACACACACAAATAGGAGATGCCCAATTTTTTTTCTATTATTTTTTGTTTGTAGAAAGCCTGCCAAAAAGGTTCAGAGGACATCAGGTTGAGACGAGGTGTGCATCGGGAGTGAGATCCCACAGGATGCAACCAAAAATTTGCACAAGTGGGAGGTTTTTACTTTGATGCAGTGGTCAGATATGAAGCACACAGGACAAACAAAGGTGTTCACTAACATGACAGCCCTGCATGCTGTCAAATACACTGATCCACCTTCAGGTGTTGACAAATAATACAAACGCATTTACAAAGTTTGGGGCACAAATAATAAAAAGTTATCTTGGCTCTGTCTATGGCCTAATCAGAAATCGTCTTGACTTGGTCACGTTTGACTTGGCCAAAGTGATTTTGGTTTTGATTTTGTAGGCTTGGTCAAAGTGTTTTTGGTTTTGATTTTGTAGGCTTGGTCAAAGTGTTTTTGGTTTTGATTTTGTAGGCTTGGTCAAAGTGTTTTTGGTTTTGATTTTGTAGGCTTGGTCAAAGTGTTTTTGGTGTGGTTTAATATCTGACACATTGCCTCTCCCAGTGATTCCTCAAGATGCCTGTGTGAGGCTGAAGCTGAGAGCTAAACACGAGAAGCTGGATTGTGCTTTCCCCCGTCTGCTGGCAGAGGAAATTATGGGTAAATCAGCTTACAGTAATCCACAGGCTTGTTGTGTTGGATCAGCTGAGGAAACTTGACACCATTGTGTACTTCTCAGCATGTTGAGCTTGTTTAAATGGAGCAGTGACAGACCAGTGCTTTCGCTGCGTGCACTAAAGAGTGTGCAGTGTTGCTAATAGTGTTGATGAGGCAATGGCAAATGACAGAGCAAAGATCAAGATGAAATTCTATTTCCTTTTCATACATTGTATTCCAAATTACAAATAAAATATTTCTAATAAAATGTGTGTTGTTTTTTAATGTTTTATTTGGTTCAGATATCTAAGCCTCTTATAGTTTCCGAATATGTTTTACCAATTTTTATACTCATATAACTCATGGGACATTCAGTATACACATGCATACATATGAGTTATTTTTTGTTAGATACACCCATGTAGCAGCTATAACACTGATAGTGTATATTTGTCTGATGTAATAAGGAAATTTTATATTGCATTTGGATTCGCTTTGAGTATAATAGTGAAATTTAAATGGTAGAGCTTCAACAAGTTTCAAAATTAGTACGTAATAGTGTTGAGATGGGTACATGCCTTTAAAAGGTGCAATCATTAATTGATGGAGGGAAGAAATTAAGTTTGATTCATAATATCTTTGTATAATCATATCACACTCTCATATTCACATATATTCTTTGCTCATCAGAGAAACAGAAAATTACATGTATAAACACAATACAGGGACAAAAAAAAAATCAATTTTCTCTATGATAAACAGAATATTTTCCTTTACCACAAGGTCATTTCACCAGGAACATGTGTTGTAGTATTTCACCTTTAAGATTCATATGTGAATTTAACAGGAGACGATAAATTCAGTGAGGTTTTATCTGTTTTTGAATCTGGATTGTATTGAAAACCCATCTCAAAACATCCCTCATTTAATTCATTATTCATTGTATATATTCAGTTTTTGGTTTTTTTTTTTTTTTGACAGATGCCAATAATTCTGGAGTTGACTGTATGATGTACTACGCTTCGTGAAATGCAAGCCTTTAGCAGTGTGAGGAACTTCATGAATGCTGACAGTGCTCATAAGCTACATCTGCTTCTATGGGAATGTGGAGGACACCATCTCAAAGTCATTCAGTTCTCCAGGGCTGTTAGCGAGCAGATTGTTATAAAAACCCAGCGGAACCCACACCCCCACTAAGCCTTTTCCTCCATCTCCCCAGCCAGAGTGCTCTGTTTATTATTTCTTCTTCTCCAAGTTAATTAGTTAAATGAGGAAAGGTTTCTTTTTTTTTTTTTTTTTTTTTTGGACCACGAATCCATTACAGTTGCCACTCTGTGGCTGTAACCAGAAATCGCTGAGGGGACTGAGTGGGTTTTTTGGCATAAACCCTGTTGAGTTCATTGACATCATCCAGAATAAATTATTATTAACTTACAAAGCTGTACTTCCTGTCTCCCTAGTTGATTCTTTGTGTTATAAACCTCATATAGTAAGTAGTTTACAACAATATTAACCTTCTCCATTTGGCCACATTTAAATCCTAGGTAGACTTTTATATTGTATAATTTGAGGTATTTCTTGCAAGGTCAGTGTTTCATTGTTTATTAATCTATCCTTTGTGTTAACTGTGGCTCATTAATTAAGTTTCAAGCCACACTGGGTCATATCACTTGAGCATAGGGATTTCTTAGGATGCAGATAAGCAGCTCAATCAAGGGAGCTTTTTCACATTGTAAGAATCCATAAATAACAACTAATACAGACTGTCTGTAGGTGCCTAAACCTTTTCACTGAGGATCATCATAAGCTGTTTAGATATTTCTATAGCAGCAATGCAACATTTTTCCTGGTTTCAGTGCGGGTGGAGTGTTTGTGGTAGATGAAGTCATGACAAGATTTAAAACTAATCACCTTTCTAATGCCATTCCACTTGGAATATAGTCTGATAAATCAGGCTTCTAGCTTTCTTTTAGTCACTTTACATGACCAAGAATCTTTTACTTTGGCAGGAATAGGTGCCTGACTGATATCTTTTTCAGCATAGACAAACATACTTTAATTTTGCATTTTAGCATAGAAAGATGGTTGGAGGGATATTCAGTAACCTAAACAATGGGGACAATCCACTTGGCACATTATATTGTTAGAAAATCCACCTGTGGCCCACTCTCAACCTCCTGGCAGCATAGCTCAAATTTGGGATAAAGTATTCTGGTACACAATTCATGAATCACCCCAAAACATCATATTTTGCATATTTTTTTAAATTATCAGTATTTATGGCTATATACACTTACCACCCACTTTAATAGGAGCTGTACCGCTGCTCATTCATGCAATTATCAAATCACCAAATCATGTGGCAGCAGTGCAATGTATATACTCATGCAGATACAGGTCAAGAGCTTCATTTAATGTTCACATCAAACATCAGAATGGGGAAAATGTGATCCCATCGACTCTGACCCTGTCATGGTTGTTGGTGCCCGATGGGCTGGTTTGAGTATTTCAGAAACTGACGATCTCCTTGGATTTTCTTGTGCAATTATCTCTACACTTTATACAGAATGGTGCAAAAAACCAAAAACATCCAGTGAGTGACAGTTCTATGTGAGTTGACAGGAAGGCTATGGTAACTCTCTTAATAACCACTCTTTACTACATGACGAGCAGAAAAGCATCTCAGAATGCATGTCAAACTTTAAGGCAGGTGGGCTACAACAGCAGAAGACCACATCAGGTTCCACTCCTGTCAGCCAAGAACAGGCGTCTGAGGCTACATTGGGCGCAGGTTCACCAAAACTGAGTAGTTGATGATTGGAAAAAGACCAAGTAACATTTTTCAGCTGTCCGGTTTGGGTGACATTATGCCTAATGTAGCCTCAGATTTCTGTTCTTGGCTGATAGGAGTGAACCACAATGTGATACAGGTGCTCTTATGTTTTTTTTTTTTTTCCTTTTTCAAATATATAATAGAAACGACTATTTACTACTAGTAAGTTCTTAAGATATTCTAACCACCAGGAATGTTGAGAGACATCTGGATACCTCCTTGTGAGCACACATGCCAAGCCTTTCCAAAGTCACATAATTACACAGGATGCGGTATTTGAAAAGTAGAAACCTTCATGCTGCCATATGTCCTGCTTTCTTCTTCTCACCTAATACACATGTCAGATCACATGGAGCTATCCCATTAGCAGCTTGTGACCATGGTTGGACCAGGTATCCTGTCCTCCAAAGCTGGCAATAACCTTCCGCCATGGTTTCTTCATAGAACACTGTGGAGCTCTGTAGCTTTCTGTAGCATGGAGCTGGTTTTAAAACATTAGCATTAGTAGTTCTTATTAGCTATCACTCAATATGTTGTTCAGTACATTATTGTAACACAATGACAGTGTGTAGCTTTACTATCTGTAGCTTTTACTAATCAGCATGAGACAACCCATAATCTTTACCCCTAACTAGTCTTAATGTTTCACAGTAGTTGGCTCATGAGAGTCCTTGTAAATATGCAGCTGTGAGACTATGTTGGTTAAGAGGCTGTAGGGCAGAATGGAAGAGACTGTGACAGTCTCTTCCAGTCATCATCAGTCTAGAAAACCAAGGCAGTCATATCGACCTAAGACAAATTGACCCTCTCCCTCCAACCCTTCCTCTCTTTCAGTCACTGACACACAGGCTGCCCAAGGAGTCCAAGAGACTTCTTTAAAGTCTATAAATCTATATTATGATGTGTCTTTAAAATTAACTTTCTCTTGGGAACATGAATCACATGACAGATTCTTGGCATGCCCTACCTTTGACACTTTGTATGCACATTTCACCAAGATGGATTAAAATTAGCCCCTGCTCCCTAAATTATTGACATCGCCCTGGTTTCTTCGGCCATGTCTGCAATTCATTTCTGAAGACAAAGGAGGGGCTAAATGAAGAACAAAGTGTGTGTGTGTGTGTGAGTGAGTGAGTGAGAATTGACAGAAAGAGAGAGGGAGAATGAGAGGGAAATGCTTGCTGAAGAGAGAAGTGTGAGGCTAGAGCTAGTTTAGTTTAGAACACTTTACCTTGAACCTTTAAAAAGTCTCTGGGGGCTCTAAGGAACATATGTCTTGTTGATTAATAATTATACAAATTTTACAGTACTGTAATTGTGAAAATCTTGTTCCATTACAGGATACTGTTCAATAAGTGGAGTTCATTTATTCCGAATAAAAATTCTGAAGGCTGTAAATTTTTTATTATAGCATTTATTATTAAAGCGATCCCTATAAAAATTTAACATTCTAATCATATTAACAAAATTGAAAGGTGAGAATAGTTTTCGCTTTCCCTGCACTTTCTTAAACGTCATTACATTTGTGTTTATCTATGATAGACTTATTTTAAATTGAATTTGAAATGAATCCTTTGTGAAAATAAAGTTAAAACTATCAGTATATTAATGTTTTATGAAAAAAAAAAACGGTTAAGTGAGATAACAGAAACATCAAAATTGAACTAAAATAGGAAAATTTGCAAGTACACAGAGGCGATTCTAGGGACTATTGGAGCCCTCTTTATTCCTCTTTATTGCCATTACATCACCCAGATGCCTTTATAAATACATCAGAAATCCACAAAATACTCAATATGATGAGCCAACTGTAAGACAACTTTCTTAGAGTGTTAGTGCTACATTCTGCATGTTGGATGTAGTGCTAGATCAAGCTTCCCAATTAGATAATCCACCATTTCATCACGTAGGCTACAACAGAACATCTTATGTAAAGTGATGGATTTTATTTTCTATATATACTTTTAAAGACCAAGCAATTAAGACAATGTGAGCAAAATGAGAAATTCTCAACTTCTCAAAACTCATTGCCCCAAGCAGTTCCCTGCCTGTTCTATAGTTACACATCTACGAGTACATCCAACTGTCACCCTTTGAACTTCAGAAATTTTGGGTAAACACCAAAAAAACTTGATGAATTACCTTATGATCTACCGTGACAAATGACAAAACCATGCACTCATATAAATGTAAGCCTTTTTTTTTTTTTGTCATCGTCTTTATCTTGGTCTCACCGTATCAGTTTTAGGGACACAATTTTGACAACTGTTACATCTTTAACAAGGGAGAGATTCAAATTCAATATTCTTTCTCCCTCCCTCTTTCTCTCTCTCTGTCAATTCTGACAACTCAGAAAGGTTATTCTTTCAATTATCTGCGGCATCAAAGAACCCTCAAAATAGAGAGCAAAACTGACAAAGCAACTGCAACTTGCGTGTCAAGAAAATAATTTAGTGTCACTCACTTTCTCAGTTGCCACAGACTTTAGCCGAGGGATGCTCACAGGTCTGATTTGTAAAGTACACCAATATAGTATATTGGGAAGGCAAAGAAGGATGAGAAAAAGGATATGATGTTGCCATTGTTTCATTTTTGGAGCTGCTGCTCTGTGCTAATTAACAGCAGTTGGAATGACTGTGTGTTTGTGTGTTTTTGTGTTGTTGTTGTGTGTGTGTGTGTGTGTGTGTGTGTGTGTGTAGGTGTAATTATTTTCTACCTGATCTTCAGTTCAATCATCTCTCTCTCTCTCTCTCTCTCTCTCTCTCCTCTGTGTTGTCAGTTTGTGTCATGGTAGTCAGAGCATTATACTCTGAATCTGAAGCACAGATTAAAAAGTTTTCCCCTCCATCTCCTTCTTTTCCTCCCTTTAGGGCAAATAGGCACATGTTTTACAGCATTAACATTTTCTTTATTTGTTTCTGTTCTCATCATCTTCTCTTTTTTCCTTTCACCTGATCATAGACAAGCAAGACATTAAGCTGATGTCACATCCAGTTCCAGCACTATTCCAGGAGCCACTGCTTCAATGTACAATCCAATCCAGACATTACAACTCTCCTATTCACCTGAACTCTACAACGCTCCTGCTCCTGTTTAATAATCAACACAATATGTATTTAAGCACTCGTAATTCCCATATTCTTTACAAGATTTCATTCTCTCTTTTGACTGGCGATTCTGAGCTGTTTTCTCACCTGTTTGTATTCTGGCTTCTGCCTTTTCCTGTTTTGTGTTTTTGATTGGGTTATCCTGTTTTTGCATATTCACACAATCTTTTGACCTTTTTTTATATTCTTCTGCCTTGTGATTTGGATTTTGTATTAAAGATTTACTAAAAGAGCTGTCTGAATATCTGTGACAGTTGAAGCATACTGGAAAGAAATCGTGACTGAATATAAGATGAGCCAAGAAAATCACAGGGTACAAACATGCCACTGGAGTTTGTTCCTCAAATTAAGAGCTAATAAGGACTTTCATTAACTAGCTCCTTTAGGCTGTGCACCATCATGATGAGGTTTTGCTCCATTGACGATCTAGACACTGAACTCAACCATATGATGAGTGGAGGCATCTTGTTTAATATAGATGACTGCAAGACAAGCAAGGGTCAAACCAATTTTAAACCTCTTATAACCTTTTATACAGTATATGCAGTACATTTGAACATCAGGAAACATTATTCGAGTAGTTATGGTCTTTGGGTGAAGTAGATGTTATTAAGGAAGTACAGTTACTGAGCTAGCACTGGGCAAATCGGGAGCATGCAGATTTTTGCTTGTGTATTTGTGTGTTGTATACCAATCTGACAATCAAAGCTGTGAAGGAAAGTTCAAGGCAAGGGTACATTTAGACATGTTCCAAAAGCATGGGTGTAAAAGTGATTGGAAAACAAATTATAAGCAGGAAAACACTTTTTTCTCTATTGTTTGCAGTTTTCATGGTTTTCACACATGCAAACACACAAACACATGCACATTAACTAGTCCAACTCTCTCTTTCTCTCTCCCACACACACACATACACAATCCAAACTCACACATCAGGTCCATATATCTGGGGCAGGCAGTTTGCAGCATGTGCTTATTTCTTTCAAGGTTTTATCTCTTTGTCAAACACTTCCCAAACAAAAATATCCAGCAGTGAATTTGTAAGGCATTTTTACACACATCAACAACAAACAAGAACTACTTATTTCAATGTATGTCTTTAACCATATTTAGAAAAGTCATTGATACCAAAAGGGAAATGATTCAAAGTGATACGTGGTAAAAGGATGATCGATAGCCACATTTAAGCACCTGTGTTTGTATTTAGCCTAAGATGCTTTCAGTGGTCATAGCTTGTCTTGTAATACTCAAACTCATTAGTAGTCCCATGAATTTTCAGTAGATTACATTGGTTACCAGAATATAATGAGAATGCTGCATCAGTTTTTACAACAGAGTGAAAAAACGAATTTATTGTCCAATTACTTTCTTTTCTTCTTTTGGTAGAGGTGTGAGGATGCATGTACAGAGGTTTTATTAAACACAATTATGCTCAAATTAAGACCTCAAACAGACTCACCCAAAAGAGTAGTCAGGGAAGGGTTAGTGAATAATCATACATAGACATGGCAATCAGGATTAACACAGCTGACTTAAGCAACTGAAAAGATTGTCAAGACTTCACAAAGGAAACCATGTGTTTTTATAATGAAAAAAAAAAAAACCTGGAACTGAATGACTGAACAAGAATTCTGGTGTGATATTGATCTCTCTTGGCGGGGAGAGGTATTGTCTAGGCTGTGACATCTCCGTTCACACTTAGAAGCGACAAGTTGTCTCATTTGTAGTTTGTCTGTTGTGAGTGCTACTATTGTTGCTTGTGAGCAAGCACTGTCCAATCTTTTTTGTTGTTGTTTTTGTTTTTTTGTTTTTAATTCTGAAGGGAAGGGGGGGTGTAGCCATACCGTAACTCTTTCTTTACGCTACTGCTAAACTAGTTAAACTCAAATCAAATAATGTACTACTCAGTGCGAAAAATGGTGGCTTGATTTACATGTTACCTGCTAGGATTTGTACTAGCTTCACTGGCAGATTAGCAAAGCAATCTAACTGTATCCACTATGCACATTCACCAGAGGTGCCAATGACCTGTGCTACTTCCTGCCAAGCTTTATTTGTCTTTGTAATGTCTCTATATACATTTAATGAGAGGTTGTATATGACAAGACGAAGTCATGGTTATAAATTTTTCTTCCATTTTTGCATATCAAACATTAAATAGGAACAAACTGCAGGTAGGAACCAAAGTTCTAAATGGGGGGTTAACTGGTGGCAGACAATCATTCAAGCGCATCTTTTGGTTTTGTCACTTTACCGTATCAAAGCTAATAGAACTGAAAAAAACCTGCATTCATATATCTCTTGTAATGCTGTCGCTTTGTCACTTGCCACTGTTCCACATCACGTTCATACATAGAAAATGATTCGTCACCTGTCACTTTGTTGCTTTCTAATGTGAGCATAGGGTTACTTACCTACCACTGTGTAGCAATCACGTTGGCCTCCAGTGTTCCGCATTGCACCATGGAGCTGAGTTACCCAGGTGTTCTGAGGTCTCCATGGTCTATGCTGACAGTGACAGATCAGCTGTGGGTCTTTGTATGGTTCTCCTCTCTGGCTTGCTGCTTTCCTATCCAATGGAGGGTATATTTCATTCCTCTGCATTTGAGCTTATCTGGGTCACTAGCATACTCTGCATATGTGTCTGATGAATGGCCCATGTCTTCAGTGTTTAGACTGGTAACACATCACACCCCATTATTCCATAGGAGCTTGCCAAAGCCACCATTTACACGATTTAATTACTCTCCCATGGAGCTGTGTTAAATAATACAGTTAACGTGTTAGAGGTCGTTGGGGTCATTTTGAGTAAATACTGTTTACCTGAGGTTTTGTTAGTGCATGTTGTGGAGTAACTTTCTTAAAAATGCATTGCATAAACTGGGGGATGATTAATGTTATGTGCACGGCTTGAAAGTGCAAGGGATGTTAGTGTTGCTTTAATAAAAGCTACTTTACAGCTGTCAAGTCAAAGGCAAAATCTACCCGCAGAAATGTAAATTCTAACTGACAGGTGACATCCCTGCTCTCAGCTCAAGTGTTTCTTATTTCCATTTTTTGCAGGATGAGAGAGATATTTTACCTCCAGTGGTGTCTTTTAACTGGCAAACAAAACCAAAAAAACTTCAACAGCCTGATGGGTTTTTTTTCACAGTAAACATTTGACAGGAAAAAATGAAACAAATGAGCCTTAGGGGAAAGGTGCTAACCTCGTTTGGTTAATAATAAAATGTTTTTCTGTTTAAACAGCACAAATCTCAGCACTGACATATCCATTGGTGTTTCCACATTTGTGCCTTTTAAGTTTATTCAATAATGCTTCTTTTTCAGGATCACCTGCCATCTTGCTTGGTAGGGTGTTGATCAAGCAATGTTGCACCTAGGGGCTAATTTGGGTAGGAGAACAGCCTTTAATTGCATTCAATAGACAACCACTGAAATATAATGGGTACTTAATTGTCACGGGTACGTATAAGTCTGTTGCTACATATACTCAAAAGGCATACCTGAAAATGTAGCCACTTATTTAGTTAGCATTTATATAACTTACTAAGACATTTTATGTTGTTTTTTACTTTAATATGTTACCAGTCTGTATTTTTCTGCTGTATCATGTGTCTGTTATTGTACTCTACTGTAGAGCAATTTAAAGTCCTTAGGAACAAAAAACTTTTTTTCCCCAGTTCCGTGATAAATGTGTTCAGATATAATAACACATAACATGTAGAATAACACATAAATTGTACTGCTGACACATTGTTGTGCCTCCTAAATACCAGTTTAATCCCTGGTTGTGCCATCAACATGGCCTTGTAATTAAAATTTGTACGGTTAGTGTGGGAAGCAGAGTTAGGGTCAGGGTATGGAGCAATTTTATGCAAATTATATTACTTGGTATTTGTATCTTATCAGAAATTCCTTCTGAATGTAAACAGAATATTGAGGTCTGCAAAGGAACAGTCTAAAATGACATGAAAATCTACTACTACACATTTGAAAGTCAAAATGAAGCTTATAATTCATGTAAAATGTGTATGATTTTAGGAACTATTGCCTAACCAAGGTAAGACATACAAGACATTTATACAAGATGTGCCAAATTACTAACCAACGTAATGAAAGCAATTAAAAACAAAAATCAGGAAATTTTCATTAAAGCATCCACATTTCTGTAGAGCTATGAAGCAAACTTGGTTTTATAACCTTGCATTATGACATTTCACTTGTACTTTAGTGGCCCATCTTTTCCCCTGTTGCTTTGTTCATTTTTATTTAAAGTGTAGCTGTTTCAACTCCCACAACATTGAGGAGGGCTGTTGTGCTATAGGCTACCTATAGAAGATTGTTTACTACAGATGCACTTAGAGTTATCCATTAGCGCTTTAATGTGCTTGATTGAGACACAACAGCCAAGCAAAACAGTTTGATAATAAAATGCTGTGTTGCTTGCCACTTAAAGTGAGCCTGTTACAATGACATAATAACACAGTGTCCCTAGTGCCACTAAACCATATTGTCACAGTGGAAATTAATGTAATGGCTAGCTGTTAATGGAAAACAGAGACCTCTGGCCAAACCTGTTTATATTAACCACACATTACCATTCGAATGCTATTGTGAGTTTAGCAAATGAAAAGCAGGCCATGACAGCATCAGGAATTAATTCAAAGGTGTGAATAAACAATAAAGCCTGCATTTAGATATAGCCAAGACATCAGCACCTGTACTGACACACACACACACACACACACACACACACACACACACACACACACAACGAGAGCCACAAACACTCAAAAGCACTGATCCCTGCCCCACTCAGCTATTCTATCTGTTTAGTGTTCAAAAGAAATCAACACTGTTACCCCACCATGTTTGTATTCACTAATCATATATTAATGAACCTCAAAATCACCCCCTACAAAGAACAAATTAATAAAGTTGTTATATACATAAGATCTATTTTATAGCAACAAATTTATTAGGTTTTTTTTACAATTGGTTGCACATATTTCTTAATACTGTGTTCACCTTTTCAAAACTCTTCACACAGTTCTCTTTACCAACATGCAGTTCACAGCCATAAACCTCACATCTAAAACACTCTAAAACTAAAACAAAAAACATCCATACATGCCTCAAAACTAACTCATTCTACCACACCACTAGCAAAGGTTTTCTCCCAAGAAGAACACTTTATCATTCGCAAAAAAAAAAAAAAAAAAAACAGCAGGCAACATTACAAGATTATCATTTTGACTCTGATTTTCTACACTATGTGGCCAAAAGTGTGTGGACACCTTCCAAATCCATGGGCATTATATGACATGTTAAAAGCTTGGTGTCCAATGAGCATTAATCTTTCATCTCATTAAAACAGAGAGTACATGAACACCCAAGCTTTGCTCTGTGTCAGGGGCTTCAGAGGTGTTTTTCACACAGAGTACATTGTCCACCAACACCAGTTCAGTGTTTAATGAATGAACAGTGCTATATTGCAGTGTGACATTTGATCATTTCATTCGCAAAAATGTTGAATTCCATCAAAATTGATGAATAATATAGAGACTTTGGTAAACATTTCGTTCACATATTGTTCTTTAGTGCCTGGTGATACAGTATGTGATATGTCACATGTGCATGTTTATGCATGTATAGCAAATATAAATAGTTTTGTTACTTTCCTGGAATTTCCATACTTTCTTTTTTCGTACTTTGGATTTACTTGGTGCAAAAATGACATAAAACACATACATGTATACTGTGGTGAATTCTATACAATAAGAAGGTACCGTGTTCTTGTTGAGAATGTTGATTTATTTATTAAAATCAAACTCAAATTGATACGTTTGGTAATGTTAGCTGATGTCAGTGTTTTTTCAGGTCATTGTGTTGTGAGTGATAAAGGGTTCTTGCTTAGTAGAATGTTTTCAAAGTTCATTTTCATATTTCATAGTGCATTTTGGATATGAAGTTAACCCCTGTACTCAGTTGTACGCTGATGAAGCCAACTGTGTGAAGAGGTTTGAAAAAGTGAACATAGTAGTGAGAAATGCACGTACATAATTGTAAAAAAACAAAACAAAAAAAAACTGTAATTCAAATGAGTGCATTCACACTTACATCAAAACATCAACACAATTTGGTCTTGACTCAGTTAAATCCAGTGCATCACTTTTCAGTGCAATGCTTCTCTACTGGAGATTAGGTCTATGTTCATTCATTCATTCATCTTCAGTAAGCGCTTTATCCTTGTCAGGGTTGCAGTGAATCTGAAGCCTGTGACGTGGGAATACACCCTGGATCAGACGCCAGTAGATTGAAAGATGCCATGCGCATATACATTCACACCTAGGGGAAATTTACAGTCACCAATCCACTAACTGGCATGTTTTGGGAGGAGGAAAGAAACCAGAGAACCCGGAGGAAACCCACACAGACATGGGAAGAACATACAGAACAAACAGAAGCTCCATACAAACCATATCTTGAGCTCAAGATTGAACCAGGGACCCTGAAGCTGTCAGGCAGAAATGCAACCCACTTGGTTTTGAACTTATATTGAATAGATTTTAAAATAGTATGTGAAAAATATTACGTATGAAAATAGTATGTATGGAAGGGGTTCTGTAAATACACCAAGTCTTGCTGGAGGTTGAATTTGAGTGAGAAAAGAATTTGAGAATTTTGAAAGATGAGATATATGTCTTTTTTGTCATAGCAATGAAAACTGATCCAAAGTTCACTTCCCATGGACTGCTGTTGTGCTAAATGTGTAAAGAGTTTTGAAAAAGTGAACTTAGTAATGCTAAATGTGTACCTAATTATTTAAAAAAAAAAACCTGAGATTTAAGTGTCACCTTAATAAAGAAAATGAGGCAATATTGGGGCAAATGGAAGGACAAGATTTAGAGAAGAGTGAGAGAAAAGTGCCAGACTTTGGGATCTGGAGGGAGGAGGCTTTTAAAAGTGCTTGAAATAAATGTTCTGCTCAAGTCACGCTGAGGGAAAGGAAGGATCAGTCTGAATCACCATCTCACCATTTCTCTCTACCTCCCCCACCCTCTCTCTGTCTCTGTCTCTCTCTCTCTCTCTTTCACACACACACATGCACACTTACACACTTTCTCATTTTATCCAACCCACATCCTTATTCACTGAATATAACCCATACACATAGAAATTTCAACCCCACAGAGAGGAGTACGGATCTCCTAGTGACAGAATCTGCAAGTCTGTTAGCAAGCTGAGCTGCATTAGTTTGGTAACATAATACACACTCCATGAGGCTAACTTGATCTCTAAGTCTTTTTGTTTAAGCCATGCTCATTAACCACGGTGTGTTCAGTCAGTCTGAGACCAGGTTTTTTTTTTTTATTTCAGACAACACAAATCCAGCCGTGACATCTCCGTATCCAGCACATTCTCAAATACTCATCACAAATTACCCCCTCCACCTCCACCTCCACCTCCACCACAAGGGAGTGGCACTGTTGTATCTCAGTACATTTGTTCATAACACGAGCATTCTCAGTAATTAGCTTTGGGGAATTTACTCCTTTTATCTTTTCTCTCTTCCGATTACCTTTGCTCTCTGAGGAGCATTATCGTCGACAGAACATTGTTCCTTTTATTTGGATGTGTAAATAACGGGGAGTCAGTGACAGATTTGGAAGATAGAGGTGGCTAGAGGTTTGAAACTTCATGGGAACAGGATGAGAGCAATTAACAAAATCTGACACACGAATACACAATACACACAAGCTCACCCATATCAGCCTTAATTGCTATAATGTCAAAAAAAACCAAAAGTTTTCCACAAACTGGAAAGAAGTAAACTTGAAAAGAGTTTAACTTCAGCAATCTGGAAAGTTATCTCCCAAGTATGACTATAAAAAAGTTTGAGAATTTATTTCACTTCTGTTTACCCAGTAGCACTTGCATAGATTATCCAAATTCCATATTCAGACTTTGGCTCCTCGGTAAAAGTAAAGCTTTCCAAACACAGAGCCTAAACACATCTGGTGACACACATCAACTCAGTGCAGGAAGACAGCTGTCATTTAGTATATACAGTGTAGTTTAGCAAATTCTACCGAAATTCACATTGTACTAAGGAATTATTGTTTTCAAGCTAAAACGAGACTGCTTACAGTCCCTGGGTGAAAATTCCAAAGCGACTGATTTTGCATTTTATTCCCGAGACACGCATCTCCTCTTTAAAAATACATGGATTTGCAATGGTTTGTGTTGGCTGCTTCTCCACTAGATGCAACGCTGAATCGAGTTGAAGATCACTCACCCACACAATAGCACAACCATGTCACACACCTCATCGTGTTTATTTCACACTTTATTCTTTAAGAACAGACCATATCTCTCCCAGCGACGTCTCTGTCACCTCACATTCCTCTTGTGTTTTATGTACACAAACACCTACCACTTTCTGTGTACGTGTGTAGATTTCACTCAGCATACAGTTGACTTCTTGAAACAGCATCCATGTATGTGTTACACACATTCAATTATATCCAGCATTAGGTTGCCTTCTATCAGCAGCTTATTCATAGCTCGTTATTAGAAACTCTATACCCACCAAAAAAAGTCAGTTAATTTCCAGAATTAAACACAACCTAAAATGTCATGTTGGCCAAATATTACATTACAAGCTCTAATATGTAAAGTAATTGGAATCATCGTTGTGTCTGACCTTGAATTATTGAGATAATTAAACACAACATAGTGTCCAAATTGTGAATTCTTGGTATTGAACAATGCGTTCCTCTCATCCTGTTATACCACAGAGTGGTTGAATTCTCGTTTCTGACTGGTGTGGATTAATTTTATAAAGCAGCACAGCTCTGACAGTAGTTCAGGCTGTAACATGAATGATAGGTATATATTAATGTACTTGTTCTGATATGTTTTTTATTGTTTCTATAGTAACAGCTCATACACAGGGACTTGTAGGATGGACGCTCCACATAATCTAAGCCTAATAATAGATAGATTTTAAAAACTGTTGTTGTAAAAAAAAAATAAATAAATAAGTATCATCGTTAACATGGTGTATTTTTCTTTTAAGAGACAAAAGGGAGTGGAAGGAGTTGCGGGTATCAACGCTTTTTTAAGAGTCACCAAGCTTCACTGCAGTCTTATGGACAGAGCAGTTTATGCTTTGCAGTTTCACGGTAGAATCACAAGCCGCATTCTTGGTCTCATTAACTTCAAGAGGGAGAGAAACGGAGATGCTATTAACGGAACGACTGTTTAATGTTGCTATAACATAAGCAGTAACAGTAACTAACTTGTTTCAGGGTTGATACACAACAATAAATATAACTATTAACAGTTAAAAAGTGTGATGTGTCATTCATTTAAAAAAAATCATTGGCAATTTGTTGTGGTATAAACAGGATAACACATTTTAGACCATGCTCTTATACAAAAATAATACACTCCAGGTGGTAATGGGCACTCACTACCCCAGCATGTATTATTTTCATTTAACAATATAGTACATTATGTGTTATTCCTTTGTGGGACATCATTGACTGTAGTCCTGAAAGGATACTCCCTGAAACACATTATCATTATTACACCCAACCAGAACAATTACCCAACACTGCTGGCTTGTTTGCTGTTGGCAGGGCCTTTATAAAAGCTTGCGCTCCAAACACACTTCTATACGTTTCATCTGTCCCTAATGTCTTTCACAATGGAAGAGAATAATCAGTAATAGATTTCCCACTATAGAAATTATGTTTTGGTCAGTCTGAAACAGCCCTAAAGGCACTAAAGCCTGTATATTCCAAACTACTTTAAAATAAAAATAAAAAAACCTTAATCACATTTCCATCCTGTTCTCTGTTCTGAGATTTGCTTATAAGCTGTCTGATTGCAGCACTGATTGACTTATCTGTCAGTACTTCAGGGGAGAATGTATTTTAGAACATCATTTATGAAAATTAATGAATAATTACTTTCTTACTTTGTGACACCCCTTACAAATCTGTAGCTTAAATGACTGCCGTGAGCGATCACACATCAGACTTATCAAAATCAGAATTAACTTATCAAGTTTCCTTATTGCTAAGAAACACTTTATCTGTATTGGGACTTAATTCAATTTTCCAATCACGTAGTGCCATGATGATCAGTAGCACCATTGGTTCGCAGAACTCAAACTTAGCCGAGGAAGCATTTTAACACGGTGGTTGGTCTTCTATCCGCTTCGAAAATGCATGCCAAGGTGAAATTATTTGTTTGAACCAAAAGATCACTTTAAATGACTGAAATTAATTCAATTTCTCTGAAGAAAAAGACAATCTTAAAAAAAACACAGACACTGTTTTAACCACATGGATTGCATTCCATTGCATTTGCTTTGATTTGCATAATTGTAAGCACTTCCCAAGTTAAGTGCAAATATAAATGTTCCATTACTTATATTAAAACTGTTGATTACTGGAACTGTGGCTAATTATGCGGTAGACATGTTATTCTTAATCAGAGATTGGATACTGATGAATTGTGGTGCATGTAATTGGATTGTAATTACATAAAATAGAATACACCCATAATGTGATATATTCGTTATTAAAAATTTACATAATACAAAAGAAGTGTTTATAATATTTTAATAGACAGCAACTTCATAATGAAACAATAAGCTGTTTGTGCATCCCAGCATGTGCACAGACACATGTTTGTGTATGAGTGCATAAGAGAGAGAAAAAAAAATCTAACAAACTGATGTTGAAAAGAGAATAAGAAAGGTCACTTTGTGAAAATCAGTGTCAAACACATAGAGAGAAAAAAGAAGAACTATATAGTCTGAAAATATGGCTGTGACAAAATGCTGGCTTGGGGCTAAGATTAGGAATCCATCAGTCTGCCATGAAATATTCAAACACATGGCGAGGCTCAGGATGTTATGAAAGACATGATGAAATGATGGCTGTCTGAACTTAGAAGGAACAATGGGAGTACTGTGCCGCCAAAAAAAATCTCCTTGTATTTATATATAGAGGCCTAGGAAAACCCTTCACATGGTGAAAGTTAGATATTTTCTGAATGTCAAGACTGAAATATGTTTCTCTTTTGTACATATCTCAAGGGAATATATAGTGATAGCATTTTAAAGTCTGGCTACCCCAAAAGTAAAAAAGGAGAATATTCCACTGAAAGACACTAATGTGTTGTCTAAAAGCAACTACTATTTATTTATTTACTTTGAATTTATTAAATATGTAATAAATAAAGTATTAAAAATAAGTAGTAATCGCCTTGATCATACACATTATCCACACTAGTCTCTCTAGTACCTTCTCCTGAGGTAAATGTCATTCATGGTATTTGACAAACTGGAGCCTCATTGTCACTCTTGACTTGACTGATCACTGCTTGTGTTTATATTGGAACTAACATAATTGCAGATTAATTCAGTGAGTTTTGTGCTAGCAGGTAAATTTTTCATTTCTTGGTAGCATTCAGATATTACAAATCTGTCTGCTGCTGTCTCTACACTGTAAGCGTCAGCGCACATGCATCATGAATAATTTGACAGCTGGTATTTATAACCATCTACAAACTGAATCTATTAGAATTATGTCCTTTTTTGCCATGACACACAAATCCTTGATCAAAGCATGATATCCACTGCTTTAGAAAAGCACACTAACTAGCAAGTTAGCAATTAAACAGCTTCTTTAGGCAGACTGACTGTTTTAACAGTTGTCTATATTGGACATATGTACAGGATAGACCCGAGCGATCCAAAAGGATTTGTATTTTCAGATCAATGCATTTATTGTTAAAAACAAACATATCATTTTACCCCATAACTTATACGTCATGTATTATCACTGACCAATGGCATTCAAGATAGTTCAGGTAATATAAAGACTATAGAGCCTACTAGAGCTGTAAAAAAAAAAAAAAAAAAAAAGTAACCTAATGGTGGTAGTTGCCATCTCCATAAAAATGCAACAATGTTGGCAGTACACTGCTCAGAGTAACAGCAGACCCAGAGTGCATATGAGCTTTTTATTTGGAGTCATGTCCTTGTCATGGTAGCCAGTAATGTGAAATCTTTAAAAACAAAAATACCTATAGCTCATCCACAAACACCTCCCCTGCCTGTGCAGATCATCGCTAAACTACACCGACCTGCTACACAGAAAAACCACCAGAAATGACCAAAATCTACAGACTCTACTTTCTACTTACAGTACAGCTCTTCTCACCTTAACACTGCAAAAATTCCATTCCTTAATCACAGCTAATAACACATAACAACATATAACATAATAACACATTTATAGTGGCAAAGTTATAGAACAGCAAGGAAATATACACTGATCAGCCATAACATTAAAACCACCTGCCTAATATTGTGTAGGTCTCCCTTGTGCTGCCAAAAAAGCTCTGACCCGTCGAGGCATGGACTCCACAGGACCTCTAAAGATGTTAGCAGCAGATCTTTTAAGTCCTGTAAGTTGCAAGGTGGGACGTCCATGGATCGGACTTGTATGTCCGGTACATACCACACATGCTCGATTGGATTGAGTTCTGGGGAATTTGGAAGCCAAATCATGTTGTCATGTTCCTCAAGCCTTTCGTGAAGAATTTTTTGCAGTGTGGCAGAGCACATGCTGTTTATCCTCCTGAAATAGGCCATTACCATTAGGGAATACCATTGCCGTTTTGGAGATGCCCATGTCAAAGTTGCTCAGATCCTTATACTTGCTGACTTTTCCTGCTTCCAACACACCAACTCTGAGAACGGACTGTTCACTTGCTGCCTAATGTATCCCACCCCTTGACAGGTGCTATTGTAACGAGATAATCAATGTTATTCACATCACCTATCAGTGAAACCATAATGTGAAACCATAACGTTATGGCTGATCGAGGTAATGTGTGTAATTATTTTTCATAATAGTGCATTCCCTAAGAAGGTCATAGATCATGCCATTCCTCTAATAAAACAGTGGCTGAAATTATACTTCAAAATCCTCCAGCGAGATCCTGAGATGGCTTCCCTTTTTAAGACGTTTCCACTCGTCCCCTACAGACAACACAAAGCATCAAAGACATCCTTATAAAGAGTGATTTAAAGGCAAATAATAAATATGGCACTTGTGCATGCATCCATTCAAGATGTTCCACTTGTAAATGTATTAAAACAGCCATTAAACTCACAGGCCTTAAAGGATCAGTTTTTGTCAGCCATCAGTCCTCATGCATCACTGCAGGACTTGTTTACTGTCTTTCTTGCAAGAGATGCAATCAGCTGTACATCAGGGAAACACAGAGGAGACTAGCTGATTATTTTGTCAAGCACCTGCATACCATTAGAATGAAGGATTTCTCCTTTCTGGTGGCGAGATACTTCAAGAGCTATGGACGTAACCTTAATGAAGTCTCTATTTGCATCGCCAGTTGTAGATATGAGAGTGAGACAGTTTAAAGAAAATGAGCTAATCTATATGCTTGAAACTTTGGTACCCCATGGAATGGACATCATGTTTTGACAATAACTACATCATCATCATCATCATCATCATCATCATCCATTTTGAATATCAACTGATTTCACCCCCTAAAGCCTCAGAAGCACGTGAACAGCTGATGACTTTTGTCTAAAGTATGCTGTTTCTCTGGAAATTGTGCATACTATGCTGAACCTTATATACAACCCAGTCTCAAGAAAAAAAAAACATGCAACTTCATATGCAACTTATTTGCAACACCTCCTTTATGATGAATATCAAAGCTCTGTCACAAGCATATGACACATATCAACATATCAAACCACTGCTACCACTGAGCTGTTTCAATGAGATTACTTTTTAATACATAATTTTACCACTTTTTTAAATATATTGAGCATAGCCCACTTCATGTATTAAAACTTACTGGCCTCATGTAGGCTTGCAAGTTACATGGTAACGCAGAAGAGTGACATGGGTATTTTCAAAACATGGAAAGTCTCTGTATTCTCTGTACCTTAAAGGTTTGACATTCCATTCTTCACTGTATAGAAGTTGCATATGTAAGACTGAGTTGTTTTACGTGTTATGTACACTCCTGAACAAAATCTTAAGACCAGGGAAAACATTCCAAGTATTCGCATTTCGCGCTGGTGGATCATAACCAGGTTGTAAGAACTGCTTCAAAATGTCAAAAGAAGAAAAAGGAGCAAGAGACAAAAAAACAGAGATTGACAATTTATTGAAAACTGCATTTAAACTCAAACAGGCTGTTCATCAGCTGATCAAAAGTTTAAGACCATAGCCCAAAAATACCCACAACAGAACTAAAAGTGTCAAAAAAGAACTCAGTAGTGAGTAGCCCCACCGTTCTTGGTGATATCTTCAAACACTCGTTTCGGCATGCTTGATGCAACTGTTTGCAGGAGGCTGGTGGGAACGTTGCTCCATGTGGTGAAGATGGCTTCACGAAGTGCATCCACAGTCTGGACCTGACGTCCGTTTTTGTAAACTTCCCTTGCCATCCATCCCCAAACATTCACAAGGGGATTTAGATCAGGGGAACACGCAGGATGGTCCAGAAGTGCAACGTTATTGTCCTGGAAGAAGTCCTTCGCCAGGCGGGCGTTGTGAACTGCAGCGTTGTCCTGTTCAAAGACCCAGTCATTACCACACAGACGAGGGCCCTCAGTCAAGAGGGATGCCTGCTGCAACATGTCCACATAGCCAGCCGTTTGACGCCCCTGCACAACCTGAAGCTCCATTTTCCCATTGAAGGAAAAAGCACCCCAGATCATGATGGAGCCTCCTCCACTGTGCCGCGTAGAAAACATCTCCAGTGGGATCTCCTTGTCATGCCAGTATCGTTGGAAGCCATCAGGACCATCCAGGTTAAATTTTTTCTTGTCTGAGAATAAAACTTTCCTCCATCTTTCAATGTCCCATGTTTGGTGCTCCCTTGCAAATTCCAAACGGGCAAGTTTGTGGTGTGGGAGGAGACGTGGCTTTCAAAGACGTTTTTTGTCCTTTAAGCCCTTCTCTCGCAGATGCTGTCTTATGGTTATTGGGCTGCAGTCAGCATCAATAAGGGCCTTAATTTGGGTCGAGGATCGGCCTGTGTCTTCCCGGACAGCCCGTCGGATCCTCTGGCTCAGTGCAGGTGAAATTTTTTTGGGTCTACCACTTCATTTTTTTGTCCCATAACTCTCAGGATCTTTTAAGAAATTTAAAATGACTGTCTTACTGCGTCCAACTTCGGCAGCAATGGCGTGTTGCGAGAGCCCTTGCTTGTACAGCTCAACAATCCTGCCACGTTCAAAAACAGAAAGCCTTTTTGCTTTTGCCATCAGGAGATCATGACAGTGTGACTGTCTGAAAGACAATGACATTAAAGCCATATTTTTGCACAGATTTTAACTTTTAAAGGCTATGGTCTTAAACTTTTGATCAGCTGAAGACCAGCCTGTTTGAGTTTAAATGCAGTTTTCAATAAATTGCCTACTCTCTATTTTTTGTCTCTTGCTCTTGTTTCTTCTTTTGGCATTTTGAAGAGGTACTTACAACCTGGTTATGATCCAGCAGTGCGAAGTGTGAATACTAATATTTTCCCTGGTCTTAAGATTTTGTTCAGGAGTGTATGTACACTATATTACCAAAAGTATTCGGTCACCTGCCTTGACTCACATATGAACTTAAGTGCCATCCCATTCCTAACCCATAGGGTTCAATATGATGTCGGTCCACCTTTTGCAGCTATTACAGCTTCAACTCTTCTGGGAAGGCTGTCCACAAGGTTGAGGAGTGTGTTTATTGGAATTTTTGAACATTCTTCCAAAAGC
>CM040978.1:13448940-13460281 GCA_022985145.1 Pangasius djambal
CCACTGCTCTAGAGTCCAGTGGCGGCGTGCTTTACACCACTGCATCCGACGCTTTGCATTGCACTTGGTGATGTGTGGCTTGGATGCAACTGCTCGGCCATGGAAACCCATTCCATGAAGCTCTCTGCGTACTGTACTTGGGCTAATCTGAAGGTCACATGAAGTTTGGAGCTCTGTAGCAATTGACTGTGAAGAAAGTTGACGACCTCTTTGCACTATGCGCTTCAGCATCCGCTGACCCCTCTCCGTCAGTTGATCATTTGGATGGGTGACCGAATACTTTTGGTAATATAGTGTATGTATGTATGTATGTATATATGTATATATATAATTGTATGTATATATATTTGTATGTGTGCATATATATATATATATATATATATATATATATATATATATATATATATATATATATATTTTTTTTTTTTTTTTTTTTTTTTTTTTTTTTTTTTTTTTTTTTTTTTTTTTTTTTTTTTTTTTTTTTTTTTTTTTTTTTTTTTTTTTTTTTTTTTTTATTTAATGGTAGCATGGTGAAACCCAATATTTATCGAAGGGTACATTAAATTTCATGTGTTGCAGTGCTAACTGCTGACGCAACACCCTCATAAAAGTCACTGTCTCTTCAAATTTGAAAAGCAGAATAATTTTACAAACTAGGAGACATTTAAAGGTCCACTTTTCATTGCTTAAAAATCAGAGGATGAACGGTCCAATTTGCATGCTTTAAGATAATTTAGAACTGACCTTCAAAGTGTTGAGAAAGTGTGTGCAACAAATATAGAATGTGAAATGTCAGGATGATTATGGGAAATGGCTCGTTCACAAGTGGCACGAGGAACAGTAAAACGAGTGTCTTTACCCAAAACTACACCATATATCAGGTTTTGACAGTTTCTCATCTTTAAGCAAAAACATTAAGCAAACCTTATTGCTCATTACTACTCAAGAACATACTCCAGCAGTGAAATAAATAACACCATAATTATGCAATCACTTTAAGTTTTGTATGTTTGCAGGTCACATTATGCAAGTATGACATTTTCTACTGAGTCCAACTTTTTTCCCAAAAAAAAAATTCTATGACAATGAGTTTTGAATCTGATGTTGTGTTTTGATTTGGGTGTGTGATCAGGTAAGTCTTAACCCCATGACACAAGAAGCTAAACTTAGCCCTGACATTGTGCGCTGTATAAAGTCTCTGAGGCACATATATACGCTGTATGGCCAAAGGTTTTGGACACCTGACAAATCATACCCATATGAGCTTGTTGAATATCCCATTCCAGATTTAGTCCCACTTTGCTGTTATAATAACCTCCACATTATTAAAGTGGCATTCCACTAGATTTTTGGAGTGTGGCTGTGGAGATTTGAGTCCATTCAGCCACAAGAGCATTAGTGAGGTTAGTCACTGATGTTGGGTGAGGAGGCCTGGGGTGCAGTCAGTATTCCAGTGCATCTCAAAGGTGTTCAGTATGGTTGAGGTCAGGGCTCTGTGCAGGCCATTCGAGTTCTTCCACTCCAACCCTGGCAGACCATGTCTTCATGGAGCTCACTTTGTGCAAAGGGTACTGTCAAGCTGGAACATGTTTGGGCCTCTTAGTTTTAGTGAAGGGAAATCGTAACGCTACAGCATACAAAGACACCTTATATAATTTTGTGCTTCAAACTTTGTGACAACAGTTTGGGGAAGAACCACATAGGGCTGTGATGGTAAGGTGTCCACAAATATTTGGCCATGTAGTATATTACTTTGGATAAAGATATTTCATTTCTCTACTCAATATTCATTAACATCCTCTTTAGAAGTATAAACAGTATAAATAAACAGTATTATACTCAGTATAAATAGGATATTTTAGGGTATATTTAGGGTAGTGGTGGCTGTTGGGCACTTGAGCAAGGCCCTTAACTACATCTGCTCCAGGGGCACCATATCATGGCTGACCCTGTGCTCTGACCCCAGCTTCCTAGCAAGCTGGGATATGCGAAAAACTGCCTTTCACTGGCTCTGTACTTGTACTTTGCACAATGACAATAAAAGTTGAATCTTAATCTTAATTTTCATATTCCCAGTATGAATGCATTGCTGTTCCATCTTTCCAACTGCACTTCATGATCCAGTGTGGATAATCATCTGTTACCTTTTTAACATTAATAGTGTGTAACAGGCCTTACCAGCTTTATTAATTCAGATCTAGAGAATAATTGAATATATGGACAAACATATTATTAATTAACACCAAAAGAATAAATAAATACTAACACAGCATCTTAGCAATAATGAACAGCTCTAATGTTAACTTCCTCAAAAAGTCAATAAGTGAGAATTTATGGTTTCTAAAATGTAAATGTTATTATTATACATTGTAAATTACATCACATGCTAGTTTGTAAGGTAATATAGTTAGTATAAGCATAAAATCTTTCTTTCTTTCTTTCTTTTTCCCTTACATTTTTATAAACTAACACATTATTGCTTTTTTTAAGTTGTTGTTTTTTTTTTAAAAGTCTTCTTTTTCCACCAGTAATTAGTCTTTTGTTTCATTTCAATAACGCAATTACTCCAATCTGCCATAATGGATCAGAGAACTAGGTGAATTATGTCAAGGTGAACTATTATCATTGTGAAATGAATAAATTGGCAAGATCTAATTAAGTGTTGTTCAGAGCGAGAGAAGACAGTGGGTTCCGTTTTACTTTGTAGTGAGAATTCATGAAAAGAAAGGATGCAAATAGATCTTTTTTATAGTATGAGATGTGGGTGTTGAAAAATAAATAAAGAGAAATCCACACTGGACATACTGCAAAAGCTATATTGAGTGAGATTTTGTGTCACATTTTCACAAACCAGCACTGGCAGATATTTGATCTTGCTTAGTAACTTGGAAAAGGCACCAGGAGATACTGCCTACTGCAGAGGGATGCACAATATTCAATAACGATTGAATAATTATGTTAATAACACTAAAAATAAAATAAAAACACAAACAGTTTCAGCATTGAGAGAATTTTTTTTGTCTCTGCCAGTTTTCAGCTGAAGCAAGGACACTGCGTGAATCAGAGCATTGAACATATGTGCTAGCCACATGATTGTGCTTTAGCCACATGATTGTGCTTTCTCCTGCTCTCCAACCCCATGCACCTCTACACTCCTCCCAATCCAAAAACCACAGCTAGCAGAAAAAGGAGAACAAAAATTCATACTCTCTCAGGTCCAGACACAAGGCTTAAGGTTGCATGGGTCTGAAGATGGATAAAGGCGGGTAAAAACAGTCAACCAGTTATGCTCAAACTTGAAGGATGTTGATCACTACCAGCTTATCGCAGCCCCTGAATTCACCCACTGTGAATTAAAGAAGAAGTAGTATCTCCCTCGCTCATTTTTCAGGCTCCAAGAGATGCCGCAGAGCCCTGCATCTTTTCTTTCTGTAGCACTGCTGTTCAGCAGAGATAATCCAGGGCCCATTCCGAGCCACCGAATCCATCTTTCTCCAATTGGTGGACTGGAGTCCTTGGCTAAGGCGAGGTCATTGCTTTTATGAACACATAAACACACGCTTTTCCTATCTCTCTTTCTCTGTCTCCCTTTTATCCCTTTTGTACACAGTTCTGGGATTTTGTTTCATATTATCACTCTTGCCTTGAGAAATTTAAAATATGTAGTAAAACCAGTGCAAATAGCGTGATGACTTTTCAGTTGTAAAAGAAATAGTAGCCTACTGTGAATGAAATAAATTCCATGTTTCTAAAAAACCTCCTGGGGTTCACATTAAAATTTTGTGACACCACCGCAGCACTCACATCTAAACTAAAATGAGTGTGCATGCTCCAGAGGTGGGGCGAGGTTGGCTTGCCCACGGATAAACCCCTCTGATTACACAAATCCCTCATGGCTCATGGCAAGGAAGAAGGAGAATAAAAAATGCCTTTTGCCAGAGGAGAAAATGGAGTTGTAGTAAGTTTGCACATGTCGATTACTCACATGCGATCCGTTTGTTTCTCTGGACTACATAGAGGAAAGACGCTGACCTGACCAAAGCACAGACACCGTTAAAACACCCCTGCCGCACTTTTTTTCCCATCCCTAGGTTTATTGAGTAAAACTGTGTTTAACAGTAATTTACTGGCAGCAGAGTTGTCAAGTGCTGTAAATTCACAGTAAATGAATTTAAAAAACTTATACTTACAGTAATATAATACATTTACAGGTATACTTTCTACTGCATATTGTATACCGGCAGCAGAGTACATTTGCCTTAAATACCTGTAAATAAAATGTATAAACTAAAATATCATCTACCACATTTGCTTGATGCTTTTATCCGAAGTGACTTACAATTGAGGCAAGATACTGAGCAGCTGAAGGTTAAGTATCTTGCTCAAGGATCAGGATTAAGCCATGGCAGCTTGGCGATGCTGGGATTTAAACTCATGACATTCTGACCTGTGTCTCAAAGGCTTAACCACTGAGCCACCACTTCTCTCAACCAGCTTGCACCGATTCAACCACCTCTCCCATTAAATTAACTTGCACAAAAAATGACTCATTTCAGTGCATTCAGTATATATATAGTCACTGAAGTAAATCTTTTGTTGTAAAACAATGCACTGCTCTAACTGCCCAATAATTTATGATAGATACCTCGTTTGACTGTTTTTTTTTTTTTTTTTTTTTTTTACTGTTTTGGAGTAGGCACTGCTGTAACTCGTGTTTACTTCATGCTGGGTTATCAGTTCCAGCATATTCCAACAAGACAACCTACACCACATGAACAAACACTACATAGAGAAGGAGGGGAGCTAAGCCAAGGAAAAACATCAATTAATTTCAAATGCACAGTGCAGTGAGTCATTTTTTTTTTTTTAATTTATTCTAAACGCAGTCATAATTTAATGTTAATGTTAGAGTACCCTTACAAGAGAGGTTCACTATCAGGGATGGTTCCCTTTTAAGAACCTAAGAACCCTTAGCTACCCAACAAACCCTTAAGGAACCTTCTTTTGTATAACTGTTAAAGTGCTGTTTTCTTGCATTCACCATATTTGTACTAAGAATAACCTATTCGCCAATTATAAAAGTAAGGACTGTAGGTTACCTATAGAAATCAAGCTGTAAAGTATTTTCTTTTCAATAACAGGACCTAACAGAGTCCCCACGCAGCAGTCTGAAGCATTATGTTGAATCCAGAAATTTATATGACCTGCAGTTTGATATTGCGTAATGAATGATTACATTCAATCTGCTATTTTGCTCATTATTATAATCACTTTTATTATACGACAGCGCTGTTGAATTCATGGATCTGATAGGTCAGTGGGTGTTGCTTAGTGAAGGTTTTGATTAATTTTCTGTAACAATATGGTAATAATATCTACTGCATGGCAAATTATAGCTTTATGTTAATTTACTCATTCTGATACATTATTCTTTCTGTAGAAAGAAAAGAAATATATTTTTATAACTATGATTTAATATAACGAAATCCTAGAAAAAAGTTAATATTTTCTGCCTGATAAGTGTGTCTGATTGCATACTGACTGACAGCAGCTTTCCCCTTGGCAACATAAACAACTCACAAACAGAGTTGGTTCTCAAAAAGCGGACAGGAATGACTAAGTGTTGCTTCAACAATGCTTTTATTTTTATATGAGTATCATGAATGTTGTGAGGTGTGTTGGTGTATATTTTAGATACTGTATAGAAATGTTGAGGAAGATGACAGAGGATTGAAAACATTCACCTCACTGGGACAAGTTAACATTGCAGCTCCACTGCAATGGAGCTGAAGTTTGGATTACCCTGCCTGGAACTCTCAAATCTATAATCATGGGCCATGGAGAACATCTCAGTTCTCTTGTACTTATACTGTTTAATGATTCATGCACACAAAATTCCCTTGACGGTTTATGAGAGGCAGTCTGATGTAAGGGGGAGAAAAGGACACACAAATTGTTCCGAAACAGCAGCAAAACAGAACTTTGGGAAGTAAGGACCTTGTGTTGGACAATACCTAATGTTCTGAAATGTAGACAAAAAACTTCAAATATGGTCCTTTAATGAGCAGAAGTAATGAGTAGGAGTTTGTCATTGTACAGAGAGGCCAGAGAGGTTGATTATCGTGATATGATCTTGAACAATCTTGGTGTATTTATGATCTCATAAGTGATCTTGAACAATCATGGCGTATTTATGATATCAAAACAGCCAACTATATGGTCAAAGTTATAGATATAAAACTACTTTGTTTGGATGTTGATTGATCTAAAGCAAATACTATTGCAATCCAATTTTAATGTGGTGTTAGCAGCCATGTTGATGTTATAATATACTGAACACCTTCCCAGCTTTCTGAGGATTTCCAAGTTTAAGGATTGTTTTCTTTGGCTTTTCCTTGTTGGAAGCTGGAAAAAAGCAAGCTATGGGTTTTTGCTTAACACAGCATTACACATGAAGCCACTTCTCCACAACGAAGCAGCAGGTCAACAAACACAGCAGCACGATATGCACAAGCAGCATCAAAGTAGCACATCACATGTTGACCCAAGGGCAAAAACACACCGAATACACACTCAGTCACACTTTAACACCTAACAAGTGTATGGAAATATGACATATGTAACATAACTGTACATAATGCTAGAGCTCTTACCAACTCTTTATAATGGATTTTTTATTAACCAAGTAGACCACATTAGGAACATATTAACCTAATATGCAATTACCCAATTAGCCTATCACGTGGCAATAGCACAGTGCATAAAACCATGCAGATACAGATCAAGACACCAGAATTCAGCATTCTGGTGAACATCAATATGATGAAAATATGATTTCAGTGACTAGATGGGCTAGTTTGATTATTTAAGAAATTTCTGGGATTTTCTCACATAATAATCTCTAGAGTTTACACAGAATGTTATGAAAAACAAAAAACATCCAGCGAGTGCATTGGGGATTAGAGAGGTCAGTGGAGAATGGCCAGACTTGTTTGAGCTGACAGGAAGGCTATGGTAAATCAAATAACCACTCTTTACAACTGTGGTAAGCAGAAAAGCAGTTCAGAACACACAACACATCAAACATTGAAAGGGATGGGATACAACAGCAGCAGACCGTGCTGAGTTTCATTCCTTTCAGCCAAGAACAGGTATCTGAGGCTACAGTGAGCACAGGCTCACCAGAATTGGACAGAAGATGGACCTACCCATTCCTACCCAGTATTATTATGGTGTTCCTAATAAAATGATCGGTGAATGCACAGAACTCATGTTTTATAGTTCATTTAGTAGTGAAGGAATATATTGTAAAGAAAACATACCTTGTAATCATAAGCAACTAAAAGAACTGCCATTTATAAACATTTGTTAATTTTTAAATTTGGAATTACATTTGTTCATAGTTATTCAAATTTTATTTGTCACACACACACAACCGTAAAGTATGATGAGTAGCGAAATGTTTTATTAATGATCCAATACAAAAATATACAGTGCACACATTAACAATTATGTGAACTGGCATTTATAAACACTTGTCAATTGAACGTTTTGGCTATTGGACCATTTTGGATACATTACTGTAAATTGGTGTGGTCTGGACAGTGTCACATAAAGTGTACCTTCTGCTCTATGTGTTGTCATGATTTTGTTGTCATGGTTATAACTCTATTCAGACATGGAGTGAAGGTTGAAGATCATGCTGAAGAATACTCTGTGTGCTTCTACAGTAGGAACCAATCCTAGGTAACTGCTATTGTGTATCATATAGAAAGTGTAAGAGACAGGAGGAGAGAAGATAACAAATATGACTTTGCAACTTGAATGATTTGCACAATTCTTCTTCAAAAATAGAACAGGGTTAAAGATTTATGAAGGTATGAAAAAGAATGAAGAATGAGAGGCATGCCTCAATGTGTTTGTGTGTCTGTGTTTACACAGTAAAGGACATATATAAGGTTGATGGAGTTAGTTGATAGCTGCTTGGAAAATATACTATTTAAAAGTATCTCTAACTGTGTGTGCGAATTTTCTGTGAAAAACTAGAGCATATTTGTTTTGGCTGCACTTGACAGGAGCTCAAACTTTGTGACATTTGCTCATAAAATTTTGACGATGTTTTAGTCACACAAAACAAAGAGCAATAACATGTCACTTTAAATTTAAATAATAAAATTCTAAACACTAAATTTAAAAAAAAACATTAAGTACACTATATTCGATGGATAGAATTATTAGCCATTTACAGTACCTTCCTGTATTCAACCAACCTGTCAGAACATAAAGCTGCTATATTTATTAGGAAACAGACACCCCAAGTTTATTTCACGGAGACATGAGTGAAGCTTCTGGACGATGTATCATTGGTACTTTAACAAGGCTCTGACTCTCCTTCTTACCATCTGACAATCAAGTTTGCATTGGCTCTGGAAAAGTTTGAATTGAACATCTCTGCATTTTTTTCTCAAATTGCTTTATGAAAAAGTTGCATAGTATTATTGTTTAAGGCTCTTGAGTGGCACAGCAAAAGTGTTTGGTGAATTGCGAGTTTGAATCCTGTTGATGCCACAACCATCCTTGCCTGGGAATCCAAGAGAGTAAAACTGGCCATCCAGTTGGTTAGCTTCTTGTGTCTAGGAGGAAGCATATGCTACCCCTCACATTCCCTGAGTAATAGTTTTTGTATGATAAGAGAGAGCTAGCAAGTGGGTGGTAATTGGGAAATGACCAAACTGGGAGAAAATGGGGCAATTTTTTTTTTTTTTTTAATGCACGGGTCAGTTGTCAATATACATTCAGTCTTATAAATATATTTATAAGTGCCTTAGTAAGGTGAGCCAACGCGTTGGTGTTGAGCCTCCAGAATAGATTCAGTGCACATTGGCACAGGTTCTGCAGGTCTCTGGAACTATATTGGAGGGATGAGCACCGTTATTCCAAAAGATATTCTCTCAACTGATATTTTGATGATGTTGATGGTGGAGAATGATGTCTAACATGTCGCTCGAAAAACTCCCATAAGTGTTAAATTGGGTCAAGCTCTAGTGATTGCGTTGGCCATGGCATATGATTTTCATAGCATATGGAAGAGGCCACTCCAATCAGTTAACCCCTGTGTCGCTACCTACATTCATAAACGATGAGTGAAAGAATAAGGTCATGAGTACAGGCAGCAGAAATGAGGTTCTTCCACAGGGTTGCCAGGCTTACTCTCCATGATAGGGTGGAAAGCTCAGCAATCTGGAAAAGCCTTGGAGTAGAGCTGCTTTTCCTCTGAATCGAGAGGAGGCAGGTGAGGTTGATTGGCCACCTTATAGGGATACCCCTCTGGTAAGCTTTCATTAGAGCCCCAGACCCTGGACCCACTGGAGCAAGTATGTCTTGCAGTTGGCTTGGGTATGTCTGAGGATCTCCCAGGAGGTGCTAGAATTTGTGGCCTAGGATATAAAAGACTGGACTGAACTTCTGACCCTGTTGCAACCATGACTGCACCAGGAAAAGTGGAATACATGCATGAATATAATATATACACATGCATAAATCCTATAAGCCTAGTCTTAGGAGGTCCAGGAGGTTATTATTCCTACAAGACTTCTTTTTAACTCCTTTGACTCAGGACAGTTACAAAAAACTGACATGATTGACTAATAATGGCCATAACAACACATTAGATTTGCAGCAGCATTTAAGGTGTTTGAAAAGACATGGGGTATCACTGGCAATCCAAGCTTCACTGGTGAATGACCTGAGTCTAGCTTAAGTAAAAGACAGCTTTTATTAAGATTCTGAGTCAAACTTCAGCTGCAATGTACATCATTCGTCCATTATCAAGGCAGCCTTCTTTAGTCAATGCCAGCTAAGTGCTATAGAAGAGTATTTTCTGAAAAAGATGGAAATAACAATCTCAAAATAGAAACAAGTACCTTTACCTCAGAAAGGGGGCTGGGGATAATTGATGGCCCCCTTAACCATTAGTAAAAGAAACATAATCATCTTAGATCCCTTCAGATAAGACAGAAATGCTAATAAAGAAGTTGGCCAAATTGCACCATAATGGTGAAAGAAAAAAAAGCACTCACATGTACGCACTCGCACTCACATGTTCTCTAGCGACTAAAAAGTGTTCAATTTGTCCAGTCCACAAAACACAAATAGTATGGCATTACATTAATATTCCCTTTAAAAAGCATTATATCATTAGTTATTATGAAAACCATGGCCATTAAAGTTAGTAAACCATAAGAAAGAGTCTGACCAATATGAACCCTAAATTAATATGTTTTTGGGGCTAAATTGTCATAATTCATAAATAAGACTGTTTTCATGAATGATGCAAATTCTTTTATGGTAATTTATGTGGACCAGAGGTAATAGAACAAAAGTTGTTTTTTTGTTTTTTTTTAAATACCAAGAGCAAATATGTATCTATAAACATAAACATGTTTAAGTCTTCTTCTTATTTTAGCTTTTCCCTACAGCGAATCATGACTCTCCACCTATCCCTATCTTCTGCATCTTCAACACTTGCACCCACTAGCTTCATATCCTCATTTATTACCTCCATATACCTCCTCTTTGGCCTTCCTCTTCGCCTCCTGCCTGGCTGCTCCATGTCCAACATTCTCCTACCAATATACTCACTCTCCCTCCTCTGAACATGTCCAAACCATCTTAATCTGGCCTCTCTAACTTTGTCCTCCAAACGTCCAACATGAGCTGTCCCGCTGATGTACTCATTCCTAATCCTGTCCAACCTTGTCAAAGAACCTCTTCAGCTCTGCTACCTCTAGCTCTGACTCCTGTCTCTTCCTCAGTGACACTGTCTCTAAACCATACAGCATGGCCGGTCTCACCACTGTCTTGTACACCTTCCCCTTGATTCTCGCTGATATTTTTCTATTACACAGAACTCCCGACACCTTTCTCCACCCATTCCAACCTTCCTGCACTCGCTTCTTTACCTCTTTCCCACACTCACCATTACTTTGGACTGTTGACCCCAAGTACTTAAACTCCTGTACCTTCTTCATCTCTTCACCCTGTAATCTTACTGTTCCACATCCCTCCCTTTCATTCACACACATGTACTCAGTCTTACTACGACTGACTTTCATTCCTCTTATCTCCAGCGCAAACCTCCATCTCTCCAGGTTTTCCTCCACCTGCTCCCTGCTCTCACTACAGATCACAATGTCATCCGCAAACATCATTGTGCAAGGAGACTCCTGTCTGACCTCCTCTGACAACTGGTCCATCACCATAGCAAACAGGAAGGGGCTCAGAGCCGATCCCTGATGCAGTCCCACCTCCACTTTGAACTCCTCTGTCTGACCTACAGCAC
>CM040978.1:13468067-13485305 GCA_022985145.1 Pangasius djambal
AACTCATCATGCCATCATGCACAGATGATCATGAAATCTTCTGTCACAGTGAATAATAAGTGTGATTAGCTCATTGTATCAGCGCTGCTTGATTGGTGCTTGCTGCAATTTGTAAACAGTGGATTTGAATTATCACAAATTAGAATTGTAATTTATTCCATGAGCCACCATGATGCTCTAATTGGATCAGTTGTAAAGCAAGTGTACCAATTTATCAATAAGCTACGCATAAACAATCACGAACTATTATAAACCCCAGATCTAAAGCAACGATGTGTTGTGACAACCTTTATCCCTACGTAATTACAGCAAAAATACAAGTTAATTGGGCTGTACATTATGAAAAGAAGTACACTAATACTGTTATGCTGAACATTCCTACATACAAGTATGGACATTATGTATTTCCCTTAGTACACAAAGAAACAATGTTTTCTGCACTTGTTTCTTACATGCAGCAAACATTCCTACAGGCCAATCAATATTAGATATTGCAAGAACTTTAATGCCAGAAGGAGCTTGTGTAGTTCTAGCAGTCTTTTATCAATCTGCTGTTACACATATTGCAGTTTCAAAAATTAGCACTGTTCAGATTTGGACACTGTTATATAACTGGTATCTAAATATAATATAAATCTAATATAATCAGTTAGGAAAAGCATGGCTGTCTCTGAACTCCCCAGAGTGCAGTTTAAACCGGAAAATGAAAATGATTAAAATGAACATTTATGCTTTCTTCTCAGTTCCCTAAGTTTGAGGTATAAAATTTAATACATTTATTTGTTATAAATAAAATAATTTTATAATTGCATAGGCATTACCATAGTGAATCCAGACCCTATCCCTGGAACACTGGATGCGAGGTGGGAATACACCTGTCCATCACACACACACGTATTCACACATTTCAATGTAGACAGTTTAGTGTAGACAAACTATTATTACTGTGTTAATGGGAGCTGTGAGGAAATGCACATGGACATGGGAGAACATTTTAATATTGCGTGTAGTAGAATGTAGGATATAATCATGTCTAAGGTGTAAGTAAAGAATTTTATTGTGATGTTTTAATTTGTACTACACTAAGATATGTGGATGTTTTGATGCGACTATGGTAGGGCCCCATAAAAATAAATGATGGCAAAGGAATGATGACTTTCTTTTACAGCCCAAGTTCAGTTTCATTTTGTGGTAACGGAACGGTACGTACAATTCTGTCATTCATTTTCAGTAACCACTTCATCCTGAGAACCTGGAGGAAACCCACAAGAACACAGGAAGAATATGACTTATCTCTTCATGGAGTACTTAACTTAGCACTTTGTTATTTAAAAAAAATTGTGTTGCCTGTGTGTTTTTCATACTATATTACCTCCCCAACTGAGTTTTTTTGGACCGATAGTCAGTCTGTGACCTAGTGAACCAGTATCAGGATGTGTTTTGTTGATAGACTTCAAAGCACTTCTGTAAGTTGCTCTGGATAAGGGTGTCTTCCAAATGCCATAAATGTAAAAGTAACTATGTGAAACTCCACACAGACAGTAACCTGAGCTCAGGATTGAACCCAGGCCAATTGTGAGGCAGTAACGCTACCCTGCTGCTCCACCATGCTGCACAGGTACAGTACATACAATATACATACACAAAATACATAACAGCTCTGCAGTTACCAGCTAAAGAATGTCAGAACTTTCAGTAGAAGTTTGTGAAAATATTTTGGTACTTACCATTTTTACAGTGAAATTATTAACCAGAGTTTATATATATAGATACAGTTAGGTCCAGAAGTATTTGGACAATGACAGGGTTTTTGTGATTTTGCCTTTATACTCCACCACAATGGATTTGAAATAAAACAATCAAGACGTGATCGAAGTGTAGAGCTTTCAGCTTTATATTAAGAGGCTCCACAAAAATATGGCATTTACCATTTAGGAATTACAGCCATTTTAAGCAACGTACCTCCATTTTCAGGGGCTCAAAGATATCTGGACAATTGACTGACAAGAAGTTAATTGACCAGGTGCCCGTCCGTTCCCTCGTTACTTCAAGACAACTGAAGCAGATAAAAGGTCTGGAGTTGATATCAGGTATTGAGTTGGCATTTGGCAGCTGTTCGACTGGAGCTACCAATATGAAGTCAAAGGAGATCTCAATGCAAGTGAAGGAGGCCATCATTAGGCTGAAAAAACAACATACATCTATAAGAGAGATAGCAAAAACCTTAGGTGTGGCCAAATCAACAGTTGGGTACATTCTTAAAAAGAAAGAAAGCACTGGTGAGCGCAACAACATCGAAAGGCCTGGAAGACCACGGAAGACAACTAAAGTGGATGATCGTAGAATCCTTTCCTTGGTGAAGAAAAACCCCTTCACAACATCAAAAGAAGTCAAGAATACTCTGGAGAAGGTAGGCGTATCATTGTCAAAATCTACAATCCAGAGATGCCTTCATGAATGTAAATACAGAGTTTTACAACAAGGTGCAAGGTGTAACATTCAGAATGATGGGAAGAGAAAAGTTTGGCGAAAGAAAGGAACAGCTCATGATCCAAAGTAAACCACATCATGTGTCAAACATGGTGGAGGAAGTGTTAGGGCATGAACATGTATGGCTGCCAGTGGAACGGGCTCACTGGTGTTTATTGATGATGTGACTGCTGACAGAAGTAGCAGGATGAATTCTGAGGTGTATAGGTCTATACTCTCTGCTCACATTCAGCCAAATGCTACAGAACTGATAGAACGCTGCTTCACAGTGCAGGTGGATAATGACCCTAAACATACTGCAAAAGCAACTCAAGACTCTGTGTCATTTTGTGATTCTGTCACAAAATCTCTGTCATTGTCCAAATACTTCTGGACCTAACTGTATATATATTTGTATCACATCTTTACCTGCCTAATAGAAAACCGTCTGGCATTTTTGCATGTTATTACACTCTTAATCTTTCATAACTCTCTTGGTACATACTATCTTTTTATCTAATATAATCAATAATTATCCACTACCTTAGAGTTTGTATCACATACGTACCTGATTAATACCTAAAATGCAGAGGACTGTAAATGTGCTTTTGTGTGATGCATTTTAAGCATTGGCAGTGATTTTTTTTTTTTTTTTTGCCTATTTAAAGCTGAACAACATCCCCTAATTACTTTCCTAATTAATACACCTTCCTTTAAAACCTGCCCAATGACCACAACAACATAATCTTCAGAGAGCCAATTAAATGTCAGGTTTATATTTTTATTTTATTAAGTACTTTATGGTTTTAGCTCACTTTGAAAATAGCACGTTGATGTAGGAGGGTGAGTACAAAGTTCTTAGGAATGCCAGAAGAACAAATTTTAACTGTATCATTTAATCCTGATTATGAGTTAATACACCATATGCTCTTTGCAATTAAATTGTCCATGAATAACCCATCTCTAATTTGTTAAGAGTTCAATGCAGTGTAAAATGTGGAGCAGGTCATTCCCCTGTGTTTAATCTAGCTAGCATGGTGCGGACCGAGACGTGCTAGCCATCGCATCTAATTATCAGGGCTAAATCACAAACGAGAGAGTAGTACTTTATAGCATGGTCAGCTTTATAACGTGGCCAAAAGTTTTCAGCCATTTATAATTAAAAGACAAGAGAAAAAGGGAAAAAGAGGAAAGGGGGTGTGGTGAATAAGGTAGAATGATGAGGCAGAAAGACAAGACAGAGGAGGTGGTGGGTGGAGAGTGGGAGAGACAACACAAAAGAAGATTCATACAGTGTGATTATAAGTTTGAAGGAAAAAGAAAGACAAGGAGTTGAAAATGTAAACCGAACAGATTTTTATTTCAGATTTTTGAGCTGTGGAGCAAAAAACAGCAATTCAGAAATGCTTCTTCTGATGATACATCTTCTTTAATGCAAAGTATGAATTATAGATTACGTCAATGTGTGTGTCTCTATGAGTGGAAGAATTGCTCTATATCAATTCACATTCTTATTAAAGTGATGGAGGATATGTTTGTTGAAATCAGCTTATGTGGAATGTTCATTCTAGCATCTGTTGAGCTCTGTGGTAGGTATCTCACCACTGACAGGTGAAGTGAATAATATTGATTATCTCGTTACAATAGCATCTGTCAAGGGAAAAGATATATTAGGCAGCAAGTGACCAGTCGGTTTTCGAAGTTGATGTGTTGGAAACAGGAAAAATGGGCATGCGTAAGGATTAGAGAGACTTTTGACAACAGCCAAATTGTGATGGCTAGATGACTGGGTCAGAGCATCTTTAAAACAGCAGGCCTTGTGGGGTCATACCGGTGTTCCCGGTATGCAGTGGTTAGTACCTACCAAAAGTGGTCCAAGGAAGGACAACCGGTGAACTAGCAACAGGGTCATGGGTGCCCAAGTCTCACTGATGCACGTGGGGAGTGAAGGCTAGTCTGTCAGGTCTGGTCCCACAGAAGAGCTACTGTAGCACAAATTGCTGAGAAGTTAAAGCTGGCTATGATAGAAAGACGTCAGAACACACAGTGCATTGCAGCTTGCTACATATGGGTCTGTGTAATGGAAGAAGGTGGCCTGGTCCGATAAATCACATTTTCTTTTACATCATGTGGAAGGCCGGGTGCGTGTGCATCGTTTACCTGGGGAAAAGATGGCACCAGCATGCACTACGGGATGAATGCAAGCTAGCGGAGGCAGTGTGATGCTCTGGGCAATGTTCTGCTGGGTCCTGACATTCATGTGGATGCTATTTTGACATACCACCTACCTAAACATTGTTGCAGACCAGGTACACCCCTTCATGGCAACGGTATTCCCTAATGGAAGTGACCTCTTTCGGCAGGATAACACGCCCTGCCACACTGTAAAAATTGTTCAGGAATGGTTCGAGGAACATGACAAAGATTTCAAGGTGTTAACTCCAAATTCCCCAGATTCCCCAGATCCCAATCCAATCGAACATCTGTGGGGTGTGTTGGCCATCAAGTCCGATCCATGGAGGCCCCACCTCACAACTTACAGGACTTAAAGGATCTGTTGTTAATGTCTCTGTGCCAGATACCACAGCACACCTTCAGAGATCTAGTGGAGTCCATGCCTCAATGGGTCAGGGCTGTTTTGGCAGCAAAAGGAGGACCTACACAATATTAGGCAGGTGGTCATAATGTTATGGCTGAACGGTATATACTTCCACTGCATATATCCACTTCAAATTTACACACATAATGTCTTTTTACTTTGAACTTATAAATATGTACGTATACATAAATGTAGGTATTCATAAGCAAAAATGTTCAAAAAACAAAACTGATAGGGAAAAAAGTATTCGGACACTATAGTACTGTGTGAAAGTCTCGTCTCTCAGTACTAAAGGCACACACAAAGAAATGTTGTAAACTCAGTAAACAGTAATAAACAAAGGCAGTAATAAACAAAGGCATTATCTGCTGTGCCAAGCTGTTGCTTTTTCTTTTGAAGAATTAGTAGTCTTAGGTACAATTTGTTCAGTTTGGACATTAGCTAGTAAGTTTTACTGAAAATATGGGACAAGCTGCTACAGTTCTTCTGGAGACTCAACTATCACACTTGCTTCCTTTTTTGCATGCGATACCCAGCAGCCTGCATTATGTTCTGAACAGTGGTCTTTAGTGTTATGTAATATGTTGCTTTTTTTTAATGACATACAAACATTTCTTTCTGTAACATTTAATTTTTTTGTTGGAAAAGTAATGTGTGATAATATAAAATGTTTTTGTACTGATTCAACGATGCAGAATTCACATCTGTAACAAAATTTGTACTAAAACATATAAAATATAAATGCTGCAAAAAAAAATTCTCATATAAATTGTACCTGGTGTCATCATAAAAGATGTTGCCATTAGTTGAGAAGATTTCACGAAACAAGTAGCAATCATGGTGAAGGACCTCGAATGGAAAATAGCAAAAATGTAAACTTCAATATCAGTACCATAACTGGTTCCATAATATGCAGGTAGAAAGTTCATGGAACCACTACTACAACTAATTGCTCCACATACCACTCAAGGTTTCAAAATGTGCTCTCAGACTGATGATAAGAAAAGTAAGAGAGAAGCCAGCAGCCACTTGAAAAGAGTTGCAGTATGACCTGAAAGCAGCAGGAACAACAGTTTCACAGAGAAAAATAATCAATGAAATGCACCACAATCTTCAATCCTACACCCTAGGCAAAACTTCTCTGCTACAAAAGAAGCATTGATGCACAATTCAAAAGCATTTACAGAACAAAACTATTTTTTGTTTGAATTGTATTGTGTGATATTTATTTAAATGGATGTGTCTCTCTTGAATGTACTAAACATCTTAATTCATGCACTTTTGTCATAAACCTGAACTTGATATAGTCTGACTTACTATACTCAGTATAGATTTACTTGGACAAGTAAATTGTTTTTTTTTTCTTTCCCTGAAACAAGACCATTAATAAATAGTTAGTCATTAATTTGAATAACCAAAAAAGAAGGCCATAGAGCGCTTACATTGTTGTCAATGGTTAATGATGACAAACAATCGTTTGATGTGTTGCTGTGATTACCAAGAATCAGTGTATGTAGTATAAATGGACATACAGGTACAGTATGTTTAGTATTTGTGGGAATTACTACTGAGGGTATAAGCATCACTTTAGAGGTTCCCTGTATAACAGTGTCTGTTACACTAGTATCAGTCAGGTGAATATTTGTGAAATGGTAGTAATTTTTAAATATTTTTTCCATCATTGTTGAGCAAAATCCAAAAGGCAGCTAATGCCTAATGTTTCAGCTGCTGCACATAGGCCTGTGGCATTGCAGAGATTAGGTGTATGGACAAAATGTATGGGCAAAGTGTATAGACCACCAAATATAAAATGTCCACTATATTGAAAGAATATGGTGGAAAAGTTAAATCTCAAATGCTACATTTTGTCTATTTGGGGAAACTCTTGAAGTTGTTACATAGAACCCTAAAATAGAGGGAATTATGTTCAGAAACGTTTTAATTAGAACCCTTATACAAAGCTAGAACCTGTTAAGCATTCAAAGGAAACACTACTTTCTACATCAAATCGATAAAAAAAAAAACTAGAATCATGCAGAGCATCTGAATTCAACATCTACAGCATCAAATTATATAAGAAAACATATTTAAATATCCAGTAGATTTGCTACTCAAAAGTGTAAGTAACTCAAGATTTCCCTTTCAACTGTATTATTCTGCACATAAGCCTTAGATATAGATATCCTTTTTTGTTTCTTTTGTATTTTTTGTCTAGCTGCCTATAGGAGTCTGTGTCTATATATTTATAGAAACAGAAGTACAAAAGTGTTTTTGTTAGACTTTGTCTAACAAATTCTGTAACATTTGTATTTGTATTTGTTCCCTACCTTCTCATTAGGTAGTTGGATAACATTATTGCACTAAATTTGGAACAATGACAGAACTCAATGTCAGAACAAGTGTAGAACACAGCATCCTTTCTGCATATTGATGCTGCAGACGGATGATCTTCAAATCCAAACAGGACTAACAGAATATTAATTGATTAATTAGTATTCACATCGCTTATGCAGAAAGGCTTAATTGAAACTGGCAAAGCAGTCTTCAGTGCTAGAGTCTCAGTAATGTTAATAGTGTTGTTTAGATAATTATGTCCGTAATTAGCCACTGATGGAAATACAGTCTGAGAGTGAATCAGGAAGAGGAAAGTCAAATTAGCTGTAGAAACTTTCTTACATTTGAACTAATATGTCATGATGGATGGAAAGAAAAATTTCTCAAAAACTTCCATGTGCAGTCGTTCAACATTTTGTTACTAATTCAATTCAATTTACAGGATATTTACCTCTTAATACAATGATGATGCATAATCATTTTAACTTTCACAGACTTTATTATGTTATGTACATTTGTATCTGGCTGAAACAATGTTTTGTCAGCAGTGTTCATCTTTGACTAGAAACAGGCACTACACACACACACAGACCTGTTGGGTTTGATGTCCAGTTGCTGTTGCTGTTGTTGTTGACTTCGACAAAGGAAGGATTTTCACTGAAGTTAGGAAAGGTGCTGACATTAAGCATATCTGAGCATGGGAGGTTGAGACAGGGCTGTGTGTCCAATCACCAGAATCAATAGAAACATTAAAACCAAAGCCAAGGGGTTTCATCCTCTCTTTCTCCATTGTGTTTATCTCACGTTACTCCAGGATGCCTTTTAGCTTACCATGGCATAAAAAATGCTGACAAATGTTTGTTTAAGCATACTCAATATTCTTGTGCAGTCTTAGGCAACATGGCCACTATATACTGTATGTCCAGAACCACTGCTGAAGGAAGTGTGCCCTGACCTAAGGGTTCAAATCCGATCTTCCATTCTTTGACCTCAGACTAAGAGAACAGACACCATCTATGTCAAGCAGCATTGTATTCAAGTCTGTTTAAAAAATAACTCAAGGCCAGACAGGTATAACAGTAACAGTGAAATGATTTGACATTTTTAGAGCCGTTTAAACATTAAAGTATCTAGGGTGGCAGGAAAAGCACATCTGCAGCAAGACAAAGTTTGACAATGTTTTGACAGACAAAGTTTGAAAATATTTAAAATGATCTTATAATGACATTATATGACATTAATACAAGAAATTTACCCAAAGGAACAGAAGTCACTGAATAGAATGAAATCATAAAATTTTCTCCCTTTTCACATTTCTGGGTAACTTTAAAATGCTGGAACTTTACTTCTGGTTACATGCAAAAGGGAAACATATTTCAGCTCAGGAACATGCAGCTATCAGAACTATATATAGTCTATATATATATAAATAACGTCACACAAATCAAATTGCAACTATCATCTAACTATCTACAGTATATGAATGAAAAGAATGAGAAGAGATACAATACAATTACAGTGTACAGTACAGTACAAATAATACAACATTTTAGCTGTTCCTTATAGGGTTAAGGGGAAAAACTGCAATCTAAATGTTTTCCAGTAAGTACCCAAGATTTTTTTTTTAATTTTATACCTGGCTCTATATGTTACATCTTATGATAAAAATATTGCCCATAGGTGTTCACCTTAATCAATGGCTATGTTTACATGGCAAATTAATTTATTTTGTTTGCAGTTTCAGAATGAACTGTTTATATGCATCCTACACTCTGCACTATGTTGAAAATCTGCATTTACAGTACATGTACATCTGATCCAAAGTTGCATGTATGTGAGGCGCAGCATTTAGTTACCATACATGAGAAGTGTGAGTCCTGTCAGAACGATAGTTCAGCATATTACCTTAGTGTTTACTCTTGCGCTTGGGTTTTTAACAGATCTTGATGTTGATTTCAGCATACATCCTCCAAATGTCCTTAATATCATAATATCATACCTTAATGAACAAATATCAAAATGCTGGGTCAACTGCTTCCAAATGTTAGTCTGATGCTTATGTCACCACTCATTAAAACTCTCAGTTATTTTTAAATTGTTTAAAATGTATGAGTATTGGTCAATTTGTCGTGACTTAAATGAACATTTGCAAAATCCAAAAAGCCTGAGTCTGATGCTCTTGTAGAATATTATCAAATAATTTGCTAAGAAAAGGTTACTTCTTAGAGAAAATCATACTTTCCCGGGAGTAATAATACAAAATATACATAGACAAATCTATGAGAAATTTTGAACAGACTTGAACACTTATTATGTGTGTAAAGATTTTGGCAGGCAGCTTGCAAGATGCTAACAGTTTCCTTTCCTTGTTAGTTATGCTAGCCTTTTAGCTTTGGTGCAAAATCTGGATACTATTCATTGGATGATTGCCAAAGTTTAAAGCAAGGGAAAAAATTTTTTGCAAGTCTGATTTTTCCCTGTAGTATCTGCATTTTCCCCTCCTCATGAACTGTCTTGAATAATAATAATAACTTCAATATGTTTCAAGTATTCTGCACGATAGCAGAAATCATGCCTATTGTGCCCAGCAATTTACTCACACACTCCCCCATTCCTGACAGAATCAAAGCAACATAAATTGTATTTCATTAACTTGCAATTATGGGGACTTTGAAATTACCCTCTCATCTTATCAGCGCCTCGGCTAAAGGAAAACCAATCATTTTGTTCTCCACCAAAATGACCCTGCTCCCTCCTTCTCTTTTTTGAATAACAAGAAGTAAGAAGGCCCTTCCATTGCTTTCCCTCTAGTCATCAATAACATTGCAAGCATGTTTGGTCAAAAGCCAATTAAGCTTGAGTCAACAATTCTGCCCCTTCTTATTTTTTAAGTCTAAAATGGAGGCATTAGCATTTTAGCTGCTGGATAAGAGAGGCTTGATTTAATTTCTTGATTTAATAAGAACTATTTCATATACACAACCCTTACAAGAAGAAACATGCATCAAGAGGAATTTGGTTTTGGGGTTTGTAGGATGAGTCTGGAGGAGAAAAGTGTGCAGAACCACAGTGATATGGAGCTTCTCCAGGGACTCGCACTCAGATCACACTCAGAGGCTGATTTGCTATCAGGCTAATCTGCAGAGTAGAGCAGAAAGGTTGAACCGATACTAGGTGGGTGTATGTGTAGTGTTCTTTCACAGTGGTTTCATACAACTGCTGTTCAGTGCTGTTTCCAAGATGGGGATCATCCCTCACCCTCCACTACACAGGATTGTTTTACATGACACTTTCTTTGTTTCTTGCTGATGGAAAGCACCAGGAGGACAATTTGTGTGGGCCAGGTGACACTTCTCTTGAGTCGACAGCATCACCAAGACAATGAACGTTTAATCAAAATTGCAGGATTTCTTACAAGACAGCCTACACACAAGAATCTCCTAGGAGAGTATCCACAGTCTTGATGTGCTGTTAGTATTTGCCAAAACATGCAAATCAGAGCTCAAATACTGAATAAAAAAAAATGAATCAGTTCACTCAGAGTAGAGCCAATATATTAGTTTCAATTCTTTTCAAAGCTTCCAGTGTAAATTCATTCCTTTTAAGGCTAAATGTAGGCCCAATATAATAAAATACAATGTTTGTAAAGCTATTACCCAATTTTTCATATTTGCAAATACAAAGGATATCTTATTTTCTCTAACCATATGAAAAAAAAAACATCCTTTCTACAGCAGATCAGCCAAGCAATTTGAGCTGATGGGCTTTTTGCTATGTATAATGACAACTGTTAATATGATGTCTAAAACATTGATTATATAGGAAAAAATTAAATTCAGGTTTGCAGTCAACCCCACTACTGTTACTTTTCAGTTAATTTACAGTCTGCTACAGTCTTTTGCATTGCAGCATTTGACTTTTTCATTAAACCATTTCTTCCCAGCCTTTTCTTTGGCAGGCACTGCTAAAGCAATGGTGACAAACTCTGAATTGAGTTTCGTTCTTATGTAAGTAAAATTAGCATTTCAGAGACTATACTTAATTACACCTCTCACATCTACTGCAATCTTCTTATTTACCTTCCCATTCATAGTGGCAACCAAATGATTTCACAAGATCGGCAGTTAATCAACTCACATCATTTATGTGCAAATTAGCCTTTGAACAGTTTGTCTGAGATTTTATAAAATAGTTCTTTGCAAAAAATAATACCGCAGTTTGGGGGGGCACAAATTGGTGAAAAACATGTAAACCAATCTCATATAAGGCTCTAGCAATAAGCAACATGGATTAGAATAAATAATGAAATAAAATAGATTCACGTGAAATCCTATGTGAAATGATCAAGCTGGATAATCAAGTTAATATGACATCAAAATTATGCAAACACAGTGGCCAGGTACCGAGATAAAGGATTAAAAAGGATATGGAAAAGACAGGTTAATATGTGACCTACACAATGCCTACTGAGTGAAGACATTAGAATCAGAAATAAAAAAAAATTGAGAAAGTCATCACAGTGTTTCCCCTCCTCACACTTATAACACTTACATTGTTCGATCCAATGAACTATTTGTGCTGTTAATAAAGCATCACATTCTCTTGAGGAGTATGTGCCAGATCAGGGATATCTGATCACAGGTTTTATACATGACACATTCACATGAACAATTTATGAACTGTGCAATACCAGTTTTCCTAACTTCAGAAGTAAAAGGTTTTTGTAGGAATTGGGTTCTAAAACTGTGATGCTAGGTATGCAGTCACATATCATCACAGATGAACTTCTACATGTCAAATTATAACATGCATATATCTGTTCTCAACGGATTTACTCTCCCTACAAAATAGCATGCAATACTGTGACATGCTTTGATACAACCTATTTTTTTTTTTTATTACTACCATCAATGTCCACAACACTTTGAGTCTATATAGTAATGTTTGTTCCAATTCTGTACATTTCATTTCAGCTCTGCACAACCGCACCACACAACATGGTTCTAACTGGTATAAAAAGTTACAAAGGTTAAAAAGCAACTCCAGAAGGCGGTGTAATCTGGTGCCATGTCCCAGTGTTCAAACCGCATCTATGGTACTGGACGCTGCACACCATAATACTGGCTTCACCAGAGAAACATGCTCCTTTTTTATTCTGCACAACAAAGCCTGTGCTGTCTCCCTGGCATTTTCATTTCATTTCATTTCATGATGTGTTTTACTTAAATATGAGCCAAAGGTGTACTAAAAGAAAAGTTAAAGAGAAAGCCCATAGGAGTTGTATAACCAGTGCCACTTTAATAAACTGGAAGCAGTAGTGACTTTTGTAAAACTTTTCTTTTGCAAAACACAGGTCAGGGATATGACCCATTCCCCAGCTAAAACTGAGAGATTCAATGCACATGTAGAGAAAGGAATATCTCTTTTTCCTTTTTTCTACTTTTTGTCTAATATAAAAGGGCAAGCAACTAGTGGGTGCAAGTGTTGAGGATGCAGAAGATAGGGATAGGTGGAGAGTGATGATTCGCTGTGGTGACCCCTGAAGGGAAAAGCCGAAAGAAGAAGAAGAAGTTTCCTCTTCTGTCCAAAGACTTTCTTTGTAGACTGATTTGCATTTCCAAATTGTCCATGGTGTGTGTGTGTAAGCAGTACAAGCAGTACAGAGAATGGATGGATGGATAATAATAATCAGTACAGTTACCAGTATCATATGATGTGAAACTGAATGACCTGGTAAACCTTGCTGATAATAATGGAACACCCACCATTCTTTGGTCTGACTGATGACAACAAACAAACAAACAGCTGAGCAGATATTGATCACTTTTTGTTATATGGAGACATAACTTTAGTTCTTTAATAGCTACCTTCAGCTATTGATGTTGAATTTGAAATTTTGGCCAAATGTTTTGCTAGCTAATACTTTTTGTAGCTTGATAGATGCAAACAGATGTTGCTTAGCCATGTGCTTTTTATGTTTAATGGTGTTTCTACTTGGGCCATACACAGATAGACAGAGCCACATTATGTCATTTTCCTTGGATGTGGATTAGTATTTTGTTCCAACCTAGACTGCCACCCCAGTAAAGTGATTGGGTCTAGCCTAGCCACCCCGTTGTAAAAGGTCTGGCCGCACCCCTGTTGAGTAAAACACCAGCTTGCCCATGCTGATCTGGTTACAGTTAAGAAGTTTATTATTTAAAGATTCAAGTGAGGCAAAAGAAGCATAAACTCTTAGTCCAACTGACTAGATAGCTCAGAATGAAAATTAATGAAATAATATGACTGAATAATTGAACAGAATATGAGTAAATAAATGTTTTTTCTTCACCGAGTAATTTTAATTTAGATATTTCATATTGCATGTAGCTGCAGGTTTTTAACAGCAGGTTAAAAATCCAACATATGAAACATTCCTAAGTACTAAGTACACAACAGTAAATCCTTTCTGAATACAATGGCTTCCAGGAAGCCATACACTTTCTTCTTACTACTGTGTAAGTGGAGCAAGCTGGGCATGCTTTATTTATGTATATCTTACTCATTTTTTCTCTCTTGTGTTGCCAAAAGATGTCAGTTCTCAAAGGTCTAAGTGAATGTATAAAGGCACTTGTTGAAGCCTATAGCTCTTTACAGGAGATTTCCTTTGCTTGAGTTGCCCTTTTAGCATCACCTTTACTGCTCCCAAGTCAGTAGAAATACATGAACTGACATCTGCAGTGCTGACTTTCAGAACATGCGGTGACACATTTGAACCCCTGAACCTCTGAGAATCTGTAGTAAACCACTCCAAAAGCTTATGTCTGTCAGTAAAAGGGTTTGGTTCTTTTATGCTGAGGTTCTATTTGCTGAGGTCAGTGCTTTTTCTTTATTGCCAAATGTTTGAATTTGGGTAGGTACCCAGGATGATACTCTGGATCAAAATGAAATGGATTCTGCTCTCCAAAGTGCAGCCAAGCATGGACTGCTGACTTGTTTTCTCTTGGTTCGCTTTTTTCTGTCACTGAAATGCTAAGATTTGTCTTTAGACTGCCACCATTGCTATCATCTCCAACCTGGCCATGAAGCTCTGAACCAGCAGACGAGGGTGGTTAAGTGGGTACCAAGCTGTCTGTTCAGTGTCCGATCCAGCCCTGAAGACCACCAGAGGCTTCTGCAGATGTCATTTTCTCAGAAGCAGGGACCATACATGTCAAAGTAGGTTCTTTGTGAGTGGGATCAACGCACATAAAGGGCTGTTTCAAGTGTACTGGTTGTGGGAGGATGGGAATGAGGTCAGTGTTGGTCTTTGCCACTGACACATGTTGTCAGGTGATGTTTTTGCAGGCTTTTTTGCAGGCTAGTAGCAATTTTAGATGGCTTTCTCTAGTTATTGCAATGCTAGGTCATTGGGCACAGGATTAAAGTGTTCTGACACAAGCACATACCAGCATAAAAAAATAGGGTACCAGAATTGTTCCAAAATTACCTATCATCTATAGGTTTCTTGAATATTAATATTTCAATTAGATAGTAAATAAATAGTAAATGTAATAAAACAGAAAATGGTTACAGTAATATTTAACTAATTTAATTCAGTGAAACGGTAAGCATTAACCTGCCACCAGAAACCCTTTCAGTAAACGTTTGTCATTTATTGGTCAAGATGGACAAACATAGCTGCTAATTGGAGCAAGGCAATTTACTCCCGCCTCTTTAAGAAATGCTAGTTTCCTATTGGGCCTGAGAAATGATTCCCGCCTTTTTTCGAGAAGCCGATGGAAACCGTGAAGACCAAAAATACCGAGCAAAAAAATCCTGAATTAGCCACTTAAACTGCAAGACGAAGTGACAAACTGTCAGAGACGGAGAACTAAAACACTGAGGAATCTGTGAGGCGCGTTTTGATTACTATTTACCTCGTTATCTTGGTGAGGTAAAGTTTGAAGCAAGTTGGCAAATGCAGAGGGTTAGGCTGTGTGTTAAATTAGCATTATGTAGCAGGATTGGTAGACTGGTAGTCTAGCTGCTTAAGCATGGATCAATATGCATTAAAAACAACAACATTAATGAATGAAATGAACAGGGGTATATGGTCATGAGTTTAATATGATTAAAGAAGATGAATTAAAATTAGCCTAATTCTAAGCGGAGTTAGCTGGAGCTGTTTGGTAGAGCATTGCCCTCAGCTGGTGTAAAATGGGATAATGAAATATTATTATTATTATTATTATTATTATTATTATTATTATGAGGCTACAGTTATATTTTTGTTAATATTTTATAAAGAATGTTATATTTCCTTTTTATAATTGTTTAATGCAACAACTGAGCTGTATAAGGGCATTCTTTGAGTATTAATTACAAATATTTTGTCAGTTGAGTTTGTAAAACTGTATTACTGTTCATTAAGTTAAAACTGAATGGCTAAAATTCACTGTTAGTCAGAAAATTTTAAATAGCCATATGCCGTGATTACATTCATTACATACAGATTAGGTAAACAGACAATTTTCCACTTTTCTGTAGCCATATCCAGTTAATTGAACAAGTTCTTCTTCTTCTTCCTAGTAATAGTACTGTTCATGTTTAGGTTAGTGTGTTTGTTTTTTTTTTTGTTTTTTTTTTTGGAGACACTGGAACTACACAGGATCCTGGATTCTCTCCTTGGAGAAGGAGATGGTGGAAAAAAACCCACTTTGAACTGGATGAAATGCTCCAGACTTCACTTCCCTCGGACACTGTGCTGGTGGGTGTACCTCAACATCCACAGACATAAACTTCAGACTTGTCTCAACATACACACACACAAATATTTAAAACACACTGGGTGCATCTCAATGAGCTTCCTATTTAAGTAGTCAGGGCACTGATCAGGGAGTCGGCCATTTTAAGGGCTGCCTCAGTGCAAAATCCTTCCAGTGCACTGGAACTTTCACTCCCTAAAAATCACACAATGCACCGCAAAAACCAGAAAGCATCAGTGCTTACTATATTCCCTTACTGGAAATGATGTCATATTTTCTGAAGCTCGAAAAAAGGGCAGACAAAATCTCAGCCAACTTTGTCTACAAATGTAGGTAGCTTATCATCGTTTTATTAGCTCTCAAATGATTACTTACGTTAATGATTTTGATGTTCTGTATACAGTTTGTTTGAGTCTAATTACTTTTAAGTGTTTAATGATTTTACAAAATCCACTAGCTAGCCTACGATCCTACGATCTTGAAGTACCATGACAAACGTGTGGGATTAAGCTATTTAAATTTATATGACACATAATGTCAGAAAGATATGGGTCCTGCCTGTTGTTGCTAAATGCCAGTGATAACGTTTTATAATGAGAGTGCGTAGTCATGTCGCCAGAAATTTAGTCATCAGTGTCCCAGTATGTAGTGAGCCAGGGTCCTTACCAGTGCCTGAACTCGCGTACTCGATATACTGATTCACGAGCTAGAGAGCTCGTGAATCACAGGAGATTGAGCTGGCCCCACTAACGTGTGCTTCAGGAGTGACAGATACTCAGGACTGACTGTACGTTTAATAGGTACATGCCAGCTTAAATTGTAAATGTTAGTTTTTTTCCCTTTTTCTCACCTTTTCTCTTTAAATATAATCTGTAGTTGAGCCTAACCCTGTGACTCCAGAATCTCATTGTGTTCACTTCCCTGTTTTAATCCTCTCCTAGACATTGGTCCCTGTTGCTCGCTCACACACACTATCAAACATTCAGCCTACATTTCCATGTTACAGCAATTTTTAATTGTGGCAGTTTTTTGGTAAGCCATTTTAGTAGGCACCAAAACATATCATGTGAGCATGTTTGATTCCCCCCCCCCCCCCCCCCCCCCCCCCCC
>CM040978.1:13485405-13506696 GCA_022985145.1 Pangasius djambal
GGATTTCATACAATTTTGAAGTTAGAAAAGCTATAACCACTAACACAAACCACAGATTTGCAACCAAATCTTTCACAGAAGTGAAACTAATCAGTTACTTTGCCTACAAGTTCCACCCAAAAAAAAGTGTTTACTGAATGGGGAAGGAGAATACTGTGAGACTGTATTTTAGTCCGACCAATATCATTGACAGTTGTTCCTGAAGTATTTCCGTGTTCGATTCTGACAGTTCTGTTAGATGTTTTGTTAAAGTTTCCAAGCCATGTGAGTTATTAAGAATGAATATTACACTTGTTTTGTTTCTTAAAGCTACAATACTATCCTGATATTCAGATGATGGAGAGTTAGCAAAAGAAAAAAAGGAACAAACTCAAGAAAGAGAATGAGAGATAGATTAGAGAGAAAACAATGACAGATGGAGAATTAATGAAAGATGCAGGTGCTGTAGCAAACTCAAAGGGGCAGACTGCAATGACAGAATATGGAAGGAAGGAGAGACAAGAGGAGGTACAAGAGAAAAGCAGGAGAGAAAAGAAATGGCTTGTGGTTGTATTTTCTCAAGAAATTCACATTCTTTTATCTGTGAATCTGTCAGACATGACCCATGACCTCTTTTATTTATTTATTTTATTTTTTTTATATATATTAAAATCTGGCAGAAGTCACCGATTGACCATCGTCCAAATTTCTCATCCTAGTTCAACTAATTTACCAAACATCATATCAGCAAATTTGCTGTGCCACCCTTAAAATGACTGGCAGATTCCCACACCAGAAATGACATTTAAAATAGGTGCAGAGAAAAAGGAGGAAAAAAGGTCTACACTTATGAGTGCAGATGTGTGCGTATGTCACATTCCTCACCCAGGGAACGGGAAGCACTTAACTCAATGCTGTCATGATTCCTCCAATTACTGCTGCCAGCCGATGGGAGGTGGCTCACCCCTGGAAGTACTCATCAGAATACAGAGTTGCCACATCAATTATTTAGGCAGGCATTGCATTTGTGCACAGCTTTAACCACCTCAGTTTTGTCCCATTAGAGATAAGAGGTAAAGGTTCTCACTCAGTGAGCAAAGAGGTCTGTTGTAAGTTGGGCTATCATCTTTGTGGGTGCATGTGTCATTTCGCAACGGATGACGTGAAGAGATACAGACTGTATAGTAGTGTGTATTTCACATTGGGGCTTGGAGAAGTCTTAAAGTTGATACTGCATCGGGAGGGTGCGAGGGGGACAGAAAGAGAAACAGCAGGAGAGGTGAAAGACTGGATGGCTCGAGAGAGGGAGCGGGAAAATGATGTTAAGTTTTCTCGGAAAAACACTTGCAATGTCAGGGTAAAAAGAAACTCCACTCAGATGCACTCCTCATAAATTATAAGTACATGATCAGAGAGAGCAGATTAATGGACACAGAAAGAGAGGGGGAGAGAGACAGAGAAAGAGAGATGAGACATCAGTCCCCTTTAAAAGTTAGTACATAAAAGTCTGTATCATGTAGAAGAACAGACATTTGCATTTAAAAAAGTGCACTCACATGAAATGACGGTCATTAGGCCGTCCATCTTTCCTCTTTTTTTTTTTTTTTTGGCATGGTTAGGATTTATTTAAAGCAGAAATAATTTGTCAAATACCACATCACCTAACATTTTGTATGTGTATGTATGTGTAATTTCATGTGAAACCCATAGCATCATGGCAGAGAACGTCAAAGCACAGTCGTATCAGCGAAAGTGTGTGCTTTCATTGGACAAAAGAGTCATGACCATTCCAAGCAAAAAGAACACAATTCTTAAAGCAGGGGAAAAATTGACCCATTTAAAAATTCTAAAGTCATGATCAATGGAAGCCACAGCAGACAATGGATTTTAATAATACGATTTCTTCAAAGGTGCTCTGCAAATCTGGACACTTTTACATTTCAAAGGGATAAAGACTGCTTTCATTTTTTAATGTTTTCTGGAAAGATGATTTTTAAAGAGATGTTTTTCTTCCTAGTTTATATTATAATAAATATATTATAATAAACTGGCAACCATGTCCTCTTTGAAACATGGTCCCTTTTTCCATCTTCCTTTTTCAACCCACCATTAGTTTTAAGACAATTCAGTAAAATCTGATATAATTTTCTCCTTACCCCAGATGTATGATTAAATGTTTCTTATGGTGCTCAATTCCTATACCATATGCAATTACACTATACTGTTATACAAACATCAACCAAGTAATTGTACATTATCTTCATGTGTGTTATGTTGGACTATTTGTTTTGCGCTTCCTCACTGACTGACTGATCAAGATGTAAAGTTCTAACTGCAGAAAAACACAAGTATATACTTGTATTAATGATCTATCAGTATGATTTTTCCATTATACACTTTTGCTGTGCCAGCAGTAGCACAGTCTGTTCATGAGGTGGTTTGTAAAGATGGATGTGCTACAACCCAGTGCTGAGCCCTAGATGAGGTAAATACATAAGAGAGTAAATAGCGAGATAACCTGAGCACATAGCGGTCAGCTGAGTAATATGAAGTTCCTGGTGGAATTCATTTGCATAGGTTAATTTCGAGCAACGCTGCAAATTAGACTTGAAAGGATAATTACTTAATTTCCCTCGTCCATGCCTCCCCCATCTTTTTTTTTTTTTAATACCTTTCCAGGGTAGGTTATGTAAATTGCACTTTTCACCATTACTGCTGTGTTTAGACAGTGTTACATGGGTCAGGCTGAACTCTGTTACTATCATCTCATTTGCCTCTGTACAGCCTTATTGATTTAGGTATTCTTTAATTCCCCTTTATTACTAAAATGATGGAGAGCAAATTGTCTACTGACACCAGCTATTTTCTACAGTAGCAAAGGCCTTTACATATTACTTGTGTGAACAGGTAGGTCCCCCCCCCCCAATCCCAAAATGAGTTTTACAATATTACTGAGCCAGACTTTAAAGTCTACTAGTATGAGAATAATTGTGGTAGTGTATTTTATTTACTTCTGCCATATACAAATCAGCAGGTCTTAAAAAAAAACAACAACTAGGAACCCCACTTTAAGCCAGGTACTAACTACTTTATATATTAATTATGAAACACCATTTGGAATTGTGTAACTGCATATTATTAGAAGATGAAAGTCTCTTCCACACACTCCTACTTGGGGACATCACTGGTTCAGTTTTACTGTTGTGCCCATGTTATAATCGATTGCCCCAGAGACATTGTTAAGCACAAAGGGAAAGCAAATATGGCTCATTTGCTAAGTTTGTCTGCTTTGTTTCATTTATTAGGTTATGGACCTCTAGAAGGAACAGAAAACACAGTGCTAATAAGTGGTGGGTGTTGTGCCTCAAGTTATGTGATAATGAATTTCTCAGGCTCATGACTCACTTTGAGTCCTATGTATCAGCCTTCTTTTTTTTTTTTTTTTTTAAAGAAGATAAGATTTGATGATGAAAGAAGTCTGAGTAAAAAAAAAAATTAAAATATAATAATAAATATAATCAAGAACAACTTTTAATGAAAAGGTATGACTGCTAACAACAAATCTGCAATGCTGGGGCCAGTATGTATCAAGCCTCTGATAATTACTCCTAAAAATAGTATTTGAAGTAGTTGAAGGGCGAAAAAGTTAAATGTCCTGTGTATTTATTTTATTTTAACCCCTGTGTAATTTTACTATTTGGTTCATAAAAAAATTGCCTAATTTCAGAATATAATTGGCTACCAAATGGCATATTTTCTTAACTTTTGCCCACAAAGGACAAATTTCCAGTATTGCAATTCGCATGAACGACTGAGGTATAAAGCTGTTGCTAATAATCCCACTGTATTAATAAATCATTCCTCACATAGATTCAATTGTTTGGCCTATGATTTTGATTACATGAAGCAGTTATTCTACCACATTTTGAACATGCTTATATTCTCTACATTTAAAAGTCTTGCTGATATTAAACTAATTGATACCAGGTGTGATCTGCAGCAGCAATTCATTCTGGTTTGGCCAAATTTGACTTAAGCTACATGACAGACTGCTGGGGTAGAAGCTCGCCAATATGGCTGAATGTAATACAGCATCTAATGACTGATTTATACTGTGTTGAAGTGTATTTTCTTACTTGCATTGAGAAGCAGAGAGGGGGTTTAAGCATAGCGTGTCAAGCTGCACTGATGGGCACCATAACGAAGCAGAAATTCTGATGTGAAGCCAAATAAGGAAGAGAGGGAAGTGTGGAGCTGCAGCTCCTCTCATGAATCTGGGCACAAAATGCATCTTGACATACTATATTTATACAGAACTATATAACTGTATAGAACTTTAAAAAAAAAAAAAAGTGTTTCAGTTCATGTTAGTTAGCTATTTGAAGTGTAGAGTAGTCAACATGACCACTAATTGAAAATCTGAAAAATAAACTCCATGTTAGAGATATATATTCTCTTTTAATATGTGCTATCCCCAGTTCACCTTTGACTTGCGTTTTTCTCTGAAGAAAATCTGAAAAATGTCAAACTGTTCTTATCTGGTTGACAAATGCCTAATACCATGGTATCAGTGATTTAGAACCAAGAAGAATTCATTCTGCAGTGAAAGTCAAGACCTTCATTTTAGTTGTTTATTTTCTGTCTCCTAGTGGACATATTCAATTATGAAGGAAGACACCTATCATATCCAGCTGCTTTGGGCACATCTGAGAGATGAAAAAGCACACAAATAAACTGCCATAAACCACACAGGTGTAGATAATCACTTGTTACCCGCTCGCTCTCTGCAACTCCTCCTCCACTTCATAGCCGGTGCCTGACCACACCTCCACTGCCACAGACTCCTTGTGTAGTTTTTGTTATATAATTAGCACAAAAACTCCTCTGTGTTTCTCCTGTATATTAAATAATTGTAAGATATATCTGTTTTTGGGTTTATGCTTTGAAAGTTTGCTCCTCTTTGTCACTTTGTGCTTGGGTGAATGCACTTCTGTTAACAAATGTGCATTAACAAATGTTTTAACATCAAATAAGATCTGTTTAAATTACTTAATGATGTTTTACTTATTTTATATATATATATATATATATATATATATATAGGGGGAAAAAATACCAGGTGTGGTAACAATCATGGGTACTCTGGGATTCTGCTTTCTGGGAAAGTAATGAAAACGAATGAGCACATTTATCAGTCCATAATAGTAAACAAAGTTGTTACGAGTTACGTAGACTTGGACTTAGTCAGTATAATGAAGTTGGAGTGTCTAGTCTTGGAGTGTCTTCTCTTTCAGGGTTTATTCTAAATCAGTTGGTGAAATTAATGTGTTTACACAACTTGTTTTATTGCTCAGTGACATTAATTTAGATTTTACATTTCATTTCATGTGTAGACTGACTTGTTTGTAACTCAGGATTTAGGACTTGATACCTGACTTGGAATTTGAGTGTCAAGACTTAAAGCTTGTTATTTGCAAAACAATCACTTGTTCCCATTTCTGCTGGCTGCAATGATTCCCAAAATATTTTTCTAGCACCCTACTGTGTGAATATTAGATTTGTTAAAAGTTGACTAGTGCTCACCTTGTCATATGTGGGAATATTTTGTGTTCAACTCCACATGTCACACTCACACCTGCAGTTGTGAACTCACTGTCATGATCTGAAGTGCTGAATCACTCAGGGGTTGAGGTGAATGCAGAGTTTGGTATATTTTTGGAGATGTAACTAGATGCAAGTTATTCACTCGGACTTCTGCAAAATATTAATTGTTTTTTCCAAAGCATTTAATCACCTTAATTGCTGGAGGAGAAGCATTGAAAAACTATGGTATCAGGTGTCTAAATAGTGTAATCTCAGAAAAAGCAACTTTTATGTTAAGGTTGTCTAAACTCAAAACTTTAGTAATGACCAGGAGAAATAAATGTGCAGTTACTGCACAATGAAATGTTATTTGACATACATATAATCTGCTGTGCTGTATGTGCATTATGTAAGCCACCATTTGGAACTCTAATAAAATATTTCAAGGGGTTTGAACCCATGTGAGGCTGTCTCCCTGAAACCTTCCCATCAAGCTCTTGCCATCTCTCCCTGAAACCTTCCCACCAAGCTTTTGTTGTGCTGGTTGCAAATAGCAAGGAACCCTGGCACACCTTTTCACCCCTTCTAATGTATGCCACAATGTCATGTAGACACAAACCAGTTTAGAATTGACTGGTGAGGTGTATAGAGATGACTACCGCACTCACCACACCGAAAGAGTAACATTAACCATATAGAACCTGGAGAAAATGCGCTGTGACACAACAGTAGGTGCCACACAAATTTCCTGGTGTAGCAAGCCACTAAGGAAGGCCCATGAGAAGAACAGGCATGTCAAGGTAAGCAGCCAAGCACCTCATCCACTTATAGGCCAGGGTGATAACATCCACCACCCAGTAGGGCAGTCTCTGTTTAGACAAGGGAATCTTTCCACCAAGGCAGATAAGCAGTGTAAGCGCTAGATAAAACAGAAAATGATCTGTAGGGTTGACTGGTTTACAAAATTGAGTAATAAGACCTTGGCCACAAACTCCAGGCTTAACCACAAGGTCACCTTAGAGTCATCTGACCAACACATGCAAGGGGTAAGCACAGTGATATTGTTCTCCAAAAAAAAAAAAAAAATTTTTTTTTTTTTATTTATTTATTTTTTTAATAATATAGAGACACCCTTTTATGCATCTTGCATAGCATCGTAAGGAGGAATCTGAAGGGCTCCAGAACAAGGAGGGGGAAATCCCACACTGGACTCATGGAATCATGGCAGTTGGAGGCACTACTCCCTTTTCAGAAAGGTTGCAATAACTTTGAGCCCCTAGAGAGATGCCATCCATGGTGCTGTGACATGCCACAGTGTTCACCACATACACACAGAGGGGGACATGCTGCTGTCTAGCAATACCAAGTGGCCAAATTCACAAAGCACAGATGACCTGGCTGGGGGAGCCAAATTCTGTCCATTAGGCATTACCAGTGGGAACCAAACGGAATAAAACGAGGCTAGTGATGGATAAATATTTAGCACAGCACTTGCAGCTCTGGACACCTTACTATGTCATTACATAGGCTAAGCTTCACTAACATCCTCCATGTGTTTTAACAGCTGAAAATAACTGCTTCATTTCTATTGTAAAATACACTCAGATGAGCACATTTTTTTTTATTGTTATTGAAAACAATAAAACATTGAAACAGCAAAGGAAGAAACTTTCGGTCTGCAGGTGTTCGTTTCTGCCAGTTTAGTACAGTACATTGTTTTCAAGATGGCTGCATTCTTTGAGACTTGAGGACCCCAGGGCGAGCTGGGTGGATTCGTGTATTTAGCTCAGTGGGGAGGCCGACACCATGCAGATGCACTTAATTCACTTAATTAGTGTGCAGGCGACAAATGGAAAGCTGGGAGCAGGTGGCAGCAGCCTAAGTGCTCAAGTGCTTATAAAATCAGCCAAGCTAGACAGTAGCATGACAAAGAGTTGAAATTATTGAGAGTTTATTTTAATATATGTAAGAGGACAAGGTCATTTGTCTCTTTCAAGCATTAGACAAGGCATAACCAAGACCTTTTCAGCACAGTATCACATAGAAAATGAAAATAATGCAACCCCATAGCTATAAAATAGCTTGGATATTATATACATACACACACAAACACACACACCTGCATATAGATTAGAACTGACAGATTTTCTTTGCTTTTAGTCAGGCCACTTACGGGTTTTTATTGCTTAAGTGTTATAGAAATTGCATGAAAAAACTTGCTGCTTATCTGAATAAAGTGAAAATAGGATCATGTTCATTAAACAAACTGTATTTGTGGAAAAATTACAATTAAACAGTTGCTAAAATGGACTATTTGAATTTTAGTGTGATAGAGTAAATAATTTGTTGGGGTATTTATTTATTCATTCATTCATTCTGTCACTGATAACGTTCAGTGTTTCATAGTTTCAGTGCTGAATGTACTCTCTGGACACAGGGCTTCTTTTCTTACAGAAAATGTGAAATCTTCCTATATGAGGGTCTTATTTAAATAGCATATACTGCAATTTTCCTTTTGTGTTTTTATGTATATCTGCAATTCTTTTTCCCTGTTCCCTCTTTCTTTCTCAGTCTCTCACCTACCACTTTACCCATGCAAAGCTGAAGTTACAAAACTGATTAGGAGACATCAACTCCTGTCTCTAATGTCAAACACTTAAGTTACCTGAAGAGTATTCTTCTAATCTGAACATAATAGCATAATAGCTAAATTAGCCTTCAGCCTAATGCTAACTTGAGTGACCTTCACGGTTGTTTCTTTAAACTGCTAACGTTTTCACATTCTTAGTGGCTACTGTTTCAGATTCAGGCATGTTTCTTGACTAAAATGCTCCTCTGTTTGCAACGGAAATACAAAAAGTCTATAAAAGCTGTGAGCATTTTTCTTTTTCATTTCCTGTAGTAAATTTTGGAGCTGTTGATATTCTTGTTTGTAGAAGAGTATAGGTTTCTTAATATCTTTCATCAGCAAACAAATACAAGTGAAACTTTGATGTTCAAGTGGTACAGTGGCACAAATGCAGTATTGCAATGAAGGTGTGTGTTTACTGTACTAGTATGTTACAGAATAGAGCAGGCTCTCTGCTTTCTTGAGGGGAAAAAAATCAACTTAGAGGAGGAATGCAAATTAATAAGCACATGCTATGTGCTGTCTCTTCCGTGATTTTCATTTTGGATCATTCACTCCCACTTACACATGCTGAAGCTGGATGAGAATAATACACACAGCACTGAAAGTTTATGAAAAAGATTTCTTTAAAGATTTATTTGTTTTGTAAATTGTGGTTTATCAAGAGGCATTTTGATCGATGCCTCAAAATACTGAACCAATCCTTACATCTCTGGAGATTTACGGAATTATGTTTTGATATAGAATTTTGATATTTGCCTCAGACGTCAAGTTAAATATTAAGGTGGTGTGCTTTTATGGATGGATAATAGTTAGATTACAAAAGAAAACAGTGCAGCCCTGTCAACCCTTCCTAACTTCTAGTTCTAATAATACATGGACTATAAAGACAGAGAATTACAAATGCACAGCAAAAACAGATAGCAAGTGAAAATGTCAAGTATAAGCAATTCTGTATAATTTCCCTCATAAATGTATACATAATACGAATATAATATACATATAAGATTATTAATCCTAGTTATAGACACTTGTTCTGTGGGCAGATGATTTTGTGTTTAAACATTTGCCTCTAGAAAAAAAAGCCAATAGGTGTAATTAATTAAATAAATAAATACCAAATAGGTGTAACCAATAGGTGTTTTTAATTTATCTATTCTTTATATGTTTTAATTTGTACATTTTACTTTATATTTTCACCTGCTAAGATGTTTATTATGTGGAGATACAGTTCACATGACAGCCAGGCTGAGCAAATAAGTTGAAAATGTTTTTCTTGCCTTGTTAAAATATGACCAAATTTTAAAGGGCAAATCAAAAAAGTACTGCCTGAATGTCTCATCAGCAAATGAACTGTAAAGTCCCAGTACAACTTCATTCAAAACTCTCCACAGTTTCTCAACAGATCAAACTAAATTTCATCCAGCTGCCATCCACTTTCTCAGCATTTCCTCTCTCCCACTCTCTCTTCCTGAAGCTCTGACAGCCCTGGAGCAAGTTTGCCTCAGCAGCGAGACAGTGCCTCACTGGAGAGCTCATGCCCACGGTCCTATCTACATAAATTACTTGGATGGCGGGGCACGTAAGCATGCTTGTTAAAATCGCAAATGAAAGAAATGGCACTGGGAAGGAGGGAGGCTCAGTGAGAAGAAAAAAAAACAAGAGTAAAAGGAGAGTTGATATGTGTGTGAAAGAGAGGAAAGGCTTGGAGGGCGGATGCTGTTACACCCACACGTGAATGTATTAACAAGGTGAATGAGATGCTTGATATAGAGGTTGAGGAAGTTTCATTGAACATCAAAGTTATTCAAATGAAATGCTGTGAATTCCAAATGAAAGTTTTATGAGTGGGTTTGAGAGCAGTGTTCTGGGTCTTTCAGAGTTTATGGTGAGTAAGTGTCTTGTCAACTGATAAGACAAATCATTGTTTCCTGTCCTGTTGATGTCATTCCATTTAGCATACTTTTCACTGGTGGACAGCTTCTTCACAGTTATTCCTACAGGAAATTAACAGCGTAACTTAGAGCTATGCTAGATGTGGCTTGGTCTTAAAACACTTTGTAATTTGCATAAACCCTTTATAACAACTGAGAAACCTACGTAATCATTTATAGAGGCCTATTCCTATATAAGTGTCAGCTGTCATAAAAACTTTGTCAGTATTGATGTTTACATTTACATTAATAAAACTTAGCAGACAACCTTTTTTTTTTTTTTTTTTTCCTCCTTCCCCCCCAAATCTAGGTTAACTAAGTGCTCATTCAAGTGATGCTAATACCCAAGTCAACATAGATTTTCATAAAAATAATAGAAATATTAAAAGGAAACTCTGTTTACTTAAGAGCCAGAGAAAATGCAATTGTGTAATTATGCAACAGTGCTATGAAAGTTGTCGTCATCTCATCCCTTTTGGGATTAGCCTTAATAAATGTGCATGTAGATTTATGTCATTTTTCTTGAATGGCTTATGTAGGTGTTATGCAGACCTTTGAAGACTGCCTGAACACAAACCTGCAGCTGTTATTTTTTTGTATGTATTAACATCCTCATCTCTACTAGGAACTAGACACAAGCCAACAGTTGGCTGCTATATTGGTATTTAATCATTCGGTATCAGCAGCTAACTGGAGCCAAGTGAGTGAGAAATGGATCACAGCTGTAGGAATGCAAAGCAGGTCACAAGGAGCAACTAAAATATGCACTTCTATTGGAAAATGTCCAGTTGTTGGTCACATACATATGAATGGTTTGGTTACTGTGAACAAGTCCACATATTGAGTCTTGTCAAAGTTTGGGATGCCAAATATTCTACATCAGTCAGATTTACCTAACCACAAAAATCCATCTTTCCTCTTGTCTAGTATGGAAACTTTGAAGAAAAAACTACAGGTAAGCATACATAGCAGGATTATATTTCTATATGTTATTACCAGATATACATCTTCCATATAGGGCCATTGGATGACTTTATCAGTAGTTACTAAGAGGGGTATATTTCCATATTGCACCTAAGAGACAAGGTATGCAGCCAAAACTTAATACAATTCAATGAAATAGTGGTTTAAACCGTTTCTGCACTTGTACAATAAAATGTTCTCCCAATGAGAAGTCCTGCTGTATCGCAATAAAAGCTATTGCTATTGCAGGCTTGCTGAGCAGTTTGAGCTTTCTCTCCCCCTTTCTCAAAATCAATAGGCCTTTAATTGATTGAGAATGAGTCATCAGTGGTTTGCAGGGCAGCACAACCACCGAGTCTTTAGACAAAGCGTTCGTAAAGTGGAGACCCACAGTGGGAAAGAAAGAACTTGCTGTGATTAAAGATTTAGGAGAGATTTGAATCTCTGCTGCAAAGCTACTAACTTTATTGGGATTCTACCAGTTTAGTGTTTTTTAATACCTAATTGCTTTATTTCCTTTGACATACATAATTAGTTAACTCAGTAGATCACGATGCCTCAAATTAAATATTTGTTCATTGATGGATTCTGAGCTGTCACAAAACACATGTTGTATTGTGAGATGGTTTACATGTCAAGCTAGGCTTTTGCATGTTCAAACTTAATTGTTTTTGAAATAAACCAGTTCTGTCCACAAATGAGATCAGAAATACATTGACGGGTTTTTTTTTCCCTGCTGCCAAAACAATCAGTCTTCAGAGCAATAATACCTCTAATTCTGTCTAATCCATGATTAGGGGATAACTGTATTCTGTTGTTCAAGCATTCTGTTTTGTCAAAATAATTTGTACTATCTATTAGGACTAAAAACACTCTGGATTTACATTTCTAGGTAGGCTAGAAATCACCAGCTATTGCAAAACTGAAAGAACTATAAAGTACCATAAGTTGTCTCATTGCTACCCATTTACTATCTCTCTTTCTCTATAAATGCTGAAGTGCAGTCAGAGAACTAATCTTTTGGTAATGTACACAAAACCTTTTACTGGCATGTGTTTCATGGCCCGATTAGCAAAGGGATTTATTTTGTATTCACCACCACTGGAATTAATATCTGAGCCTGGCAGAACCAGTCATGTCACTTAGGCTTGATAAATGGGAGAATGTCTCTGTAAAATATTGCTCTCTCTCTCCCTCTCATTGTCTCTCACTCTCACCCTTGCTCTTTAAATGGCATTTTAAAAGTAATCTTACCCATTTGACAGTTTGAGTTTGCATTGAAAGGTCATCAAAGGTTGTATTGATAAAGACTCATCTTTAGGTGCTAAACTAATATAAGTTTTGCAGAAATCTGCTATTGTGTGTAATTTTACAAGGCATTGTTAATTTTTTCATTTATCTATAATATTCATCTGTGGAAAGTCAAGGGCACCCGTGCTGTGCTTAAATGATATTAGGACACAATGTGATTTCTCAGCCTAAATACTCACTTATAATTCAGAATTTAATGCCATAGATGGATGTGAAATGGTACATTGGATGGAATGCATAATAGGTTAGTTATATTTTATCCTGTTGCACATAAGATATTACAGGGATCAGTTTGATAAGAAATCTGATGACAGTAGTTTAATTAACCACATAAATGGTGGTATAAACTAAAGTTTATAATGACTAATGAAGATGAATCTCCCAGCAAAATTTATTTATTATGCCTCAGTAGATATATTTGTTGGAACCTCACAATGATAAGCTATGATAGTCAGACTGTATCAATTATTAATTTATTTATGCAGATCAATTCAAAAATCATGCAAAATGTATCACCAGTTCTGTCTGTTTTATGTGTAAGGAAAAAAAGTTTCAGCAGATAATTAAAAACGTCTCCAGGTTACATATGTAACCATGGTTCCCCGAGGGAACGAGACGCTGCGTCGAAACGCTATGGGGACGCCTTCAGCGTGACCACACACTGAATCAAATGTGTAATCAGTCCAATGGATAGGCGAGACGTCACGGGCGGGGTGATGTAGCGACCAGGAAGCTTAAAAGCACGCGAGGTGGATACAGCGGCAGCTTCGAGAATGAAGCGGGCGCTCGCAGGGATGCCGGAAGTATGGCACTGAGACGCAGCGTCTCGTTCCCTTTGGGAACCATGGTTACAAACATAACCTGGAGACGTTCCCCTTCAGGAACTCGAGCTGCGTCAAAACGCTATGGGAAGCACAGCTAGGGCGAGAGAACAAAAGAGCCCAGAGTGGCTCGCATGTTGAGGCCATAGAACCCGACGAACCCGCAGCGTTGCAGATGTCCTGCATAGGGACACCTGCCAGAAAGGCCTTGGAGGCCCGCAAACTTCTAGTGGAGTGAGCCTTGACTCCCAAGGGCGAGGGGAGATCAGAGGACTCATAGGCCAGACAGATGGCATCCACAAACTACCGGGAAGCTCTGAGGACGTATGCGTCCAGTGCTCACACTGGACACATACAGTTAAGCCTCTGCTGGTCGGGCTCCCGAAAGGGAGGAGGACAGAAGGCCTGGAGTACGACAGGCCGTGGTGTAGAGGAGGGAACTTTTAGGAATATACCCCGCTTTGGCCAGACCGGGCTCAAAGTCTGAAAAGAGAGGGCCACTGAGAGGGCCTGTAGATCCCCAACTCTCTCGAGAGAAGGAGGTTAACAGAAAGCCTCCAGCACCACAGCCAGGTCCCATGGAGGGACACGAGATCATGCCGGAGGCCTCAGCCTCAGCACACCGCGGAGGAAACATGTAACTAGGGGGTGTCTGCCCATAGACTGACCACCGTGAGGGGCGTGATAGGCTGCAAAGGCCACCACGTAGACCTTCCAGGTGGAGAGGGTCAACCCTGCGGAGAATCGGACCTGCAGGAACTCCAGCACTGTACTAACTGGGCAGTTAACTGGGTCGAGCTGGTGGTCTCTGCAACAAGAAGTGAAAAATTTCCACTCAAGGCGTACAGTTTCCTCGTTGAGGGAGCTCTGGATTGGAGAATGGTCTCAACAACCTCGGTTGAGGGACTGGAAGCTACAAGTTGTGCCCCCCCCAGAGGTCACACCCACAGCCTCCACAACTCTGGGCGGGGGGAAAGCCCGCCTGTGAGAGGAGGTCCCTCCTGACAGGGATCTCCCATGGAGGGCCGTCGAGGAGGGAAATCGGGTGCGAGAACCATACTCAGCACGGCCAGAACGGGGCTACTAACAACAGAAGGACCCCGTCCTGGCGCACTCTCTCCAGAGCTCCCGGGAGCAGAGCAGTCAGGGGAAAGGTGTACAGACAAAGCCTCTGCCAAGTCTGTACATGGTATCCAGTCCGAGAGGAGCTGGATGAGTCAGAGAGAACCAGAGGGGACAGTGCGATATCTCCTGAGTCACAAACAGATCCACCTGAGCCCGGCCAAACACTCTCCATATCTGCTTCACCATCTCGGACTGAAGTCTCTGTTCCCCGGGCCTCGGCCCCTGCCTCAACAGGATGTCTGCTCCTATATTGAGATGACCAGGGATGTAAACTGCTCCCAACAGGAGTTTCCCCTGAGACCACACAAGGATCTGGTGCGCCAGCCTGTAAAGGGGGGTGCTAACGCAGACCTCCCCAATGGTTGACGTAAGAGACCACCTCTGTGTTGCGCACCAACACATGGCGAACTCTTAGGTCCTGGAGAAATTGTTTCAAAGCTAGAAGCACTGCCATCATCCCCAGGCAGTTAATGTGCCACGTGAGATGGCGGCTGCTCCACGGACCGCGGGCTGAGCGGCCACTCATTACCGCTCCCCAGCCGATGAGAGATGCGTCCGTTGCTAGCATTACGTGGTGACAAGGAGCTCCAGCACCAGGCCCTGAGACAAGAACCAAGGTTTCCTCCACATGTCTAAGTCACGTAGGCATCGCCGCATGACCTTGGTCATGCGAAGCGGGTTTCCCCTTGAGGAGAACCCCTTGAGCCACCACTGTAGGGGTCTCATGTACAGCAGGCCAAAAAGTATCACGTTGGATGCAGCTGCCATCAAACCCAGCAGTTTCTGGAACTGCTTTACAGTGAGTGACCGGCCTTCTCTCACTCTCGTGACTGCTGTGAGGATCAACTCGATCCAAGCAGGAGACAGACGTGCCTGCATCGTGGTCAAATCCCACACCACGCCCAGATAAGTGGTTCTCTTTACTGGAGAAAGCACACTTTTCTTGGCGTTTAGTCTTAACCTCAGCTCTTCATGTGGGCGAGAACGACATCTCGATGCCGAACCGCCGCCTGCTCCGATTGAGCTAATATCAACCAATTGTCGATATAATTCAGTATGCGGATGTCCAGGAGTCACAGAGGAGCCAGAGCAGCATCCACCCCCTTCGTGAAAGTGCGGGGTGAGAGTGCCAGGCCGAAAGGAAGAACCCGATATTGGTAAGCTTCGCCTCCGAAAGCAAACCTCAGAAACTTCCTGTGTAGGGGAAGTATGCGTCTTTTGATCGATCATGACAAACCAGTCCTCAGAGCTGATTTGAGACACGACTTGTTTGATTGTGAGCATCCTGAACTTCGGTCGCATGACTGAGCGGTTCAGTTAACGCAGATCTAAACTGGGACGCAACCCTCCATCCTTCGTTGGAACGATGAAGTACCTGCTGTAGAACCTGGACTCTTTTTCGTAAGGAGGGACCACCTCGATGGCCTCCTTCCTCAAGAGAGTGTTTACTTCTTGTTCCATTACCAGACCCTGCTCGGGGCCCACAGAGTGGGAAGAACCCCGGAAAAACGAGGCACTGGAGAACTGAATTGGATTCGGTAGCCTCTCTCTACGGTATGCAGGACTCATTGAAACACATTTGGCAGAAGTTTCGACGCTGTCAAATAGTCTACTAAGGGAATCAGTCTCTCAAAACTGACCTCTGGTGTAATGAGAGCGGCTAGCTCGGTGCCCTGAAGCGGCGGACCGGCAGGGGACAGCCGAACTAGCTGCTCTGGAGACCTCCGAAGAGGTAGCGAGCCTCCAAGTGCCACTATGTTCCTGGGTGGAGAGAAGCGCTTGCCGGAGACCGCTGCACCCTGAAGCACCATGGGTGGCAGGGTTGGCAGAACGATCTCCTGAGTCTAGCTCTTTCAGCAGATTGGCTTGGTAGGCCTGCAACACCTCCATGTTGTGCAGGCAAGCACCAGCCTGGCCTGCTGCCTTGTACCCCTTGCCCACCAGCGCTGGGGTGGTCTGCAGTGGCTTGCAGGGCAATGCCGGAGCCTTTAGGGACGATGTTGTGCCAGGGGACAGATAGCTAGCCAGCGTCGGTTCAACCCAGGGCATCGCCCTGTAACCATGCTCACTCAGCCCCGCCACATTAGCATAATGACTGGAGGCGGGACTGAAGATACGGGCCGAGAAAGGCCTCCCCCACGACCTCGACACCTCGGTGTGGAGGTCGGGAAGAAAAGTGGGCTCCGGCGTGGAGGTGGCGGCTCCTCAAAGAGAGCCTTCCGGGAGTGAAGCACACACAGTGGCAAACGAAGGCAATGCGGGCTCCGCTCCTAAGCACACAATGCACAGACCATGTGTATCCCCACCCGTAATATAGTGCGGGCAGGGAGAAACACACCGCCTAAAATGTTTCGTCTTTTCCCAAGCTTTAGGCATGCCACGGCGAAAGTGAAACCACATAAAAGGACCAGTGGATCTGCCGGATGAGGAAGAAGAAAGGGACTCGCCCGTCTCCATTCCCTCCACCAAATCCATTTGTGAAACCCACGAGTGTAATCGCCGCTCTGCCTCAGCAGAAGCGGGGCCAGCACCGCGAGGAACGCTGGTGAAGGCTCACTCCTCAAAGAGAGCCTTTCGGGAGCGAAGCGCATGCAGTGGCTCTGCGTGCTTTCCTCACAAGCAGACAACGCACAGCCTAAAACTCTGCCCACTCTTGCCCTCATATTTTGTATTTTTGGCATAATACTTTGAGAGACAAACAATACATGTGTACATGTTATTCTACAAATGTGTGCAACCGCCTGAAGTTCTAAACATGAAAATGTGACAAGCGATGTTGCAGGCAAGTGACAGTCTCTGTCTTCTACTTATTTGAAACAACTGGAAAACTTAATGCTTTTCATTAAACTCTCATTTTGGAGCATAGACACTCCCCACCCACACTCCCTCACACACACAGGGAATAGCATGATTTGCTTTAGAATGTAGCAGCTGATCACGACTGTCCTGGGACCTATTTCCATGCACCTCATATCCACCACCTCTTTCTGCAGCTACATCGAACTGGATATATCAATGTTTAATGTATTGTAAAAAGAAAAGGAAGTTCTGCTTTATAGCGCATGGCTAAGAGAGGGCCAAACAAGCAGTGTGTGTAGACAGAGGAGGCCGTTTAACTCAGCAGGTCTTTTGCAGCCCCCTGCCAGTACTGCACAGGAGAGCTGTTTGATTTACCTAGCACTGATGTGGAAGAGTGAGCAGTGTTAACCGTTACATCAATGCTATTGCTTTGCCTATAAAACCTACAGCAGATAGCCAGTGCAAGCATGGGCACGGACAGTATGAAGATAAAAGCAGGAAAGTTGTGAATGTAGTCAGTGTATCAGTTTGAATGTGTCTAAAACAAAAGAAAGAATAAGCAACTTCAGACAGAGTAAGGATGACATTAATGATTCTGTTGTGCATTTATACAAAGGCTGTTGTAGTTGTCCACTCTTGCAAGTATAATGTGCCATTTTCACTAAGTTTAGTGGAACATGAACAAAAAACAATCATAAGCCATGATCAGCAGCAACAATGTACGTTTTTGTCAATGCTGTCTACGTTCACTTGATGCATTTACTCTTACCTTATTTTATCAGTTTGAAGTCTTAACCCTTAATCTACTGGTATTATCTGTTTGCTACTATAGTATAAGTTTGTTCAGAAATTATTAGGAAGAAGCAGAGAAATCTAGGCTCTACATGTGACCTGCAAATTAGGGAAGAGAAATGTATACTCAACACATTGCAACATATTTCATGTCGCATGTTCTCCTTCCTGCCATAAGGTCATTGTAAGAGAAATCGCTAGTTAAAGTCATTTATCCCTTCTCTGAAGATAGTTAATGAATACACAAACAGAGCATTCCCCTTTTGTTTAAAAGGGGTATTATGCCATGCTGGCTGTCTTGTATGTGTGTTTATGTTGAGTGTTTGTGTTTTACAATGAGCTATCATAATTTCTCTGTGGGGTATGGGAGTTGCACTGAATTAAACTAAACTGAATTTGACTTTGTTTTGTTTGTAAATATCAGTCTAATATGGGGTCATAGATGTTTTTTTTTTGTTTTGTTTTTTTTTAATATGCCCATATTAGAAGGAGAAAGAATTAGACACAAGAGGAAAAGGGTGAAACATAGGTAAAGAAGAATAAAACAAAATTAGGGGGAGGAGAAATGTAGAAAGATGAGGGAAACATGAAGAGGATGAGTAATTTAGAGTAAGAGAAAGAGATGCTATTGCTGACAAAAAGAGGATGTAAGAGGGAGGGCTAAGAAGTTTCCTTCTGCACCAGTGGCCTCTAGAGGGAGCACATGGATGGTTTCTGCATGGCCACAATCACACACATCAATATCCATACAGTCTAGGCACCAAATGCAAAGGCTTAAAGCATTTTGATGCTCTGTTTTACCTTTCCCCCAAAGTGTTTGAAAGAAAATTGGCAAAGCTAGGGCGGATATTAGCTACTGGGGTTTTGTGTGTATCAGAATGAATGCAATGGAATTCCAATGCTGAGATTTGCAGACAGTTTAAAAAGATATGATACTATATGTCTTTCCCTGCTCTATAATGCCTGAGTCAACACATGAAGGGCTTGGGAGTTGGTTAGTTACCTGGACCATATCTCAGGGATCACTGTGATGGACTGGTTTCCCACCCAGAGTGTATTCCCATTGCATGCCCAGTGTTCCTGGAACAGGCTCCAGATCCACAGCAACAATGACCAAGATAAAGCGCTTACTGAAGATGAATGAATTCATGGAAGAAAAAGTTCTCAGACAGAAGTCAGGTGCAACAGAAGGTAGCAGACATTCCCACTATACGATCTTATTATATTGTTAGCTCATCTTCCTGGTCAGCTATGACTGTAATTGCTTTTATCTGTCACTCAGTGTATTCAAACCCATAAAGCATGTTGCACATATTTACAGTCATATTCGCAGGTGCACATAAATATGCTTCCGTTGAGCACACAGACACACAGCCATGAGCCTGTTACCCTATGTGCCAGTGTGTAGGAGGTGTGATGTGAGGAAGTAGATCCCATCTGGTATTGTGTAAAATAGGCCAGGGAACTCGGTATCTCCCCTTAAACACACTCTCTTCAGTCCTTCAGCACACGCGCGCGCACACACACACACACACACACAGTGAATGCAAATAGTTGTCATAGCCACCTCTGTTATCTAGATGGAACTGGACACAACACACAAATGCATGTTTTGGGTTTTTTAACGGATTTAGGTTATTTCTCGCCTCCTGTAATGAGAACAATTGGTTCGAAAGTAGATTTCGCTGAACAAGACCGAACTCACTACCACAGTACTACACTGACACCTGATGGTCAGGAGGATGTAGGACTGAGAATATAATTTAGTAAACTAATATTTAGCAAATATTCCAGTGCTTTTGTGACCTGTACGTTGTCTATGTATTAAAATAAATATGAATGAAATATAACGAAATAAGTATTGGAGTTTTTTTCCCTCATTTATTCCTTTTTTAATGTTTCTTACAGGTACACACCATTCTTTGTTCCTAATATTAATCTGTATCCGCCCCTAATTAAAGGTGTTTAAAAATGTGAAATATTTATTCATTATTATACACGCAATATCTGAAACATACATGAGATCTTTATATTTCCAAATAACCAAGAGAACATTAGAATATGGCCATGTTGGTGTATAATAGTGTGTGTATGCAGTCTGTGACGAGGTAAACAGAGTTAGATAGTATGAGTTTCAGGCTCTCCTTTTCTATCTTCCCACTTTTTTTTGTCATTTCTCTCATTGCTTTATCACCCTGGAGCTAACAGCCCCCAATCCCTGTGCCTTTCCCCCTCTATTTTTCAGTCTTTCAGTCCCTCTTCGTCTCTCCAGTAGATTAAGTTCAGTGTTGTGAGTGCAGCTGATTCAGCCATATTCTTCCAAATGACCCAAATCCTTACCCAGAGAAACCTTCTTCTCAAGCTGATTACTTTCTTTCTTTCTTTCTCTCTCTCTCTCTCTCTCTCTCTCTCTGTACTTGCTCCTAAGTCCTCATGCAGAATTAGTCCTTTCCTCTTCCTCTCCACTATCTTCAGCTTCATCTATTTCTCCTACTACTCCACCTTCACCACCTCTCTCTCTCTCTCTCTCTCTCTCTCTCTCTCTCTAACGCACGCATACACACACTAACCACAGTAATTTCATACATTGCCCATACTTAATTGCCAGCAATTTCCGTTTAAAAACAAAAAATCACCAAACACGTATCACATAGAGTAGTGTGAGCGATCATGTGTGTAACAGAGCATGAACCCAAAACAAATGAGCCTCCCGCTGACAGCCCAGATTATCATATGCATGGCAAATTACAGCACCATGTTTACTGTATAGCTCAAAAGAGGGACTGGGCGTTGCCATGGCAACCGCTGGTTCTACCTCCCTGTTTTGCATAATTAGGATTTGTTTGCATTTGTAAAGAGTTATTATAGAAATCAGCACTATAATTCCAGTTCAAGCACTCAGTGTGCCTCCTGATAGCAAGAGTGTACTGAAATCGGATTTTGACTTGACACTGATTTGCTTTGTGATTCTGTATAGATGGAGAGGTGCAGTAAACCACTCACGAAACCAAAGCCTGTCATAATTAAACATCTCATTTAGCCTTGTTGCATTTAATAAAATAGTCTCACAACCTTCACTTCATTTTGCTAACTCTGAGTTCATCAAAGCAGTGAAATCGAACCCTGGAGTTGCCAGACAATGCAACCCTGCAGGGCTAGAAGAAACCAAGCTTGAACTCAGTTGTGTCATTTTTGGAATTGCTGGCCCATAGCTCCTTTGAGTGTCCTGTGTCTAAGGACTTTCCTTTTCCTATTAAGAGTCAGAGATTGTTAGTTTGTGTCAAAGAGTATAGACATGGCATCTGGCTGTACCACAGGTGCTTTTTTTTTTTTTTTTTTTTTTTTTTTTTTTTTT
>CM040978.1:13515276-13528688 GCA_022985145.1 Pangasius djambal
CACTAACAACATTCAACATCACCCCTTCAATCTCTAACTTCAGACTCATCACCCTGTCTGACACTCTCTTCACCTCCAGAACATTCCTCACAAACTCCTCCTTCAAGACCACACCTACCCCATTTCTCTTACTATCCACACCATAATAAAACAGCTTGAATCCTGCTCCTATACTACGAGCCTTGCTACCCTTCCACCTCGTCTCCTGTACACACAGTATATCCACCTTCCTTCTCTCCTTCATATCAGCTAGCTCTCTACCTTTCCCTGTCATAGTACCAACATTCAGAGTTCCTATTCTCAGTCCTACACTCTTACCTTTCCTCTTCTCTCTCTGTCTACACACTCTCCTCCCTCCTCTACTTCTTCGACCAACAGTAGCCCAATTTCCACCGGCGCCCTGTAGGTCAACGGCGCCAATGGCGGTCGTTGTTAACCCGGGCCTCAACCGATCCGGTATTGATTAAATTTGGCAACGTTTTACGCTGGATGCCCTCCCTGACGGAACCCTCTCTATTTATCTGGGCTTGGGACCGGCACAGAAGTCACTGGACTGTGACCCCATGGCTAGATTTGTAACTATTCATAATAGTTGTTAGTTTTATCAGGTTAATTTAGGTCATAACTACAACAACTTGGTTAAACTGTTGTTGTACTGTTGTTTGTGTCAACTGCTTCTCTACAAGAGATTAGATCAATAGAAACCATTCATCATGTCGGAGAAGACATCGTGTCAAACACTTCAAAATTTTACGAGTGAGCTGTTTCTATAAATAGGTTACAGGGTGCAATGTGCACTAGATTAATACTGCAGAAGCTAAATTAACTAAACCAAAAAATGGCTCCCTATTCCCTACATACAGTAAGTGCACTACATATAGTGTGAATACTAGCTTCCACAAACTATGTAGTGTACTTTAGGAGGCCATTTGAGATTCAGCCTTGGGATAAGTTTCCAGCTATTTAAACAGTCACGCTAGCATTTACGTTTTATAGCTGCCATGTTTTGACCCCATGAACATGTGTTTGATTTCCCCAGTGAAATATAATTAAAAATAAATATAATTCAGTACAATAAAGCCGCTTTTCAGATAATGGAAGATTTACTCAGTCATATTTAATATATATATATATATATATATAAGGTTGACGTGAACAATAGTATATTCCTCTCTCTATCATGATCCTCTACACTCATGACACTTTTTTTTCCAGATCTGTAGAAATGGTGGGAACTATCATAAATCAAGGGTGAAAAAGTCAACTTTTAGGCATTTTCCTCTTTGAAAATAGGGTGGCATTTTTAATATGCCAGTATTTTCTACTTTTAAGGATTGTGTGAATGATTGTTTGTGTGTGTGTGTGTGTGTGTGTGTGTGTGTGTGTGTGTATAAGTCTGTGGGGTAAAACATTATATATACAGTATAGTTCAGTTACTAGTGTGCTCTATGATCGCGCTTCAATTAAAAACATCATTTTGCAGACAGCATGCAGATGTTTGCATGTAATATATGAAGAGTTTATGTACTTTCCTGTTATGCAGAAATACATGGTAAGATCCTAATGCCGCTGGAGAGCCTCCTCATCTCTCTCTCTCTCTCTCTCTCTCTCTCTCTCTCTCTCTCTCTCTCTGTGGACATTAAATTCACTGTGTCAGGTGCTATGTGAGTGTCATAAATTCAGGAAGGCTTAGGTGGGTGCGTAGCAGGGGGATAATTTATGGCCAAAAAATAGGGTGTGTGTTTTTTTTTTTTTGCTATAAAACAGGAGAGAGGAGGGGAGGAGGTGACAGACTCCACACAATATTCTGGTCAAACTCTCTCTTAGCCCCTGACTGTTGACATCACCTTCGATCATGTGTAAACTATTACAAAGCAAAGGGCCACCATTTATTTAACCAGCCTCAGGAGGAAAGAAGGGATCAAGAAAAAGATGGAGAAAGAGAGATCAGACAGACAAATTTCAGCTATTCTCGATGGGTTTGCTCTTTCATGCAGTTTCCCCTGCTATAAGCTCTTTTTTTTTCTTTTTATGTTCTAATTCTGTTGGTTTTTGCACAGTTAATATGAGAATATTGCCAATATTACTAAATGCATCGAATGTTGACCTTTATAAGGATTATAAATGTGTTGTTTATTGCTTTGTTTTAATACTAAAAAAAAATAGAAGATCAAAGTATTATGCAAGAATAATGCACTTAAAGTCACAATCTGTAGTAGAGTTGTATTGTATATTAAATTATTTTTTCCTCAAAGTTAGCATCTACAAATTTTGTCAGTATCTTTTCCTGTTAAAAGCCAAAACAGCACAGGTATAGATTAGACTGTTCTAAATAATGTAAATGTGAAAGACTCAATAAAGCCTTTAAATTGGAATCTTCGTCACTGAATGTTGCTTCACCTTTACCTCACATCTCTGAAGTAAGCTATAAAACAGCATGGGACAGAGTGATCTCCGTGCACACTCCATGTGCACCTATGCATTCAGACCTGCAAATGACTGGAACAGCCAGCAGCTGAGGGAGCGAGTGAATGAGTCCATCTCTGGCCCATCTTCTTCAAACTATGAAACACTTCTGATGCTCATGCATTTTTTACACACCTAGAGAAAATTTTCATTTAACAGTCTCAGCAATGAGCTTCCCTATTGACTACACAACAGCATTACCCCTAACCCCCTAGGGCTAAAACTCTGCTTTAGTACCACTCTGTGTGTGCGAGACAGAGACAACCTATCCTCATCAAATGCTGAGGAATATACCTCGCCAATGATAACAATTTCTTTATAGATTGCCAAATTAAAGGGAAAGAGGACAAAAGGCAGCTCTTTTTTCATAATTACAGCAGGCTATAGCACCCTTGGCTTTATCCATAAAATTCATGATACATCCATGTTGTCAATAAAAAAAAGGTCCAATGTCTAAAAACTGTAGTTAAACTAAAACACACCCAATGAGGCAGCCACAAGTCCAAGAAGTTACACACACAAAGTTCAAGTTACAGGATATTGAAAAACAAATGAGAATTTATGCCGTGCACACATCAAATATGCCTCGGGCCACTGAGCAGGGAAAAACATCGGCCTGTCATTTCTTCATTTCTGTATTTCACACTGTCGCTCTGTCAGCATGTTCACTGTGAGCTCCAGGTCCTTGTCATCGACTCTTCCCTCTTTTTCTCCCCCAAATGTCCTTCACTCCATTTTTCTCTCACCATATTCCCTTTCAGTATTATTGTTAAAATGTTGCTATAATTCAGCTCTTCCACACTAAGTGCGAATGAGGAGCACTTGTAGTACACGCAAACACACACACACACACTCACTATAGCATCTCTTCTTTTAACTGTGTCAAAGTTGTCTAAATTATGGTTATTTGAGACACTCATTGGTTGCCTGTCTGCATATGAAAGCCTCTCTCTTTTACAAGCTAATGGTCACCTGGCTAAAACACTCATTAATCTCAATATCACAGCCTCCCTCGTGACTGATAGTTAGTGTTTCCGTGCCTCTGAGAAAATGGCTTCGAAAATTGCAATGATATGGCAACAAATCATATTTTGACAGAGCAGAAAACAGCAAGTCCGAATCAACCAGTCGCACTGTGAACACATGGTATACGTTATAAATGCATAGTTAGATATCTGGTGGGGGAAAAAAACAGGATAAATATTGGAGTTTCAGAAGTATCTCATTCCTGGGGTGTGAAATAAAGAGATGGCGAGGAAAGAGATTAAATGAGTATGGGTTGTTTGTGTGTGCTCTGACTAGTGAGTATGGAAACTGCCACAGGCTCTTTCTGTCTCTGTCTCTAATGAAGCATGTCTTCAGTGCATGGGATGTTTGGTGGCACATAAGAAAACTGGAGGCACAAAATGTCTGCATGTTTTTTGTTTTTTTTGTTTTTTTGTCCATATACAAATTCATTCTGTGGTTCCTTAGCACATTGGCATGAACATTTCTCAGAATGGCAATGACGTAAACGAGACAGTTTGGAGAAAGTTGTTTTTCACCTGAAAAAGCCTACCTACTTATTTGACAGGTCCATAACACCATGTGTCATTGGCGTGGTGGAGGGAAGTGTGCTTTAATAAATAACAGTAAAATTTTCCCACTGTAAATGTGAGCAGTGTCAAACTAGAGCTAGTAAACAAAGCGTTTATAGTCATGGTTCAGTATTTTCGTTGTTCATGACCACTTATGGAGTGTATCAGACCCAGACAATGTTATCGTGCAGTTATCCATTCAGCCATATTCAGTAGAAAAAATTTTATTTTGTCTGAGAAAGCTAAGCACACATACAAACACAAACACTATTCCATTTTTATTGGAAATAACAACCCTACCAGCAGTGTTTTTCATTTTTCTCCTGTTTGTCCATTTCTGCATCCTTTTCCCTTTTTTGGCTGATTGTTTTAATTTAAAAACACACTTATCTATTTATTTTTTCTTTTCCACAGACTTCCTATTGGTCAGGACCAGGCCAGCCCAATCTAATTTTGCTATAAAATAGAAAAATGCAAGAAGAAACTTCCTCTCTCTCTCGGTTCCTTTGTTCCTGCTCTCTTTGGTGCCTCCATTATTTTGACCTCCAGATTTTAAAATAAGGTGAGGAGAAAGGCTAAGGAAAAAAAGCATTGAAAATTTATGCAGCCTGGGTGGTGTGAAATGAATCGTAAGAAGTGCCAAACATGCGCGACGTGAAAGGACACGATGGGAAGCAGCAAATTTGAACTGCAGATGAGCTTTGCAGATGGGCAAATTATGGTAAAAAATGTTACACACAAAATTGCATTTTTCCACAGAGGTATTCGCTGAAATGCAGATGCAAACAGATATCTGCCACACAAACCCCTGCACATGCTCACAACTATCCTTTGAACCCACATAAAGCCTTGAATTCTTAATTGAGATCTCTTCAATTTCTCTTTCCATGCTGAACTGGCACCACTTTACATGCCTTTATGCTTACATTAGGCCACAGCACAAACATTTGCCCCTGTGACACTTTAGCTAGGTGATGTAGTAATAACAGCACTACTTTTGCTTATATCTGACTGGCATTGCTACAGTCTGGGATGGACATGGATCCTTTGGCATCAGGTTTGGGATTAATATGTTACAAAGTAGTCTGCAGGCAGGAATCCACTAGAGTCTGTCTGTGCTGTCTCAAACAAGCTAGAGTTGCAGTAAAAACCTTCACATCATTGTCATGTCTTCTATCTTGTAGTGTGTGAGGATGAAACATGGTCAGGGAATAGCAGCTCCAACTAGTGAGATGGGTTGATTTTTTTCACATGCCAGAATTCTTTTGACAGAAATCCTAAAGTGAGTGGTGTTAGACAGGCCCTTGTCAATAGCTAGTGGTCACTGAGTGGACATTAGTCATAGTCCTCATTCATGCAGCTATCTAACCAGCCAATCATGTGGCATCACAGCGAATCATCACTCTCCACCTATCCCTATCTTCTGCATCCTCAACACTTGCACCCACTAGCTTCATATCCTCATTTATTACCTCCATATACCTCCTCTTTGGCCTTCCTCTTCACCTCCTGCCAGGCAGCTCCATGTCCAACATTCTCCTACCAATATACTCACTCTCCCTCCTCTGAACATGTCCAAACCATCTTAATCTGGCCTCCCTAACTTTCTCCCCCAAACGTCCAACATGAGCTGTCCCTCTGATGTACTCATTCCTAATCCTGTCCAACCTTGTCACTCCCAAAGAGAACCTCAACATCTTCAGCTCTGCTACCTCTAGCTCTGACTCCTGTCTCTTCCTTAGTGACACTGTCTCTAAACCATACAGCACTCTTTACAACTGTAGTGACCAGAAAAGCATCTCAGCATGCACATCAAGCTTTGAGTTGGATGTGCTACAAAAGCAGAAGACCACATCAAGTTCCACTCGTGTCAGCCAAGAACAAGAATCTGCACAGGTTCACCCAAACTGGACAGTTGAAGACTGGAAAAAGACCAGGTGATTTTTTTTTCTCCCTAATTTTCAACTGTCTAGTTTTTGTGAGCCTGTGGACAGTGAACATCCCATTCAAGATTTAGTCCCCCTTTGATGTTATAATAACCTCTACTCTTCTTGGAAGGCTTTCTATTAGATTCTGTGGTGTGTCTGGGGGATTTATCCATTCAGCCACAAGAGCATTAGTGAGGTCAGACACTGATGTCGGGTGAGGAGGCCTGGGGTGTAGTTGGCTTTACAGTTTATCCCAAAGGTGTTTAGAGGAGTTGAGGTCAGGGCTCTGTGCAGGACACTCAAGTTCTTCTACACCAACCTTGGCAAACCATGTCTTCATGGATCTCACTTGGTACACAGTAGCATTGTCATGCTGGAACGTGTTTGGGCTTCTTACTTACAATGAAGGGAAATTTAATTCTACAGCATACAGTGACACCCTATACAATTGTGTGCTTCCAACTTTGTGGCAATAGTTAGGGGAAGACCCACAAATGGGTGTGATGGCCAGGTGTCCACATACTTTTGGCCATATGGTGTATATCCGCAAAAATAACCCAAAAATATTTACATATATTAAAAAAAAATTTAAATAAAACTTTCTTGGTAAAAAATAAAAATACAACTTACATGAAAAAAGAATGTAGGAATGAAAGAATACATTTTCTTACTTTTCTGCCCATGCAGACAGCAGGCTTCTGTCCTGATCCCCATGAGCTCCACTGTTTTGATCCACATGCTCTGGGATGCTATTTCAAAAGTCAAGGTTTGCCACTGTCAAGTGAAGTGACAGTTAACAGCAAGTATATCCAAATATTTAACTAAAATATTCTTTTATTTTAAATCAAGCAGTTGCCCCTATGTGCACTGGTTACACACTGAGTTGCCTGTTCATACACTGATGACACACTGAGTTGCCAGTTTAAGAGCTTATTTCATTAGCCCTAGTAGCATGTCATGACGTCTTTGGCCCTCAGAATTGTGTATATTCTCTAGGGCAAGGATATTTCAAGATGCTGGAAGCACTGGAAGCATACCGTGAGAAATGGTTCCTCTCAAGGTTTCTTCCTATCTCCATCTCAGGGAGTTTTTCCTTGCCACCGTCGCCTCGGCTTGCTCTTCAGACACACTCTCACACTTCATCTTACTTTTTTGTTTGTGTAAAGCTGCTTTGAGACAATGACATTGTAAAAAGCGCTATACAAATAAACTGAATTGAATTGAAATGTATTACACAGTTGACTCAAACTGGATGGCTTCTTATCTCATCCAAAAGATTCTCTGTAGGCTTAATGCCCACCCAATGATGCTGTAATCACTCGCTGTCATGTTCCTGGAAGCATCAGTTGACAATACGCGCCATGTGACAATGTACATAATCATGTTTAAAAATGTCCATCTTAGTGATAATAACATGTAACAAATGGGATTTATTTAGATGATCGGGATAATGATCAGGATGTACTGTACTGTATCATTCTCCAAACCCAAGGATGTTATTTTTACCAAATTCTGATCCATTCATCTGAATGATGAAATATATTCTTAGATTTGACTAACCAAAAAACTTTCACTCTAGTTTCACAGCAAGTATGTGAACTAAACAAACATATGTTCTAGATACTAATTGGTGGGATCTTCAATATTAGTGTATACCAGTGGTATTCAGCTAAAATTTATGAAGGTCCAGCTCCATAATATCCCTTAATATCCCTAAGCAAATAACATGACTGAATGGCAACAACAATTACCTTTTAATGTTTGGCCATTAGTGATCAGTTCATCACTTTAAATAAGAAATATGGATTTGAAGTGGTTGTTCACATTACCACTTTTGACTAGCACTAGCACCTCAGACTCTGAACAGATGAGACATTTGTTTTGAACTTTTTTAACAAGACATACCATCACTTCACTAGGCAGCATTAGGCATTTATAGCACATTAGTGAAAGCACTCATTCATTCAGAAGGGGACGGCTGTTGTTTTAAGACTTTTTATTGGTTTTACAAGAAGGTGCATGAAATTAACCAGAACTGTAACTGGCGTTACATTATTAATTAGCTCCTGCACACATATTACAATTTCATGATCACTATTTAGTATATCATGTCTTCATTAGGTTTTGTGCACAATGAAGAACTATTCATATAGCAATATACTAGACTCCTATTAGATGTTTATTTCATTGCTTGCCATCTTCTTTTTCATATACCATTGTTTTAGACTTTTTTAATTTTTTGTTTTTAAATTGTCTCTTGCTTTTATGTTATATAGCATTACATTTGACAACTATGAAAAGAACACTTCGGTTTCCTTTTTCACACTTCACATTTTTCAGTCTGGATTTCTTTCAGGTTTAAAGGCAAGTACATGTGTTTAATGGTGGTGGTCTATTGAAAAAACCCTTCTCAGACACTTCCGCTTAAGAAAAATCTGGCAACCTCGCGGATGTGAACTACATGCAGGTTCTTTTAATGTTCTGAATGGGGAGCCCAGAAAATCAACTTGGATATCTGCATAATCCAACTCTGACTATGAGTAACTTTCCCAGTACAGATATTGACATAGAACAGCTTTAGAAATTAAGGTCACAACTTAAGTGGCCAACTCTGAATATGGTCCATGGCAAGGAAAAAAGTAAACAGGTCTTAAATAGATATTCAACAGTGTTTCATTGGTTTTCATTGACCCTGGTTTTCAGTTTCTGACTATGTTTTCTATACATTTCTAAAAATTCTATAAATTCCATCAATTTACAGATAGGGTTTTACAGTTTATTTAAATTCAGTTTAGTTCATCACTAAAAAGTCTTAAGAAGAAACAGGACAAGTATGCACTGTTAGGGTTAAAAAGTAAAGGTCTGTTAGCAATGCATTCATAATTTGCTTAGACGGTGCTATGTTGTAAGAGTCACACTTGAAATTGTACCAGCAAACACAATATGTTTGTACTCTACTCTTTCTCACTTTGGCTATCGGTTATTAGTGTGTGTGTGAGAGTGTGTGTGTGTGTGTGTGTGTGTGTGTGTGTGTGTGTGTGTGTGTGTGTGCGCGTGCGCAGCACTACGAGTGGAAATATCACTACTATGAACAAAGTCTACTAAGTCTTCACACAGGCTATTCTTTTGCTGCTTGACTGAGACCCAAATTGGGGAGCCTAGAAATAAATTACTTTCATTCCATGAATATCTTTTCGTACGTCAACTCGCACCCACAATTTCAATGTTACTTCTACACTGAGCACTGTAGATGAAATAAAATTAAAAAGAGATTCACATAAAATCCAGGACACAGATACAATAAAGGAAACTCCAAACAATGTATACATACATCAGTTATAACAAGCTGCTATGTCTTTTGTCTTCTTGTTGATATTAGTACGATAACAGACCCTCCATTCAATTGAACAGTTGGAAACAGGTGATGTGGGTGGAAGTCTTTCTGAAAGAAAATCTATTTGCATGTGATAAAAAATAACAGACTATGTCTCATCATACCGCATTGCCTCCTTCTACTGCTCTGAGATTGAAGTTTTGCGCTGATTACAGCAGGTTCCACATAGCGCTGCTTTCAGTGGTTTCCAAATGGCAGCCCTATCATAAATCTTACCGTTGGGAAACTAATGATGTGCACTTTTGGTTGAAACTGAGTGGGGGGATGGTTTTACTTCAGCCCTGTGCTGTTTTTTAGGCAGTTGTTTCAGTATTCACATACAGGCCTGTCAGCGAGATTCAGATTTCAGCTCTTCTTTCCACCCAAGGCTGCTTTTCCTTTTTTGAAATATGCTGTCATTATTTTGGACACTGTCTCTCTTGACACTTTTTTCTTTTTCTTTGACTGGCACGCCTGCAATTTGCCACCCAACTTTCTCTTCTTTCACAGTTTGTCTCAAACTCAAAACTCAGTGTTTAAAATGTCTTTAATAAGAACAACATATGGTATTAAAATGAAAAGAAATGTGTATATTGCCCTTTATGTCATTCAAATATAAAACCACAAATTAGTTTTATATTATAAATAATCAATTGTTTGATATAGTGGTTCATGAAGAAATCCAGCTTAAACGAGTACTCAAAATTTTAAACACCCCAATCCCCAGTAAATCAGTGCTGCTGGTTTGCATAGTGAAACAATAATGTAAATTTTGGTCTATCTGAAATAAATTGGTAAATAAATATACTCTAAGATACATTAAGCTTCAATATTCTTCCTCTATTATTTTCATCTTTTGATAAAGCCTGATAAAGAACAGAACATTATCTTTGTCATTTGGGATGTTTTTTTGATTCGTTTCCTGATGTGAGTTGCTACGTTCTGCACAGAAATACCGATCTTCAGTTCATTATTATCTTGAACGTGCATTGTGTGTATAATTTGCATATCACTGTATGCACAGCATGACTTCAGGTCTGGTCTAATCCCCATGTGAGACACTTAGATCCTGCCGCATCCTTCTAAAGCAGGAACATCAATAAGTGAAGTTAACTGAAGTAAGCTGAAATACATATGATTAAACTTGATAACAAGCTAATGGGGAAATGAATGAATTAGGCCATGATTAATGTGAAACTTTTCTGTGAATGTGTTAATGAGTAACTTTCATTGTGTTAACACAGAGTGACTTTCTCAGTGTAAATATTGTCTTTAGAAGTTGTTGACCTTATCTGCCAACTCATATGGCCTATAGTCATGACAAGAGAAAATGTAAATAGTATTACATAGTAGTAAAGATATTCCACAGCTTCATATTTCACATAATAACCTAATCACATGGTGTTGTTCAGTGTTTTGTTTTGTTTTGTTTGTTTGTTTGTTTGTTTGTTTGGTGTGGTTTTTGTTTGTTTGTTTGTTTATTTGTTTTTTGCTGTATAACTGTTGTACCATTGTTGGACCATTTCGAACCCAAAACTACATACAATCCTATGGCCTGTGGAAGGTTGGTTATTTTACTGTGCCACATTTTAGAAGCACACACCAAAAACACACACAAAACATATTTTAATGTGAAATGTGACAGTCATTGCTATTATTTCTGAGCAAAATACTTACAAAATACACTTAGCTTTTTTACATAAAGGAAAGCTTTTTCCTTTCCTTAGAATATTACTTCCAATGGATGATGAGCATGTTTAGAAAGCGTGTAAGTTGGTGTTGTGGGATGCCTGATGGACTTTAATTAATAAGATTCATATTTTATGAACTTTTGAGAAACAGTGGGGCCCAATTATTTTTAAGGTAACTTTAGTGGTCTATACATTCATTTGTTGATCTGCTTTGATCTTCTCACTGCTCAGTGGGTCAGAGTTGGCAACTGAAGTCCAAAAGTTATATCAATATGTATGCAAGGAAAGTTGTTCAGAGATGGGTTACACACATACTTAAATGATTTTTCTGTGTGTTATTCAGATCGTGCAAATTACCTGCATGTAGTCCATACCTCTTGAATAGAAGTGTCCAAGACTGCTTTTTAAATAGCATATAGATCGGTGCCTTTAAACGCAGGCACTTGCCTTTAAGCCTATAAAAATCGTAAAAATGTGGACTTAAGAAGGAAATCTTGGGGTTTTTTTTTTTCTTTGCTGTCGTGTAATATGATGTTACATAAAAGCAAGAGATAATTTAAAAATGAAAAAATACTAATACACTGACATTATCGAACATATGGCTAACTCTGAAATAAACATCTAAGCGCGTGTAGTATATTTGCAGTATATTGCTATTTTATTATGAATTTAACTAGGAAAAATTTGTTTTTGTTAATTCAGTGTGTTAATTTTTTTTTAACACTGAAAAAAAAAACATGTGCAGAAGTCTGAAGGATGAATTAGTGAATTTTGGATTCTGGTACATCCTGTTCCAAAACCCTGGCCATTAATATGGAGACAGCATCCTTTGGTTTCCCAACAGATTTTGCAGCATGGCTATAGGATTTGTGCTTGTTCAGCTTGTGGCATTAGCATTAGCATTAGAGCATTAGTGAGGTTGGGCACTGATGTCAGGTGAGGAGGCCTGCAGCACAGTGAGCATTCCAGTCCATTCCAGTGCTTTGTGGCAACAGTTTGGGGAGGAATTGACATATGCATGTGATGTTCAGGTGTCCACATATTTTTGGCCATGTAGTGACCATATAGGGACAGTGCTTTAGAACTTTATGTAATGCAGCGTCAGTGCTTTAGAATTTTATGTAATGCAGCGTCAGTGCTTTAGAACTTTATGTAATGCAGCGTCAGTGCTTTAGTACTTTATGTAATGCAGCGTCAGTGCTTTAGTACTTTATGTAATGCAGCGTCAGTGCTTTAGTACTTTATGTAATGCAGCGTCAGTGCTTTAGTACTTTATGTAATGCAGCGTCAGTGCTTTAGTACTTTATGTAATGCAGCGTCAGTGCTTTAGTACTTTATATAATGCAGCGTCAGTGCTTTAGTACTTTGTGATGCAGCGTCAGTGCTTTAGTACTTTGTGATGCAGCGTCAGTGCTTTAGTACTTTATGTAATGCAGCGTCAGTGCTTTAGTACTTTATGTAATGCAGCGTCAGTGCTTTAGTACTTTATATAATGCAGCGTCAGTGCTTTAGTACTTTGTGATGCAGCGTCAGTGCTTTAGTACTTTATGTAATGCAGCGTCAGTGCTTTAGTACTTTATGTAATGCAGCGTCAGTGCTTTAGTCATTTGTCATGCATTGCATTAGTATCATTTTATCATAGTGTATTTAACATCATTAACCAAATTTCCTCATTATAATAGATTTGCATGAATTGTTTTTCTTTCACAGTATTTTTTGATAAACAAAAAGAGCCAAAACATATCTATTCATTATATACCTACAGTAATACACAGGTCAATTGAATGTCCTTACTAATATAGTACTACAGGTGTGTGTGTGCTTCAAATGCTGCTTGATAATAGTATTGATATGCTGTCTTCTCATTTCTCACACAGTCAAAAAAATGCTATGTTTTCTCATATATCTGTGAGGGTTTCTTGACAGATGCCTTATCACCTTTTGAAAGTTTAGACACTACAAAGGTTTTCTTTCAAAACCTACCTCGCTGATTTTTTTTTTTTCTTTTTTTTTTGCAAGCCCATGAGAAAGCTTTTTTTTTTGTCAGTGTTGTGTTATGTTGTAAGATTGGACAGCTAAGACACAGTAGAAAAGAGTGAGTGATTTACTCTGTGGTCTCCGTATTTTTGAAATGGCAAACAAAGACTGCCTCCTTTAAATTAAATATTATTTGAAATTAGTTCTCATGCATCGCCAGGGCCATTTATATTGACAGTTGGGGAAGTTGTTAGGGAATTTTGAATTATTTATTTATTTGTTCATTCTTTCAATCTTAATGTCTCCTTTTTACCCCCTGCTCCCTCTTTTTTTTTTTTTTTTTTTTTTGTTAGTGCTCTTTATGGAACAAGTGTGCCATCTACTGAGAAACAGGATGTTA
>CM040978.1:13528788-13544600 GCA_022985145.1 Pangasius djambal
CACACACACACACACACACACACACACACACACACACACACACACACACACAGATTTGTGTTGATAATGAGGTGCCTTCACAGGATGAGGACTCTGATCTCACAAGGTGTACCAGCTACACCAACTTCAAAGTAAAGACAAAAGCAGAGACACTATGCAGACACACACATTGTGAAATTGAGCACCCTTGCTGGTATGACTTGAGTGGCAGACTATAGTGTAGGTCACGTAATGGATCTCTGAACTAAGCTGCAGCAAAACACCCACAACCATTTATTTAGTCCCAAAAAAAGGATTTCCTTCCGACCACATTAACATTCACTTTACCGAAAGAAATGTGATATACAACTCTCTCCCTCAATCCTAGTCCTCTTCCACAGGCCTATGGTAAGGGCTTCTCATTCCCCAGAGTCTGTTCAGTGGGCAGAAAGTGGAGTCAGAGCCTGGAGAATGGGGAAAGGAGGGATAGAAATGGATTCTTTTAATAAGGATGGGGAAGTTAAAGGATCACCACATGTATTATTCATACACACTCATCCGCTGAGCTCGCAAAAAGTCCAATAGAAACTCTTGTTGTTTGACAGGCCTAGCTCTTTGACACATGGAACTGCTTGAATTTCTCTCATAGAGGAGAAAGGAGATGAAGGAAAAAGGAAAAGTTCGTGGCAATAGGAACCGAGAAACAAGAGCATGAGAGACAGAAAGAGAGGAAGTGGGAGTGAGGCTGTGATACATGGGGTGCAGGAGGAATAATGAAGGAATAAAAAAAAAATAACAGACACTGTCTGTATCTATATTGTTCATTTTGACTCACTTGCTTTTTCTCCTCGCTTTTTCCTAGGACGTCAAACCCTTTCTCATATTACGTCTTATGCCTTGTATCTTTATCCATCCATTTGACTACTGCCATTATAAAAAAGTTTTTGGCACAAAACAAACTCATGGCTTGTCATGGTATGTCTATAGCTATACTTGCATTGTGGTCACTTTGTCATATCTCTAGTAAACACAGCTAAAACTGACTGTAGCAGGTGGAGGCGTGGGTTTACATCATGAGGTAGGGGTTCAGGGATAAGTCAGGGGCGTAATGACTGATCTGGCACACCTGATCTGTATTTCCTGGTATGTATTTTTGTTCCTTTCTCCCTCTCGCTCTAGTAGAGCAGAGCTGTGCAAGTGCAGAGAAAGCCTCAATTTTGTTTCCTTTTATTAATGTTTATTACAGTTCAGTGCTTACCCTGGGTCTGATGTGTTTTTCGAGTGGGTTGCTCCCAAGTTTGTTACGCTGACTTTGATGGAAATATTATTGGAGCTCCAGAAATGTTTGGTAAGATTTTGTAAAATATTGTGTTATATATTTTACAAAATGATCTTACGATGTATAATGGTTACAGTACTTTTTACTCCATTAAATATTAAAGTTGCATATGCTACACTAAATGTCCTTTTGTAAAACTATTTTTGTATTCGAATCCTAGAATATAGTAACATTGCATAATAAATAAACAAAGTTACATAGTTAGGGCATAGTTTTAGGAATAGTTCTTAACTGAACAACACAGTATACTTGGTCAGGGTAACTTGAAAAACTACAGAAGGGTTCCTTCTTCTATATTAAATATCAACCCAATATCAACGTATGTTTTTTAACCATATAGCAACCTGTGATAGTAATAGTACAGGTAATATAAGTACCACAGTAAAACAATAGTAACATCATGGGCAAGAGCATAACAAGCATTACTTGACAAACTGTATCACAGTTAGATAAGTAATAAACATAGTTACCATATTTATAACCATATTTACCATAAAAGATCATAGTAAAAGCATAGTAAACTAAATTGAATTTCCGTAAGCGTAAGAGTCTTTAAAAAGACTGATGCCCCAATTGACAGGAACATTCCAAACAAATGTCAGACATCCAAGGCAGCCGTCCTCTCTGTATAGGTAGTAGTGTGTTACAGGGTCAGAGTTAAAAATGGAGTGGATAAATGAATGTCTGAACCACTGCAAAAATTTATTACGTTTTCAGGACTCTCCGCATTGCTACTAAGAAACTCCAGGCAGAAAGGGGGAAAAAAAGAATTTTACGACAAAAACCCTGGTGTATGGTGTACCCTGGTGTAGTGGAAGAGATAGCTGGGTTTTTTATTTTTCAGATGTGTGCCAAGCAACAGTAAGAAAACAGAGTCAGTGTGGCTGCGACTTAATAATAAGCAGCTCCTCCATTTTTTTTACCAACCAAAAATGCCACACTGCTTGGCTCACAAGACCAAAGCTCATAAATTCAAAGATCATCTTTTTGTGCGAGGTGAAAATCACTGCTATGAGGAGCAAATGTACGTCTTTCCCATTCAGTGAGTGCTTTATTTGTAAAAGCAGAAAAGCATAGTTTTCAGGTGTGTTCCATATCACAAGGGAATAAAAATAGTAAATGCCACAGCTAACCTAATCATGTGACTAGAGACACGGCTTGTTGCAATGAAAATGCTGGAGTGTGGGGTTAGAATTGTTTTCATCTTTCCAAATAAATAGATTACGATCCAAAAATAAGTGTAGAGAGATTCACAAAAATTAAATAAATTCACAAATGAATAGAATGAAATCCACAAATTTCTGTTAGGAGTTTCATATTGGTTGGAGTGTACTGTGGGCCTTATCCGATTGGCTTGAGTAGACAGTGGGTGGAGTCCGCCTATTTGTGGATTTGTGTGCACGTCTTGACGCTAGAAATGTTTCAAAATCCACAAATGCATGCAGCAATCCAGAAATGAATGCCAGGCAGTTGTGTTTGTGACATTTGCAAATCTCATTTTATTTATTTGTGAATTTAATTCATTTTTGTGAAACTCTTAACATATATTTGTGGGTCTCATTCTATTTATTTGTGAGTTTGTTTATTTTCTGTGAATCACTCTACACTTATTTATGGAAGGTAATCTATTTATTTGGAAATATGAAACAATTCTAACCCCATACTGAAGTTTTAAGCAGCATATGTGCGATGTGTGCTATCTATATATTATTAAATTATTAAAGTAGGGGGTGCAATATAAGTGGACAGAGGACATGGATTTGGGCTATATTAATAACTGGGACATTCTGTGGGAAAGACCTAGCAGATACAGTGATATTATTGGCAAACTATGAGAAGACAATCAGCCAAAGGTGATGTGAAAATAGAGAGGTAAATGAAATGTATAGTGACACACCTGCCCTAAACTGTTCAAACTCTATTCAAACTATAATAACCAACCACACGAACTCATTACATAACACAAGAAATTAATAAGAAACTAAATAAACACAAAACACTAAATAAATAAACAGTTGAAAACAGTTGAAGTTGTTAACCCCACTTACCCCAATAAAGCAAAACAGAAATCTTAGGAAGGCCCTATTCAATGTTAGAGCACTTATTAGCCAGAGCATTGTAAATGATCTTATTCATGAACAAAAGCTAGATTTTATGATACTGACTGAAACCTGGCTATATTTCAGATGGAGCGGCTTCCTTGATTGAAACTGTTCCAGATTATTATGATTTTATCCGCTCTGTACAGGAGGGTAAGAAGGGGCATGGTTGACCTTTTATTTATTTCTAATATTTTGAATTGCAAAGCCATTTCATTTAAAGCGGTTTCTTCTTTTGAATATTTTACAGTTTTATTTGAAGGTCAAGAACCAGTGCTGATAATGGTTGTTCATCATCCACCCAAATACTCACCCACTTTTTTATAAGAACTGTCTGAAATATTATCCATATGTATAATTAATCATGATAGGATTCTTCTGACTGGCGAGTTAAATTTTCATGTTGACAAAGCCTCTGACAAAAAGGCCACTGAATCCACGGCAACGTTTAAGCACATTTGATTTTATTCAGCACATAACTAGTCTGTCACATAATCATGGTCACACCCTAGATTTCGTCATCTCGGAGGGTTTAGCTATCGATGTAAATTAAATTTTGGATGTTGCCGACTCAGATCACTTTTGCATGTTTTTAGTATTTCTGCTTCTGTTGACATGAAAGACTGAGTAACAATGTATTGCTTTCACTAATGCTCTACGTTTTTGTTATTATTCATTGTTTGTTAAAGCCTAAAAGATTATCTCATTGAGACCTCACCAGCAAAATGCAATGATTTTGAATTTTTAAACACAAAAATCAGAAATGTTCAGGCATATTTTGCAATTATAGAAAAACCTGGAGTATTCTTTTATTCAATTGTAAAACACTGTGAATAATTTTTTTTAAAAAGATTAGAGATAGAATTTTGAAGCTAAATTCAGCCACCTGTATTTTAGATCCTATTCCAACAACATTTTAAAAGAAATATTTGACAATCTTTGTGTATTAGATATTGTAAACTGTTATCTAGAAATAGTCACTTGCCAGACACACTGAAAATAGCAGTTATGAGACACTTACTGAAAGAAAATTACCTTTATTCCTCACTCTTTAGCAAATACAGGCCAATCTGTAATCTTTCTGTTTCTGAGTAAAATACTTGAAAAAGTGGTCTTCTTAAAACAAGAAGAAGAAGAAGAAGAAGAAGAAGGAGAAGTATATTCACGAAAAATTCCAGTTTGGCTTCAGATCGGATCACAGCACTAAACAGCATTAGTGAAAGTAATAAATGATCTGAGATTGAATGCTGATGCAGGTGATACTTTTGGATTTAACTGTTGTTTTTGAAAGTTTAGATTAAAGAATACTTTTTAAACAGCTTGAAAAGATGTTTGGTCTTTCTGTGTTAAACTGGTTTTCTACCTATTTAACTGGAAGACAATATTTTGTTAGTCTAGATGAACATGTTTCAAATAAGCATGATCTGTGTGGTGTACCACAGGGCCCTGTACTTGGCCCACTTTTATTTTCTTTGTATCTGTAGCCATTGGGTCATGGGGTCAATTTTCATAGTTATGCTGATTATGGATATGATGATATGGATATGAATGTAGCACCAGATTATGTAACTAACTGTCTGTCCAACATTGTTGACAGGATAAATAGCATTGTTTAAAACTAAATGAAGGCAGGATAGAATTACACTATATGGCCAGTATGTGGACACCTGACCATCACACCCATATGTGCTTTTTTTAACGTCCCATTCAAGATTAAGAATGCTGTTATAATAACCTCCACTCTTCTGGGAAAGCTTTCTACTAGATTTTAGAGCATGGTTGTGGGAATTTTCATTAAGGGCATTAGTGGGGTCAGGCACTGATGTGAGGTGAGGAGGCACTACCGTTCATTCTAAAGGTATTCAGTGGGGTTGAGGACACGTGTTTTTCCACTCCAAACTTGAGAAACCATATCTTCATGGAGCTCGCTTTGTGCACAGGAGCACTATCATGCTGGAACAGGTTTGGGTCCCTTAGTTCCAGTGAAGGGAAATTGCATTGCCACGGCATACAAAGACATCCTATACAAATGTGCCAACTTTGTGGCAACAGTTTGGAGAAGAACCACATCTGAGTGTGATGATCAGGTGTCCATTAACCTTTGGGCATATGGTGTATGCCTCTCTGGTAGTGAAGCAAGCAGAATGAAAAGATACACTCACTGAACACTTTATTAGGAACACTATACTAAACCTGGGTAGGGCCTCCCTTTGCTCTCAAAACAGCATCAATTCTTCATGCAAGGATTCCACAAGATGTTGGAAACATTCCTTTGAGATTCTGGTCCATGTTGACATGGTTGGATTCAGATCCAGTGACTGGGAAGGCCGCTGAAGAACTCACTGTCATGTTTGTGAAACCAGTTTGAGATTACTTTTCCTTTGTGACATGGCACATTGTCATGCTGGAAGTAGCCATTAGAAGATGGGTAGCTTGTCTTCTGTCCAGTCTACTGTCCAGTTTTGGTGACCCTGTGCCCACTGCAGCCTCAGCCCGACGTGGTCTTTGCTGTTTAGCCCTTCCGCCTCAAGGTTTGATTCTGAGATGCTTTTCTGCTCACCACAACTGTACAGAGTGGTTATCTGAGTTACTGTAGCCTTTCTGTCAGCTCGAACCAGTCTGGCCTTTCTCTGTTGACCTCTCTCATCAATAAGGTGTTTCTGTCCACAGAACTGCCGCTCACTGGATGTTTTTTCTTTATTGTACCATAAGTCTACAGACCAGTGTGCTTGAAAATCCCAGGAGATCAGCATAGTAATACCCAAACCAGCCTGTCTGGCACCAACAGTCATGCCACTGAGATCACATTTTTTCCACATTTTTTGGGTAATTGATGTGAACATTACCCAAAGCATTGCACTGCTGCCACACGATTGTCTGATTAGAGAATTGCATGAATGAGTAGGTGTGCAGGCGTTCCTAATAAAGTGCTCAGTGAATGTATAAAACTGACTTGGAAATCTGGCTCTGCAGACAAAAACTGAAGTTACAAATCTTGGAGTAATTCTGGAATTTATCTTTCGAACCGCGCATTAATAATGTTACTAAATCTTCATTCTGTCATCGAAGGAATATAGCATGGATGAGACCCTATCTCCGGTTACAAGATGCCAAGTTATTGATCCATGCTTTTGTTTTCTCTCTTGACTACTGTCATGCATTGCTAACAGGACTAATGCAGAAGCGAGAACATTTACACAAACTAGAATGCAAGATCATATTAGACAAGTTTTATCATCGCCCTACTGGCTGCCTGTTTCCTTTAGAATTGACTGTACAATTTTATTACTAGTTTTTAAATCTCTTAAGGGTACAACACTTTCATACATCTCTGACTGCCTGAGAATCTATGTTCCAAATCATGCCTTAAGATCATCTAGTGATAGCCTTCTCCATATTCCATGTAAGGCACCTAAAAAATGTAGTGAAACAACCTTTTTTTTTTAATGCTCCAAAGATCTAGAACACATTACCATTAAACATTTGTGAGCATTCCTTATGTGTGTGTTCATTCAAGCGTTCTCACCCTCACTGGAAAGACACTAAAACTGTGACAACTTTCCATCCTCTCACCTTTTCTGCTTCTGAAGGCTCATCTAAAAGGTTTATCCAAGAGCTGAGCTTTAGCGCCCATCTTCCTGAGAGTGCATCAAAACGTGTGTTTATGAAATATGGAGGTAAGAAGGAAAAACGCTCTCATTATTCTCGTCAGCCGTGCAGCCTGTCAGGAGCTAGTCACCAGCTATTAACCTTAGTGCATGTCAGCAGAATCTCAGTCTCTCTTACTGTTTCTGTTTTCGACATTCGCCTCTCAATTTTTCTTCCTCATCGTCAGTGCTTCTGAATGTCATTCCTTTGGAACCACTGTATTTACTCCAACTCCCCTGATTCAACCAGTAGTAGATTTGGTCATTCAGAGATGAGCTGAATCAGATAACAAAATGTTAAAAATTATAATTTTATCTAAGAAATATCAATAATCCTAATCATCTGAAATCAATGATTATCAATAAGTAAGATGCTAAATCATCAATTGCAATTGGTGTAATACTGCAAACTTCACATCTACTTACATGAAAAGTGCTCAGTTTGTGTGTACACTTCAGCAGAACATCACTGCCATCTACTGCTGAAGGGGGCACTGCTTTTAACAAATGCTTCTCTTTTGACTTCCCAAAATCTCTCACCCATATAGCATCTGTTTCTTAAATATCTGGCTTTCAATAAGAATCGTCATATGTGCATTTTAGTATGAAACTCATGACTCTTTAATATACAAGATCATGTAGATTTTCCTAATTATTAGTGATCACATTAAAGACTGCTTTTACAAAGTGACATCCTGTCTCTAGAAGTTATATTTCAACCAAAACAAGAGTTCCCACAATAAAAAAAAAAGAGGATGCAGTGAAAGAAAAATAGTCTAACAGCTTAGCTCTTTATTGATGAGAGTTAAACCACATTTTTATTAAGTCTTTGTACAGCATACAAATATTCACACAGCAAATTGGGGGTGGGGAGATGACATTTACATCAATATCATTCATCGATATATGTGGGCACTGAAATTGGGAGTTCAATCTAATATCAGTCAACCAAAAATATTTGGTAAAGAAATATTGGAATTCCAATTTATCATTCAATGGTCAACCCTACTGCGTAAATGCTAAGAAACTACAAACCTATGAAATTTCATTTAAATAACACTTAGGTCTTGTGTAAACATTACTTTATTATTTAATTTCAGCAATATTTGCGCTCCTTGTGGAAGAGGAAAATTAAAGTCCATTACTTGTTCTGTTTATTTCAGTAAGAGCCATTACCCAATTAGCCTAAAGCCTGCTGCTGGGTGTATTTTGGAAACAGCACCATTTCCACGCACATTTAGTCCTGTGCTCAATCCCAAATGGGAAACAGATATAAGTGCACTCTTATGGTATGAAATAAACGGGTCTTGTGTGCCATTTTACAGGACTATGAAATCTCTGTGTATGGTAAGTATTATAGGATTACTTTCTTCTCCACTGTATTAACAGAATAAGACTGCGATAAATAGCAGTAGTACATGTCCTAATTGCTAAAAGCCAGCCAAAGCCCAGGTCATGGGCTGTGTAATGGCTGCCACAGCCCTAAAACGGTACGCTACATTTTACTAGTAATGCCAGCGCACTGTTTTGACATGGCTTAATGAGAGAATGCATTTTTGAAACTATCTGAAATTGTTTAATTTAATGTTACTCCATTTTATTACGACTGAATTTGACATTCATATGTTTACAGTGCAAATCTCCAATGATTTATGAAAAGCAGATCGTTCCCTATTCAATACGACGTGAAGCTGCATTCCAGGCTGTGTGTATTTTCTCTATTCACCAATGTCGATTGTGTTACAATTGTCTGCAATTGCATTTTTAACAGTCAGGTCAGTTCTGTCCTGTTTTGTGGAATGCAAGTTGTAAACATTTGGGAACCTCTGAACTTTCCAGAACTCAGAATTAGTCATTGTACCAGAGGAGGTGGACCAAATTTTTTAAGTATTATAATAAATATAAGTAAGATAGGAAATTGCATTATGCAAGTCCTTAACAATATCCAGAAGACGCAGACTAAACAGCAGTGAAAGACTATCTTGGTGGCGTACTGATGCAATATCAATGATCTTCATTCAAATCTTTATTTCAAACCTTAATATGACAAACCTGGTAGAACTACTCAATGTTGCAGAAGGCGACTCTGCAGGAAGATCTCTATAGGGTTGCTGCTGCAATGGTGATGCAATGGAGTACCAATCCTGGTCCTCTAGTATCTCTGCAGTGCACAATTTAGTGTTTTCCCTGCTCTCAACACACCCGATTCATCTTATAATCCAGAATATAGACACTCTTGAAGTCTAAATGGGTGCAATAGAGCTCGGAAAACATTAAAATGTGAAGTGGCTGGGTACTGCAAGAGCAAGATGGAGAAACAACACTCTAACCTAACTGAAATGGAGTGGACTTACTCTGGATTTCCCTCTCTTCCTGTCTAAATGTGTAGATGGTTTTAGACTTTTTAATGATAGCAGTGTTTGTGTGCGCGTGCATGTAGGGTGTTGAAGCTTAAGACAGTAGCTGAATGAACACATTCTCAAATTCAGAATTTCTAAGAATTGTGTGGACGTGTGAGGATTTTGTTGGATTTCACACGAAAGATGTAAGAAAAGCTGCAACCACAAATCCTGTACTTCACCGTAAGCGTAAACATTCATAGCTTTTCATACAAAGTGGCTTATACAAATTTTTATTCATCTGAAATCATAAGAAATATTTCACTATGATCATACCTACTTAGCCCTGGTTTCCTCTTACACATAAAACTAATTTTATTAATTTACTTTTAACTTTATTAACTTTAACTAATGTAAGGGCATACACACCACAGACATTGCCCACATCGATGCTCATAGTCTGTCGCACTTTTATGTTAAATAGGTGTATCGTTTTACACATATTTACCATTTTTAGTTTTTAACAGGATTATACAATATCCTTCCTTAAGTGATGGCTTCAGGATGACTCAAAATGTCATACACGAGAAACTTTATAAATAACAGTAAAATAAAAGCCTGTGACAATGTTCGTCAAAATAACACACGTTTAGGGCCAGGCTATGTATTACAGTGCGTTAGGATGAGGATTGTGATCACAGTGATGTTAAGCCCTTGAAACAGAGCATTCAGTCCTAGGAATAGGCGTTATTAATGGGTTGTTAAAATCTGCATATGCATATATAAAATACAGAGTCCTTCCACACATTACAAATGCATGTTCGACAGTTTAAAAAAAAAAAAATCTATCTGAACATCGTTGTCATGGGAAAAAAAATAAAGAATGCACTGAAGAATAAATAAGCTAAGAAGCATTCTAAATTCATCAAATCATTTCGACTCCATCAATTTACTACTTTTTTAGCGCGTCTCTCTTATGTATCTAAACTTACTGTTACTCTACGAAAAAGCAGCCCTTTCCAAATCAGGAAAGCAGTAGTGCAACAACCTTTAGCAGGTAGCACTTTATCTGCAGCAGTCATTACGCCCTTATAACAGAGTCACTTTTACAACTTATAGGTTTTGTAATACAAGTCATAAGATTTGGTGTAAATCATAGACCATCATTTGTCATGATAGTATTATTCAGGCATTATGACTGTCTGTCTGCTTAAGACTAAGTGCTACCTCTGTCTTACCTTTTTTTTTTTTTTTTTTTTTCCTTACCTTAAAGGTAATTAGTCAAGTACAGGGGCTCTGAGGCATCAGTAAACAGGAAATGACATAGAGCTGAAAGCCCACATCCAACCCTACATCTTCACAATTATGGGTTCTTTTTGGTTTTACCTCCAGAACACTATAGCCAAACTGATCACTTCTATGATCAAAAACCAACCAAGAAACAAAAACAAATTCAGTAATGTTTCATCATGTTTATCATTATTAATTCATAAATTAAGGAAACAGTTGACAGTGTTGAGGTGGATAGGCAAAAGGCACCAGGATTTGACAGTGACAATAACAGATGCACATAGAGTGCCTTTCCTAAGTATTCACGCTCCTGAACTTTTCCACAGTTGGTAGTGTTACAACCTGGTATTCAAATAGGCTTAATTAGGATTATATGTCATGAATCTATACAAAATATCCCATAATAATGAAGTGGGCCCAAAAATCAGTATAGTCTTCAAAATTATTTACAAATAAATAATGTAAAAGTTGGGATTGCGTAAGTATTCATCAGGTTGCTGTGAAATTAGTTCTGGTGAAACTGGTTGCCTGCAAAAGTCACATAATTAGTTGAATGTAGTTCAGCTGTGCGCAGTTAAATTATCATATGATATCAGTTTAAATTCCTGGAAGGTCCCAGATTCATTAAAGAACAGACGTAAACAAATAGCATCATAAAGACCAAGGAGGTATCGAAACAAGTCCGGAAAGCATTCTGTGTCAAAGTGTCAGTCGGGGTAAATAAAAATGATCTCAAACTTTGAGCATCCTGCAAAGCAGCAGTAAGTCCATTATTTAAAAAATGGATACAATAGAGCACAACTGCGATTCTGCCTAAAGAAAGTCATCCAACAAATGGTTTCATCCAGCAAGTGGTTAAGAAGGGCAATAGTCAAAGAATCAGCCAAGAGGCCAAGGGTAACTCTGATAGCACTGGACAGCTCAACAGCCCAAATGGGGAAGCAGTCAGAGCTGTTTTAGTGGCACCTACACACTATTAGGCAGGTGGTTTTAATGTTATGGCGGATCAGTGTAATCCTAGTTACGTCCATGTCAGTTCCAAGTTTTAACACTACAAAATGTGGAAAAGACAGGCAAATATTTATGCAATGCCCTGTTTATTATATACAGCATTTTTAATTACATCATTAGCCTTTTGAAATTTGACTACAACCAACTTTTATTGGTTTATTACTTACACAAACAAGCTTTTCAATTGAACAGTTGTCCACTCACATGTCCTATAATGTAAGTTACGGTAGAGATGATATATTTCTATAAAGTATGTTGGATTTTTATTACATCTTATATTAGTTTATGTTTGGTGCTTTATGATGATCCAACTCTCACAGTCAACCCTAAAACCACAATGTAGAAAGACGTCAACAATTCTTCTTCAGTCATTTTAAAATGACAAAAATGACTCCTGATTGTTGACGATTTGTGATGTTTGAATGACAACATGCTAGTCCAAGTGGACTATAAAGGCTTCCAACCCAGGATAGCGCCTAGACGGAGCTACATTCTGTTTTAATAAAAATAAAATATAAAAAAGAAAGAAAAATAGAATTAAACCATTTTGGCATCTGGTTGACAGTTCGTTACATTTTTCGTTTGTTTTAAGGCTTTTTCATGTCTTCGTCTAATTTTCCTCTCCTTTCCTTCATTGCTTTTTGCTCTTCTTGAATAAGCTCTTGATTTTTGAGCGCTTTTTCTCAGGGTTGTCGCAGGAGTCTGGGGGACTGGAGGAAGACAGGAGCTGTTTGGCCTCTTTGCTTGTCTTTCCATCCATGTCTAGAGAGCTTAGGGAAGTGTAACGTCCCTCTGGGGGCGTCCCGCCAGCAGACAACTGGCCCAAGCTGTAGGACTTCTCCAGCATGCCGTTATAAGCTGCCACCTTAGAGGCAGGGTAAAAGGTCAAACTCTGTGATTCTGGGATAGCAGAACAGGTGAGGTCAGGTGAGCCCTTGTGGATTGAGGTGGGGTCAGCGGAAGATGAAGCTGGAGGTGGTGATGAGATGGTGGCTTCCAAGGCAGTGGTTTGTGCTTCCTGAGCCAACAAGAGGAGCTCATCGCGGGAGATCTTGCGCTGCGGGGTTTCTGCTCCTTGAGTGCCGGAGCTGGAAAACTGCTTCCTTCCCAGGGAGGAACTTAGAGAGTCTGAATCTGAACATGTGTCCTGAGAGTCTCTGTAGGCCAGACAGAAAAAACCATACCCAGGTTTCAGGTCAGTAAATTTTACATATGGTCCCCTCCTCTGCTCCTTGTACAGTCCCCTCCGAAAGTATTGGAACAGCAAGGCCAATTCTTTTATTTTTGCAATACACTGAAGACATTTGGGTTTGAGATCAAAAAGATGAACATGAGACGACAGATCAGAATTTCAGCTTTTATTTCCTGATATTTCAATTCAATTCAATTTGATTTGTATAGCGTTTTTAACAATGGACATTGTCACAAAGCAGCTTTACAGAAATATATCAATTCAGGATGTAAATTTACATCTAGATGTGTTAAACAACTTAGAACAATTTTTAGGTGATCAAAAGTACTGGAACAGATAGTCTTAAAGTAAATAACACTTACTATTTGGTAGCATATCCCTTACTTGCAATAACTGCATCAAGCTGGCGACCCACTGACATCACCAAACTGGTGCATTCCTCTTTTGTGATGCTTTTCCAGGATTGTACCGCAGCTTCTTTCCATTATTGTTTGTTTTGGGGGTTTCTCCCTTCAGTCTCGTCTTCAGGAGGTGAAATTCATGCTCAATTTTGTTAAGGTCTGGTGATTGACTTGGCCAGTCTAAAACCTTCCACTTTTTTCTCCCTGATAAAGTCCTGTGTTGTGTTGGCAGTGTGTTTTGGGTCATTGTCTTGCTGCATGATGAAGACTTCTGAATTCATTCTGCTGCTACCATGATGAGTTACATCAAGAAAGATTAGTGAGCCCGTTCCAGAAGCAGCCATGCAAGCCCAAGCTATGAAACTACAACCACCATACTTGACTATGCTCATAAGCAGATCCCTACATTCTCCACACTTTGGACTTTCCATCACTTTGGTAGAGGTTAATCTTGGCTCCAGAACTTCGTGGCCCATCTCTGTATTTCTTTGTGAATTCAAATCTGGCCTTCTGATTCTTACTGCTGATGAGTGGTTTGCGTCTTGTGATACGGCTTCTATATTTCTGCTCTCAAAGTCTTCTTCAAATGGTGGATTGTGATACCTTCACCCTGCCCTGTGGAGGTTGTGTATGATGTCACTGTTTTTGTCATCGACTGCTGTTGTTTTCCTTGGCCAACCTGTTCAGTGTCTGGCTGTTACTACACCAGTGGTTTGTTTCTTTTTCAGGACATTCTAAATGCTTTTGCAATGGCTCTGATCAATTTTCCCTCTTTTCTCAGCTACAAAATGGCTTGCTTTTCCCCCATAGATAGCTTGCTGGTCTTCATGTCAGTTTATCCGTATTAACAACAAATGCAGTCTTCACAGGAGAAACCCGGGGCTCAAACCAAGAGTAGAGATTCAGAGCTATTAACTGTTTATACAATCAATCTAACAGGGAACACCTGGGCAACAAGAAACACCTGTCAGTCACATGTTCCAATATTTCTGATCACTTGAAACACGAATGGGATAAAACAAAAGCTGCCATGTTCTAAGGTGTTTAACACATCTACATGTAAGTTTCAGGAAATGAAAGCTGAAATTCTGATCTATTGTCTCATATTCATCTTTTGATCTCAAACCCAAATGTCTTCAGTGTATAGCTAAAACAAAAGAATTGGCCTTGCCGTTCCAATACTTTTGAAGGTGTACATTATATATATATATATATATATATATATATATATATATATATATATATATATATATATATATATATATATTTCCTATTCATTTTAAGAAAGGATCTGTAACTGTAAAACCTATGAAAGACTTATGAATTTTAATTTGAGGTGACACTAAAAAGAAAGGGACAAGGCTATACCTTTTTGTGTCAATGCTGAAAGAAATGTGTTCGTCATCTGGCTCTGGTCTGTAGACGCCTGGTGCTGAGGCCATAGACAGCAGGTCAGGATCGGGCGAGACAAGAGAAGCTTGATGGGAAAGAAGACTCCGCCGAGAGCGACACAAACTGCTGTTACGCAGCAGAGGAGGACGAGCTAGTGGAGCTACAGAGGAGGTAGGCATATATATATTTTTATCTTATTAAAAAAATAATGCACACACACACACAGACAGACAGACAGATAGATAGATAGATAGATAGATAGATAGATAGATAGATAGATAGATAGATGCATAACTAAAGGAAGATTACAAAATACCTTTATGTAGATTCAGGAAATTAGGAAAACATTTTGCATTTTTCCTTTAGTTATACTGTTTTTTATTAATTACTTGTATTTTCACTGTACTTTTTAACTTTTTTTACTTAAATGTTTTCACTTTTTCTTTTAATCCTTACAATTTTTATATTGCAAATGAATTTTCCAAAAGCAGTAAGGACTGTCAGAAGTTCTCACAGTTAAACTGTGGGACGATGGGGGGTGTGTCCTCATCCACATCGTCCACTCCCCCTGCAATGGGGTACGGGGGCAGTGAGACACGTGGCATCACCACCCAGCTGTGCTCGGAGTAGAGTGATGCACTCAAGCTTGGCAGACCTGAGTTCTGCACCACAGGGAACCCACACAATCTTTCAATCTGCTGCCAGCGATGAAGACGCTCACGCAGACATGCTGTCACCTCAGACAGGGCTTTCCTATACCGCACACAGCCAAACACAATACACAGAGATCAGAGATACACACACAGCCAAACACAATACAGAGAGATCAGAGATACACACACAGCCAAACACAATACACAGAGATCAGAGAGACACACACAGCCAAACACAATACAGAGAGATCAGAGACACACACACAGCCAAACACAATACACAGAGATCAGAGATACACACACAGCCAAACACAATACAGAGAGATCAGAGACACATACACAGCCAAACACAATACAGAGAGATCAGAGACACACACACAGCCAAACACAATACAGAGAGATCAGAGACACACACACACAGCCAAACACAATACAGAGAGATCAGAGATACACACACAGCCAAACACAAT
>CM040978.1:13549359-13556859 GCA_022985145.1 Pangasius djambal
ACACACACACACACACACACACACACACACACACACACACACACACACACACACAAGGCTGTGCCCATTTATACCACTGGCGCACAAGAGGCTGCATTTATATTTAATCTTCTGACTGGCTCACAGACATTATGGTAGACAGAAATCTGTTTTCTGATTCAGCTGAATTGAATGCCAAGGAAAAGAAAGAGCTGCTGGATGTAAGATTGTGGAATTTCACCCTCTCTGGTAGAAAAATGGTAATGCATGTCATATGCATGACAAAATTGTAGAACTGTAGGGTTGTTCTTTTCTTTTTTTTAAGCTTTTTTAGATAGATGTTATTCTCCGACCTACTAAACTAGCTGGAGGTTATTTTTTCATAGAGACTACAGAGCACTTTTGGAAGTCGCTCTGCAAAAGGACGTCTGCTAGATGCTGTAAATGTAAAAGTAAATGTTTTGCTGAACCATTTTGTGTCAAGCCAGTACCAAGAGAATTCAAGGCTGCATCCCAAACTGTATAATGCACACTTAGCAGTATGCTTAAATGGTGTACTGAGAAATTATTTAACACAGTAGTATGCAGTTTGCAACGTAGCTCTAGTGTCTAGTGTGACGCTGAATAGCTTATTATTTGCGTCCACTCTTTTTTTTGCATCAAAAAAAATTCCTGTTTTGGGGGTGCCCGTGTGCAGCACTGAATTTATTTGTGATATTAATGGCTCATATGAAAGCAGACACTTTAAGAATTTGCAGTTTTTCATAAGTATTTCCTTATTTTACCTAGCCTAATAGGTTTAAATGTTATAATTTTATTGTGGCAGTTGTACACAGTGTTTTACTATCAAAAACGCTTTAGTTGTGCTGTCCATTTTATCTCTGTACCAGTGTTATTGTGTAGAGATGTGAATTGTTTGCTCTTTCCCATTGCCCTGCTAAACACAGAGTCACGATTCTTCACACACAGAAACCCAACAGTGTCCTGACTAATCTTAATTCGTTCAAAATAATCTTCAATTCAAAATACTTCGTTTGTATATAGTGATTGAAAAAGTCAGATTTCGTAATGGGACGCCAGTGCACTGTGAGAAAGGGTTAATAGTGCAGAAGCAACAATAAAGGACAATAAATACTTTATTGTGCAAATGAATGTGTCACAATTACTGCCAGATGAAAGAATAAAACCTCTCAGTGTAGTTGTGGGGTTAAATGTTGAAACGTAGAATATTTTTCAAATGTTGGACAGATACTGAAAGTGACTGTAGGGGAAAACTTTAGTATGCAAGTCCTCGGCTCTCACTCCTACCTGCACCAGTTCCTCCTCGGCGTATTTGAGTCGGCTGAGTTCGCACTCGGCTCCCTCGCGGAGCTCTCGCAGTCGGTACGCTTCCCGCTTTGCACCATTGATCTCATCTCGCATCTTCTGCTCCAGGTTCTGCTTCTCCACTGCCACTGTGCGATTCTCCTCTTGTGCCTTCTCCAGTCTGCAACAGCCGCACACAGATCAGAGCTAAACACGCCTGCAGAGAATCATACTTGATATGCCAAATTCTGTGCATTTTGCAGGGCATTTCTTCTTGCATTTTTAAAGCCACAACACCTTCTCTTTAGATTACACTACGTCATGTTAAAGTTCAGTCTAGAAATTAGAAACTTTCTTAAGTCATGAAAAACTCATCGAATTTGACCCAATTTTACTACGATTATATAACACCACTAATACAAGTGGAACAAAGTTAGGTATCAAGTTATTTATCAATAAAATAATACAGAAAAAGATTTCCTTAGTTAAATAGTGCTAGATAGATAGATAGATAGATAGATAGATAGATAGATAGATAGATAGATAGCTTTTCAGACCTGACTGCATAGGATTTCTCTGAATACCTGCTCTGCAGCTCCATCAGGCTCTGTTCAGCGCTCTGCAGGCTCTCCAGGTCCTTCATCATGCGCGAGATGTGGATTTTGGAGGACTTGTTCTGCACATAGGCGAACCAGCAGCCTCCTACCCCGATGATGATGGACACCATGAGGACAAAGTCTTTCAACCAGTTATGCTGTGGCCCTGCAGGAGGGATGAGTACAAACAAATAGTGTTTGTGTGTCTTGTCATTAGGGGGGTTACGGTTTGAAATGTTTACAGTATGATCACCTGGGCTAATGATATCACGGTATCACCGTATTAATCAACCATTTAAAACACACAAACCAGTGGTGAAATTTAAAGGAACACTTTTTTTACGAAATGTCTGCATGAAAGACTCTGCACATCCTTGTATATATAACAAAAAAAACAAAAAAACAGAAGGAAACAAAAAGGTTAGGAAAGTTTTGGTAAGTCACAGGCAGGCACAAAGCTCCTTGACTGGGTAGTAAAAAAAAAAAAAAAACAGGTAGGTAGACTGTAATAAATGGAAATGTATTTTATTCAGTAATTTGGTCGAGTTAACCGCCCAATCATACTCCATGACTAACTAAGTCTCTGTAGCGACTGTACCTATCATGCAGGTTTAGTTGATGAATTGTCTAATGTGGCACTCACACACTCATAACTAGCCACTTACGTAACGGTGGTCCAAACAGCACAGCATCCAGCGCCTTCAGATTTAATTTCTGTTTATGTCGTTGATCTAATATCTTTAGTTGTGATGACATAAACGAAGGTTCGTTAGCCGCTATTCTGCAGAGAAAAGAGAGAGTGAGAGAAAGACGGAGAGAGATAGTAGAGATAGAGAGTGTAGTATGTAAAACTAATACAATACAATAAATTAATTATTTCTCAAACAATATTCTGTTCTCTAATAGAACTCGGAATGCTGCATTTTGATCAGTCTGACTTAAAATACGGTAATGCATATAGGACAGAATTCATTAAGGCATCAAGGTGTTATTCATTAAGAGACATCAGTTAGTGTGCTAGGTGCATACGTGCCACCAGGACAAACTACTGATATATTCAGTCTGTTCTGGTAATGGACTCAGCTATTCGGACCATACAGTAAGACACTTTAAAATACATTCACAGTCATTATAACAGGAACATATGAGTAAGAGAGGGTGAATATCTCCACGCCTATTTAAATAGAATGTACAAAATGGCTGAAAGACCATATGTGCACAGCCAACAGCATAGCAGAGAGAGGGGGGATCTGGAGTTGTGACATCATTTCATGAGTCAGCAAGTGCTGCTAGAGAGATGAAACCCAATCTTTAAATCCGGCTTCACCTCCATTCCTCAATCCCCCTTTCCCTGCACCTGCACACAGCTACCAGAAGGGGGCAGTGCCACACTAATATCGCCAACATTCCTCCCGTATCACTGTTTCAGTTGTTGGTGACTTTTATTGGAATACAAATTATGATCGGGATGCTTAAAATACATTTTCCCTAGTTCATTCGGAAGCTATGTTCAAGAGACATGTGACTGTGTATGTGACTGTGTGTGTGTGTGTGTTTACCGAGGTAGCGTATTGCCATTAACTCTGAACTCTCTGAAGTTTGTTTCGTACTGTGGAAGCTCTACCGATTCTTTCAGCCACTGGACTGCGTCGTCCATCGTCCAGTTATGAACTGAGAGAAACACAGACAGGGAATTAGTGTGAAACATTCAAATCTGTTCTATTAAATTACTGTGTATGTGTGTATATTAATATATTTTCATACATCAGGAACCTCACTCCTGCATAGTAATATGCTTTAATGTGGACCTCCATGCCTGAAGTAATGACTGTGCTTAAAGCAAATGATTAAAGCAACGATTAGATTTTTGGGCTAGGGCCGGAACAAGATGAATATAATACAAAAAAAAAAAAAATCCTATAACCTATAATGTATAATAATATACTGCAAATACACAGTATTTAATTATTTACTTAAAGAAACTGCTAGATAATTTTGTAACACTTTATTTAGAAAGTCCACTTTAGACACTCTATAAAGAGTCAACAAATGATCTATAGGCTGTTAACAACCAGGCTAGCAACTAATACTAAATAATGTATTAAATAAAATAACTGGTTATAGTTGCAGACGTTTAACAGAAAATCTATAAACACTTTAAGACTACTAGTGTGTCCCATTTTTTGTCACGTTATTTGAATGGCCCAAGTTTATAGCTTTTGTTTTCATGTATAGACTATAATTTCTTCCCTGGTCCTATCACAGTTTCAAACTCTAAACATATTTCGGTGTTGAGAATCAGCTGATAAACTGCACAATGACAGTCTATAGATACCCAAATAAACTGTTACTAACTGTTTATCTTATTTCCTTTGATTTATTTTATGTGGTTTGTTCATTCACATGATTAAAGCTACAGTGTGTATGGTTTTTTTTTTGTTTTTGTTAAAAATTACACAAAAAAAACCACACATGATTATTGTGTCAGGGGTTTATTCAGCCCTGACAGTCCTGTAATAACAATTCACACTCAGTACTGTGCCAAGCACTTCTGCATGGGGTTGGCGGGAGACTTGTACACATATATCACACGCCAGTTCAGTTCCATCAAACACTGTCATGAAAGAAGTCTGACTCTGCTGTGACTGGCAGGAGCCACAGCCAATCAGGGGGGAGAGAGAGAGAGAGAGAGAGAGAGAGAAAGTGACAGAGCATGAAGAAAAAGGAAGAAATGATAGATGATAGTCAGCTAATTCTTGTTGTGGAGTTTTTATCATAACCCAGTTGAAGCTGTTTGGCTAGAGAATTAATGACTAACAGGAGGTGTTGTTGATTTGGGGAGATATATATATGTATGTATGTATGTATGTATGTATATCAATCTCAGTTATTTTGGATGAGAGTGAGTAATGTGAGCCCTCTGCACCCTGATGTGCACAATAAAGTAATTTTATACTCATAACTCTTTTGTGATATTGAGTAATCGCAAATCGCAAATCCTTGAGCTGCGACCCAAACTGCGAAATTCCAAAATCTGTATGTTTAATGTATCTTTAATGAACAAATCCTGTAGCTTTAATGTTGTCCTGTGTTTCAAATCATGTGACCTATTTCATGCAACACTTTATTATGGGATGTCTTCATCTACACCGGCAGAATGCAATACTAATGGTATAACTAATACTTTATCGCCATCTTTACTCCATCATACCATTATATCATCACACACACACACACACACACACACACACACACACACACACACTAACAATTCCTTGTTTCTTCTCTTACTCAGAGACAGTGGGATGACCCAGTATCTGTCAGGTTGCATAACACAATGCGGGCTACAATTCAGGAAAACGTCATTTCATGTGATTCACAGTTGTGTAGGTTGCCTACACTGTTTTCAGCTGTTTATGATGGACTGAGGTTCTCTTCAGACCGTGTTAGTGCATGTAGCGTATTAATTAAACATCCGATGGCCAGTCACTGACCACGAAACATCCTTCACAGCTTTATATTTCTATGTTTTCCATCTGCCTTAATTTCTATTTTGAATAAAAATTCATTTGGTATAGACATCTGTATCTTAACTGTCTCTGTCTCACCTTCAGACGTCTTCCATCCTTTCCACAGCTCCTCTACAGTAATGTGCTGGTCCTCTCTGTGCAGGTTGCTGTGTTTGTTCGTTTGCTGCTGCTTCATGTCCTCGATGATGAACTGGAAAAAAAAAAAGGCACAAGACACACCTTAATCACACAAACGTTCACATGACTGCTTCCTGGATAAAATTCCGTGCATACAGAGTTAATAAAGAGTCTAATAAATCCTAACAACTTTAAAAAAAGATGTGCCCTGTGTGCATACCACAACACACCGTGTGAAGTCTACAAAACAAAGCAGAACCTCAGGAAGCTCACCTAGGAGTCCAGAGTACAGGAGATGGTCAGAAGACTTCACACAATTCAGTACGCACTAACTTTATTAGAAAGCGACAGGAAAATGAACCAATCAAGGTTTGATTCCTAATAGCTGGATTTTCCATTTAGTCAAAGCTCCAAGCCTTCTGGAAGACTGCGATACTCCACAGAGTGCCATCACTAAGCCTAATCATTAGCTGGTTTCAGTTTACACAATCACACCTTTTAGGTCTTAAGCCCTTTTACATGTAGTTTTACATGGGGAGGCTGGGTGATATAATTATTATTGCAGTATCTCTGAAGACTTTAGTGCCATCCGAATCTATGACGTCAGTCATTTATATAGACTGTTCATGCACTCATCTGGAAAGATATTTTACCTTCTATAAAACGACCAGCAGAAATAACCAGGTAATATATATAGATATAGATAGACCAACTAGACCAACTGACTAGTTGGTAAATATTCTGTCATATCCTGTATGGAAAGAATTCTGTTAAATAAGGAGACACTCCAGGAAGCACTCATCCGCAGAAACCAAACTGAAACTAGGTACTGGGAAAGTTTCAAACGGCAAACAAAACACAGACGACAAATCAGACAGAATCATTGCATACATCGTCTGGAAATCGTATTCCATCCAACCAGTACTTTATCTAATCATTACGTCTGTGCTCAGAGTTATTTGATTCAGAAAGCAGGTAAAAACAAAATGACCACATTCAATTACCAAATCCATTAAAGTGTTGTCATAGTAGGGGAAGAGTATCAGAGTATCAGGTTTTTCTAGTAGTTCATTAGTGGCTATTTGTGGGTAGTTGTTAAAAATGTTCTTATTTTATTCTGAAAATAAAAAAAATAAAAAAAAAACATATCTATTCATTTAAAATTACTTTCTTAGAGGCACAGAATGTATTCCTTCACCACTGCCTTCACCATTATTGAATTTGATCATATTTTGAACAGATATAGTATGTAATATTTAATCCTTCTATTTCCACATCACATTACATCAGATCCAGAACTCCACATCTCATTAACACAGCCATCATTTCAGCGCAAGCCCAATATAAAACCATAAAATTGTTTAATCAGGTCTGATAAGCCGGCAGCCAGCTGTCATAAAAGACTGACGGTTAGTCTACTGTGAAGGGACGTAAAGTGGCATCATAAACTATGAATGGAGCTGCATTTATTTATCTTAAATCCCATGCCTTCTGTACACAAGTACTTACATGCACAAATGAGCTGACTTCCCAGAGATATCAATAATGATCATAACCTTTCACAAGCTTTCACACGTACACACACACACCACACACAAAGAGATGTTTGTCCTGTGTAGATTCCAGATGAGCTGCAGATTCTCAAAGGCTCTTTCTTTCTGTCACAGTAATGGACATATACTGGGAACAGCTCCTCTGTGTGTGTGTGTGTGTGTGTGTGTGTGTGTGTGTGTGGTTTGCACACACAATAACCAGTTGAGCTACCAATAATCAGTTGTCTGTCTGTATCAGCTGACCTGTCTCTTTCTCTTTCTCTGCCTCTTGTATTTAGCAAGTATCATTTTCCCTTTCGCTCTCTGTTTGTCATGTCTAGTTTAAGTGATAAGATATGGCAATAATTTCAGACATTAATGACCTGAAGACAAAAGCCTGTGTTAGGAATGTAACATTGCCACTATGTGCTTCTGTATTTG
>CM040978.1:13561859-13588787 GCA_022985145.1 Pangasius djambal
CAAAATTTTTTTTTAAAATCACAGTTATGAACTGTAATACAGGGCTGCACGGTTATCACAGCATGAATTTTTCAAAGAAGGCTGAATGTACGCTATGTGTGCGTGTGTGTGTTTGATGTAGGATCTGTTTACAGCAATGAGCTTTCACAGGTCTTGACACACTCCTTGTGTTACACCCTGTTGATATGGCGAGTGGCGCTGTGATTTGATTGGGTGATGACCTGGTCTTATTTAAGAAGGGAGTTTGTGAAGAAGTTACCTCAACTAGATTAAAACTTAACAATAAGTGCTCACAACAAAGAAACCAAAAGTAATACTCTATGTGGGAATAAAAGCTTTTTTTTTTTTTTTTTTGAAATGCACTTAAAGAATCAATCACGCTACAAGCCTGTGGAGAACATTAAAGAGAAATGAAGACGTTTCGGATCGAATGGAGAAGCCGGCCGAGGCCTGTGAAGAGAGCAGGCGAATTTCGCCTGCATAAACAACTCCTCTGTTTTGCATGGTGCCTTGCATGTGTTTCCCTCTGCTTACATAATAACACCATTTGCATAGCAGAGGTCCCTCACCAGACTCATTTGCATGGGATACTATTTGCATAACAATCACCCACCTGGGCTGAAAGATATTTTGAACACAGTATAATGTTGTGAATTTTAAAGTTATAATGTGTGTACACACTACTATAAATGTTCATTTGCTAAGTGTTATGTGTCTTAATTGTACACAGTCATTTGTAATTGTACACTGTCAAGTGTATAAATCAGAAAATGACATGTTTACATGAGATAAGTGACTTTGGCCATGGCATGGTTGTTGGTGCCAGACAGGCTTTGGTGTTTCAGAAACTGCTAAACTCCTGGTCTCTAGAGTTTACACAGGACGGTGCAAAAAACAAAAAACATCCAACTAGTGGTAGTTCTGCAGGTGGAAATGCCTTGTTGATGAAAGAGGTCAATGGAGAAGGCTACTGTAACTCCAATAATCGCTCATTACAACCCTGGTGAGCAGAAAAGCATCACAGAATGCACAACACATTAAACTTTGAGGCAAATGGGCTACAGCAGCAGAAGACCACACAGGGTTCCACTCCTGTCAGCAACGAGCAGGAATCTGAGGCTCCAGTAGGCACAGGCTCATCAAAACTGGACAGTTGGAGATTGGAAAACCTGGTTTGGTCTGATGAATTTCAATTTCCGCTGTGACATGCTGATGATAGGGTCAGAATTTGGCATCAATGGCATGAATCCATTGACCCAACCTGCCTTGTGACAACAGTTCAGGGTGGTGGTGGTGGTGTAATGGTGCGGGGACTGTTTTCTTGGCACAAACTGGGACGCTGAATACCAGTCAAGCATTTTTTGAAAGCCACAACCTTGTCACAAAGCACAGTTCATCTCAAACAGGTGCCATGAACCTGACAATGAATTCAGTGTAACTGAGTGTAATTGTAATTGCATCTGAATCCAACAGAGCATCTTTGGGATGTGGTAGAAGAAGAGATTTGCAGCTGAGAATAAATGTGGCCTACCCAGTATTAGTAAGGTGCTCCTAAAAAAAAACAATAATAATATGGTGGCCAGTGAATGTATACTTATACACTATATGGTCAAAAGTTTGTGGACACCTGACCATCACACCCATATGTGGGCCTTCCCACTCAACTGCTGAGCGCTGAATATGAGTGTTATGGTCAGGTGTCCACAAACCTTTGACCATACAGTGTATATACACTTATAAGTATATCCTTAGCTGATACATAAATCTGGCATTGTGAGTTATAAACTGTTTATGTATACCCATTAAATGAGTTACTGTATACACACAGTCTTAATGTGCATTAATCAGAAACTGTTATACAGTGTTTATATAGCCCATAAAAAGATTTACAAGCGTGATACTGAGTATTATACAGTCTTAATGAACAGTCTTAACAGATCCTTTCAATGACAGATGCTTTCCATTAACCGAATACTGACAGTGGATCTATTTTCGGTCATGCAGAAGCAAAGAGGTTTCGGCTTTGTCCAGTGTGTGCTATCTGAGTAAGTACAAAGCGGAGAAACCCACGCAACAGGAAATGACACACATGGGAACAGATGTTAAGCAACATCATGTACGAAAAACAGACGGGGAAAAAAAAAAGAAGAGTGCTAAAATTAGAACAGAGAGTACTATGAATAGAACTGGAAATATATAACAATATCTGGCTGTCACAATGCGGGCTGCATAAATGCTGAGCAAGCAGACACAAACAGCGCGGCTGTTCTCACAGCCAGGAAAAAAAAAAAATATTACCCATTTCTAAAGGCTGATTCATGCACAACATTTCTTGATGTGATCTTCAGACGTGTGTGGTTATGCGGGCCTTCAGACCCAGCTAAATGCTCTACGTTTACTTTTAACCAAAGTCACTTGAACCGAGGCACAATACAATGCAGGCATACAGTTTACTGCCAGTCAAAGTTTAGACACCTCTCCTCACAAAAAAGGGCTTTCTTAATTTTGTACAAGTTTGTAAGATTTTACAATAATAATGAAAACGTTGGCACAATAAAATTTGACACTATAAAAATATGCACAGAATTATGCAGTGAACTCTATTCATCTCAACCTTTATTTGGGACCACCAATAAAGTTCCCAAATAGGCCAAACACTCTTAGGCTGCTCCTGTTAAATTCTAAAAAAAAAATAATAATTTTTGATTCAGAAATAAATCTATACATTAATTAACCTAATCTAACTTCAACTACTGTGTCCTATCCAGACTTTTGACTGGAAGTGTAACTGGGCTGTTGAGGGTTAAGAGTTTTGTTCAAAGGCCAAAAAGGTCTGAACTCGTGTGAGTTTAACCACTGAGCCACCACTATTCACCTCGTCCTAGAATAACCCTAGTCCTACATTACAAACATTCACCCCAAAATGACCAGGGAATGCCAGGAATCACACCGAGAAGAAAGAAGTCGAGTGGCGTTATTAGAGGGCCGAAGCCAATACTCTGGATGATCATTACTGCCTGGTAACAGATATGTACCTTCTAATTATCCTGCCAAGAAAGACCAAGGTTTTTCTTTGGGAAAAACCTGCTTTCTGTCCGGGAGGCCTTGGTTTAAAAATATACCTCCGACACAGATAACTCAGTGCACAGAGAAAGAGAGAGAGAGAGAGAGAGAGAGAGGGAGAGAGAGAGAGAGAATGAGAACATGTGATAAGCAGACAGAAATTTGGATCTTGTATCTGTACCCAGAACCTATAGATCCAAGAGATTGGCGTACCTATAATAAACTAGGTTAGGATGACTTTGTTTATCAGCAAACCTTAGAGGAATATTCCAGCGGTTTTCGCTGTAGCACATGTACGAATACCACTGACAACTGCAATCATTCTTCTCATTTATAATGGTGTTTATAATGGACGTTTAAGACCAGCTATTGAAAATAAATATACAAAATGCAAAACTCTATCTAACAATAAAAGGTCTTAGGATGCGGCAGACAGTTCTCTACACTGGAAGAATACAGTCATTCTGGAGGTCACAAGTCACGAGTGTCCTGAGGTATGCATTTAAGGGTTACTTTATAAACACCTCTGCGTGAGAAATCTTCGACTGAGTAACTCCGTTATGAGTGAGAGCCCGTGCAGGGAAACATGCAGATGACGTAGACAGAGTTTAGGCTGTAAAGCGATTGAGAAAACATTACTCAACATGGCCAAAACATATTCTACCTTAGGCACATATATAGGGTCTCAAACACAAAGAAGTGCTTTGCACTACTCAGTGCCAACCTACTAATGCTAACTAATGCTACTAACACTTCTGACTGCTAGGACAGCGTCAGCATGTATCACCTGAACTTCAGCAGAGAGTCGAGTGTTTAAAAACAAGACACCGGACTCTCTTAACTCAGCACATTATAAGGTCAGAGGGGGATTGTTATTTACAAAAGTTCACGCTAATGATTGCTGAGTGTTGCCGGTGGTTATTTGAGACAGTTTATGCTTGTACAACGTTCCCAAGGCAGTCAAGTTTATCGTTCTGTTTCACACAATCGGTCATCGGTCAGCAACAATTAAAGCAAAACCCCACACCAACACTCAGTCAGTGCCTTACACTGCGACATGCATTGCGGCATGTCAGAGAGGCACGGCGCATATGTAGAATGCCAGCCTTACAATTCTAACAGAGCTCAGATTTCATCCTCTTCTCTCCCTCATCAAGTTCAGCCGCAGGCCTCCAGAGATGCTTCACCATCAGCTCATTTAATCTAAATTAAGCGCAATGTAAGGACTGCCTAGGCACTTACTGTTTAATTCAGCGTCTGGCAAAAAGCAGGCTTGTAAGATGACACACTCAGACACGCAGTGCTATTGCATAAAGTGGATTTACTGCCGAAATGTTGTAATAGGCTGCTGAATCAGTGCAAGAACGCTGAATGAAAGACAATTACACGTTACAAATATGTTTCAGCTTTCAGAAGGCCGGTTTGGCATTGCAAAGCTCAAAGCTACGCAAAGGAAAAAAAAAAAAATCCAACAAAATACTCCTTGCATAATATCTGTCCTGTTCACCTTTTTTTCCCCCTCTCTGCCTCCAAAAAAGGTGCACTGCTGGACAACATCAGCAGGATGCCACTAATCCTCTTCTTGGGATCCAGCATAGCCAAATGTAAGAAATGACCAAAACTGACTTTAAATCCTGACAGATTCCGTCAGCCAGAAGCCCAGACTTCCAGAAAAGGAGAAACAGCTCAACTTTGTACAGCAGGAATGTGCGGATCAGAGATGAATGCCAAGGAGAGCAGAAAGAAAGACGGAATAAAGAGCGAAAGAAAAACAGTGGCTTAATTAATGTTAATTGTGCCTCAATACTGAAATGTGGACACGCTGAAGATATTCTACTATACAAGAAATCAGTTGATACGGAGTTTAACAGCGCACACACACACACACACACACCCCTCTGGTATTATCCTAAGACCATACTCTCTACACTCTTTGCAATGGTTTAATTTTTAGAGAAAAGAATCCTAGGAAATATGTAGCGAGTAATCTGAGCTTGCAGTGTTAAAAGAAATGACAACACTGGCTAGTGTTTCTTCAGATTTCTCTTCCTTATGCACTGATGGCATTCAGCACTACAGAAAAAAAACATTTAAACTAGTCAGATGATAGACCATGACAGTGCAAAAGTAGTCTCAGAAGGACTGGGAAGATGCCAAAGCAGAAAGCATTTGGGTCAGTAATTAATATCCTCATGATCATTTAAATCTGGGTCTTTATTTTGCAAATGATCAAATTATTATTTCCTCACGTGTGAAGGCATAACAGCTTCTCACAAGCTTACATTTTGTTAAAGCACAACTTCGATAAGGCTGCTGCTTCTGATTTATTTAATTACTCTCTATGGTTAGATCAATATGTTAAGTAGTAGGGAAGATAATAATTATTCATTATGCATAATTATTTATCTCCATACCTATAAGATTGTAACAGGTTTTCAGTTTAGCAAAGAATGAATGAGGTTTATGCAAGCGAAGCAAAGAAACACTGGTACATACACACAGATTTGAATAAGTAATTAACAGGATGCCGAAGTTGTGTCAGTGAGGCAGGAGAAAACAAAAGAAGAAGCTCCACCACTGGAAATCTCATCTTGCAGCTATATCAGTGTGTGTGTGTGTGTGTGTGTGTGTGTGTGTGTGTGTGTGTGTGTGTGTGTGTGTGTGTGTGTGTGTGTGTAAAGCATTCCATTCAAGTGTGTTTTTGGCACAGCTAGCATGTTTTTATGCAGTCACGCTTTCAAAGTTAACAAACTTGTCTTTGCAAAGAACGTGTTGGCGCGAAATTACACTGGCAATTTAACATATTTTGACCACCAAAATCTAACATATCAAAGTTTTCAAAGTTCAATTACGTTTATTTAAATTAATATCAGGGTGAGTCAAATGAGAACCTTAAATTTTTATTTCGCATTGTTTAGTGCTAACAGGTGTCGAAGGTGTTTACGTTCTCCATATAATCTCCATTTTGTTCTGTGCAAAATGTTCCAGCGCTTAACGAGTGTCTGGATGCTTCTAGAAAAAAAATTCTTCAGATATGTATATATATATATATATATATATAGATACATTTTGATTCAGATATAAATGGATACATGGGCATGAATTTCACCATTTATCTATCCCGTATTTCACACTATTGTGTGTAAACTCTAGAGGCTGCTGTGTGTGAAAGTCCCAGGAGATCAGCAGGATCTGAAATACTCAAACCAGCCCATCTGGCACTGACATGTCATAGTTAAAGTCACAGAGATCACACTTTTTCTTCATTCTGATGTTTGATGAGAACATTACCTGACGCTCTTGACCTGTATCTGCATGATTTTATGCATTGAGCTGCTGCCACACGATTGGCTGGTTACATAACTGCATGAATGAGCAGGTGCACAGGTGTTCCTATTAAAGTGGCCGGTGAGAGTAAGCACACATTCAATCTAGTGTTTGTACTCTCGTTTGGTAGTGTACATTAATCAGTATTTCTAAATGAACAAGCTCTGCCGTCAGTGCACTCATGAGTTGGGAGGTCTGTTTCATCTTCCCATAACATCTGTTGGTATGAACAGACAAGTGAAAAGTTCCTTTAACAACATGACTACCGTATTTACTGATTACAGCCCATCATAATTCAATTAATATTGCAATGTTAATGAATATTTAACTAATGTTACAAAAGTTCGGATTGTTGGTACATCACTATTAGGGGAAAATCCGGATATTGCACTTAAATATAATACAGTGTAACTGAGATTCAGTAATACTATTAACGTTTACTGTAATAACTCCACAGAAAGTCTTTTTAACGAGGTTATTGTCCAGGCCTCGAGTTTCCTCAAGTGGCTCCAGCGTGACAGGAAATAGGATGTCTCCCTGCTTGGTCTAAGTAAACAAGGCCATTCTGGTTATGACACAAATCACTCTGGAAGTATGTCATCAGAACGACTGCAAACAAATAACGCAACATTTCTGTGTTGGGAACCGCATGCATGCTTTCACTTCTCAAACAGTTCCCTACAGTTCTGCAGAAATCGTATCATTCCTATATTAAATGCCACGGCACTTATTGTGGAAGGCTGTGCTACAGTTTGTCCCATAAGGCTGAGAGGACAAACATTTAACGTTTCCCTGTAACTGCCGACTCGCACTGTACGACCTGTTTACCTCCAGCAGGACGGTGAACTGCTGTCAGTAACAGCAATTCATCCAGAGAGGTTAAACTGCTTTAATCAGAAAATTATGAACATAATGTTTAAATTTTAACAACCACAAAAAAATATTTCAAAGATGTGCGAGAGAGATTTGGACAGGAAATAAGGCGGTTGTGTCTCTAATGGACTGGCCTGCCTGTTTAGAAGAGCTGTCTCATTACTACCACGTAAAATGAAAAAAATGTAAACCTTTCACCACTTTGGGTAAACGTGTATGTAGTCATTATCTCAAATAATTACTGGTGTGATATTGCTATTACAAACTAAGAAACTGTTCATGTAATGCTCTCATTTTGAAAGCGTGCCGTCCCCAGCCTTTCGACAAGCAGCGTATAAGCATGCTTCGACAAAGTTTGTTTAAATTCTTGAAAAAGTGATGGAGGTCATTACCCTTTTTTTTTTTCAAAACAAAAAACAACAGCCTAAAACATGAAGCTAGCAAAAAGTGCACCAAATGGATGATGTTAATTCAAGCACCTAGGCCGGTTTATAGAATGGTGAATGGGACGTTTGCAGCTCTGTTGTTGTTGTGTGTCGGGGAACAAGACAGTCCAAAAAAACATCACATAGTGCAGAAGAACTGCTGACAGCTGGAGCATTACACTCTTGCCTCACACTGCCAGGTCCCATGAAGCAGCCCTCATTAGCACAAGCTGTGTGCCCAACCATTTAGAACCGTGAGAACAGCAGTCTAAATACTGACACACTCATGAGACGCCTGTATCCATCTACAGGACAAGCACACCTTCAGACGACTGCTTCAAACATATATGGCATGTACTCTGGGACAATAACTGCAACGTAGAAAGCTATTGAACAGTTTACCACAGCCAGACAGTCTCGTACAAATGTTCAAACAACATCTATTGCTGTCTCATAAATAAGTCTCTCCACACCTCTGCCGGAACTGAACTTCCTGTGTACAAGCTCTGACTTCCTTGCAGTCAGGAAACACTTCCTGTGTGGTGTGCCACATGGCCATCTTTAATTTACTGTTGATTACTAGAAGATCCTAGGAAACATATATGCACAAGTGTGCATCATTGTAAGAAGGACATCCACATTCTCCTCATCTTTTTCGGATTATTATTATCATTGTTGTGAATTAATGACTTTTCCACTGAGCCTCCGGTCAGCATTTGATCACCTCAGAAGTTTGCTGTTTATGCAATTAATAATTCAGTTTGTGTACATGCATGTGGTCTCACTGTCCTTGTCTTCTGGTCTTCGCTGATAGACTACTGAAGTTAAGCTATTCATCAAACTGTAATGAACTTGACAGTACCAGACACGACGGAGCACACGGAGGTCATCTTTTCATAGGTACACACGAGTGGAACTCAGACAAAGGCCACTGCTGAGTCCTTTCAGAACACACCTGTCTCTCTACAGTAATGTTAGCAGCCTAGCCATGATTTATTGTGCAGAATAGAGACGCCCACTTCACCAAGATATGCTACTATTACAAACGACCTTAATGTGTTTCATTTACTCAAAGCAAAACTACGCTCCTGAGTTTCAGTTAATGGACATACGGATTTCCTGCCGTTAACAAAAATAATGGAGCACTAGCAAATAATGGATTTTCAACCTATTGGTATTGAAATTAGGACTACTAGGATTACCAAGACATAATTCATAAAGCTCTTTGCTATTTAAAACACATCTGGGACGATAAATTGCAGAGCTTCACCATATGTGTGTGAAGATTTATTCCTACAAACATGATGTAATCACATTTTATAGGGTCATGAAGTTATTTATTGAATATTACAATCGCAACATTGTGGCAAATGTGAATTATAAATTAAGGCTTTGTAACAGCTGTAGCAGATATTGGCCAATACAATGGGCAAATTATTCAACCAGCGGTACTGAGTGCTTATTTTTTTTTCTTTCTAAGTTAGTACCGAGACAAAGTGATCCAACCAAGAGCAATTACATTCTCTTCTTTTAATACAGCCGTTATTTTGTGACTGCTAAGAATTTTTCTCTTAATCTGCAAGATGGTAACTAACAGCTCTTTCTTTTTTCAACACAAGAAGCAAAATCAGAGACGTCTATCTATACTGGGTTAAAATGATGCCTGACGTCTCAATGCAACAGTAAGTTCAGTCTAAAACCTCCACAGCCAGAGGGGAAGAGTGGTGCTGCAGCGTCCCTCCAACTGCTCCTCCACGTAGTGCGGCAGTCTGAGAGCACACGTGCCCTTCGTGAGCTATGCTTTAAGTAGCATTATTTGACAGATCTTTTCAAATGGCAACAGGAAAATCAGCACGTTACCAGTACGTTTCTAGCTAGTATGATCTAAATAGGAAAGGATTATTTGTATCTAGCTAGCCTGTTAATTCCAGCTATTCAATTTCTCGCACTGTGGTGGTTTTAACAAATATTTCAAGGTTTTCCTGGCCTCCTGAAGTCTGGCTTGTGAAAAAGCTAGCTTCCTACATGCCAGGACCTTACGCTTTTCTCTGTACATTTCACTACAGTTTTTTGAAAGCTGAATATGCTGAGTCATGGAGTCTGCCTTTAATATATGCATGGGGGGGGTGGTACAGTAGCTTTTTATTTATCCATGTTTCTATTTGCTTATTTATTTTAGTTCATGAGACGCCTGTATCTGTCTCACCTTCAGAGGATTGTTTCGAACCATGTCCTGCTCCACAAAAACCGCATCTACCCCCAGTAATTCGGGCAGAAAATACACTGACATTGTGGACATGCGGACAGAAATAAAATGACAGAGTAGCACCTGTAAAATATGCACTCACCTCATCTGCCCATGAAACTAATCCCGTCTAAATAGAGCTAAATTCTCCACGACCTGCGGTTTATGTAGCTTCTGGGAAGCTGTCCACGTTCAGGCTCTTTTCTATCTAAAACACGCCTGACAGTGGACCCTGAACGTGAACTTGGTTATGCAAAGATTGCTGTAGCCTCCGGTTCGAGGAAAGTGCTTTTGCATTTTGCATTCATTGCTGCGGTGCTCCTGTCTGTATCGCTTTCCCTGCAGCTGAAAGAGACACTAGAGGAAAAGCGAAAAGGATGAGTCACACAATTACAGCAGGCATGTGCTGCAGAGGGAAAAGCTTTTTTGACTCAGTGTGCTACTGTAGAACAGACTGAGAATCCCACATCAGCATTACCTCAGTAATAATATACAGTATATTTTCCTCTCTGACTGTTTCAGTGGGTTTTGCAGTGATTAGACTCTCTCTCTTTAGCTATGCCTGGCCTCTAAGAGCGGTGTGCAATGCCTTGCAATGTGAGAAGCACTGGGCAAGAAGGAGAAACTCAAACCAGTCAGCTCTCCCTCTCTCTGTCTGGGACTTTCCCCTCATTGAGAAATAAAATGTTACAGCTATTCCTTACATCCAAACCACCCCTCCATCTCTCGCTCGCTCTCTCACGTGAGAAAGCCACTTTGGGTTTTATTTTAGCAGACATGGAGACAAGATCTCTCTCCCCAGACATCGTGTTCTCGTATTAACTGCTGTACTTACCTCATCTTACCTCAGTGTATAAAACTGGCTTTCATTACCTGTCTAAGAGCACTACCCTCTTAAAACCAGTTGTTCGAGTGTTCTTTGGGTAGATGTTCTGTTCTGGCTTGTTAAATGGGTCCTATTTGGAGCTTTAAGTGTTCCCCTTGAGTGCCGAACGGAATGACTCTTAAGGGTGCTAGTTGGAGAGCGAATCAGACAAAGCAGATGAGTTTATGAATGGATTTTAACGTGTCTCAAGAGAACACCAGCTTGGACGAGCGTAGCTTCGCTAATAAAAACGACTGCTGAGAATTCTCAGAGACACAGAAGCAGAAGTAAACAGGAAGAGGCAACAAGTGAAACGTCTTTCTGATGCCTGAAGCATCAACAGTCCTCACGTTCACATATTTTTTTATTTATTTTCACAGTAGCCACTGAATAAGATACTCTGACATGAATAATCAATCAGTGAATAAGCTGGAACTTAAGTTTAATATGAAGTTGACTCGTACGTACCCTGTATCCACGCCGCATTTATTAAAAATAGGTTAGACAGATAAAAGGCTAGGAAAAAAAATCCAGTGGTATGCTATATGTGTGTGTCCTACTGAAGGGCATGAAAGCTTTGGTCCACAGCTGAATAAATACGCAGTGTGCATTCCTCCTTAGTGGGTCTTAACACTTTAAATGCCCTTCCTCTTTTAGCTCTGCCCTAGCCGCCACCGGAAGTCAAAATCACACTACACTACATCCTCTACTCCAACCACAGCATTAATCAACAAACACACTAAACAAGGGACTAAAGTACAGTATACCAAGTACAGTGTCCACCTACAGTGCTGAGGCAATTCAGCCCCAGGAATTACTTCTACATTCTGACTGTACTTTTACAGACAACTGATGTGCTGACCTGTACTGGTCAGTTTCTCTTATTTTTCATTTGGTGGTGCTCTAAAAAGCTTCGATCGATCCCATAATAAATATTAGTGGCTTTCTTAATGCAAGTGCAGCAAAAAACAAACAAACAAACAAACAAAAAAAGCTAGGACAAGATAAACACCTGACATGTATCAGAACACAAACACAAAGTGTTTCCTTTCCATTAATAGGTCAACCGCACGACAGGAAGTTGGAAATCTCTATATTCCCATGGCGAGTGATTTTCACTGTGACTCGAGTAACCAGTTGGACAATGTGAGGTGATTCCGGGACACAGGGACTACGCTCTACTTCCCTTTCAGACATGCTCTCATAGAGGAAGGCGATGGGGATTAGAGAGACATGGAAGTGAGAATCAATATTTGGTATTCATGTCAGTGGACACTGCAGAAGTTCGCTACAAGCATACAGCCAGTCTGGCTTAAACATATAATCACTGCTGTATTTAGCAATCAGATAAGCTACAATGGCTGGAAAAAGTAGCCACAGTGAACTTTCTCTTCAGGTTTTATTAACAGAAAGTCTTTCATTCAAATAACTATAGACGTCATTATACTGCATCTGAACAAGCTATACTGTGAGTTTTCAGATCTGAAAATTATCCTGTTTAACCCCTTACACTCCCAGCTTGTTATTTCATTTATTGTTATTTAACTAATAGGAAAAGTATAGTTACGAGAGTGAGAGAGATAAGTATGGACACAGGATGATGGATCCTTTGTAGTTTCTGAGGTTAAAAATTCCTTAAATGTAAACAGGTAACAAAGATGATTTAATCATGATTTAAATTCGGGATGGGCGTTATGACAAAAAATATCAGATCACGATTTCTGAAGGCATTTCTACAATACATGAGATGAACTGTATCACCAGATATTTTTCACCATATATATTAATTTGTTTATCAATAAATAAACGTCTAATGAATGCATTTTTAATTATTTTAGAAAAAAAACAATCAACTTATCAAAACAAAAATAACATTTCTGTAACACATACATATTAACACTTTTACATTTACAATTAGAGATTAAGAACAAGACTTTAACATCACATCAACTGCTTCCAGTTAGTTTGTAATTATAAAAAAAAATTTTTACTTTTGTGTTTTATTTATTTAAAAAAAAAAAGAATTTATTTAAAAAAAGATATCATAGAAAAGTCTATTGTGACTGAATTTATCACAGTCTCAATATTACATCATGAAATTGCCCAGCCCTACATTAAATCATGTTTAAAGCATAAGCAACTGCTTTCAATCCTAAAACTTAAAGGCAGCCCTCGCTCATGAGAACGCAATCGAAATAAATCTAATTATCAGATTAGAAAGATATTGCTGGCTCTCTTCAAACTGGCGTTCCTCCGAAGATTCCATCCATAACTAGTCAGTCTGGCTCATTACAGCTCAGAGCATGTATGTGTGTGCGTGTGTGTGTGTGTGTGTGTGTGTGTGTGTGTGTGTGTGTGTGTGTGTGTGTGCGTTTGTATGTTTGTGTGTTTATGGCTGTTTTGGATCTCAGGGGCAAAAATAATTACCCTTAAGGCCAAGCTGCCGTCTAGTCTGACAGAACTGCTTAGCTATGAAGAACATTCAGGAGCCGGTGACCATGTCACTGCCGTCATCCGCTGTCCCTGGTCCTAATATGACACACACGCACACACACACTGTTCTCCTGGGTCACATCTTACTGGAAAACATGACCATGGTCTGCAAAAATACTCTCACATGTAGCAAAGATCCTACTGCTTCCAAATGGCCATAATGGTGGAGAGGAAAGTCATCACTTTCCTGGCAGTGTCCGAATTCAATGAGGTGAAGTCATGCAGGGAAGTGATATAATGCTTTATAAAATTATAAGATGAATCATTTTTCAGTATCAGGGTCTCGTGAAAAGGACACACCAAAAGGCTAAAGGATAATCAAATAATAACGTGAATTAAAAAGGAAGAATAAAACAGTTACTCGGTGGGCAGAAGGGGCGGACCATAAAGCAATTTGCTAGCATCATCACAAGAAATACAAGAAATAATCTCATGACACACTTCTGTGGGCAGGGCTGGGTAGCAACAGGCTGCATTTAATCGTAATGATGTATTTTGATTTTAAAAGAATCGAGTGCTTGTAATCTCCGTAGGACACGTTCTGAACTAGCAGTGATCAGGTTACAGTGACTTTTTATGGATTACTTGATTACATTGTGATATCAATGATTAATGGTCTATTAATAGGTCATTTTCTGAACGTGCTTATATGCTGCATGACAGCTGTCACCGTGACTCAGATAACGTCAGCTGCGTGTAGTCTCCCGTAGCAGATCGACTCATCCCGACTAACTGTCAATAGCAGACTGTGATAGAACTGCTAGCAACACATGCACGTTGAAGTCATACAGTTACGCATCATAGCCCCTCTTGCTATAGAAAGCTTATCTTCCATATTCACAGCACACACTCACAGCAGTGATACGGACTGATGGTAGTGTACGCTATGTGGCCAAAACTATGTGGACACCTGACCATAACACTCAGATGTGCCTGTTGAACATTACGTTCCAGATTTAGTCCTTCCTTTACTGTCATAATAACCTTCACTGCGCAGGGAAGGCTTTCCACTACATTATGGAGCGTGGCTGTGGGGATTTTCTTGCTCTTTCAGCTACAAGAGCATTAGTGAGGTGAGGCTCTGATGTTCAGTGAGGAGGCCTGGGGTGCAGTCGGGGTTCCAGTTCATCCCAAAGGTGTTCAGTGGGCTTGAGGTCAGGGCTCTGTGCAGGCCACTCGAGTTCTTCTACTCCAACCTTGGCAAACTATATCTGCATGGAGCTCGCTTTGTGCACAGGAACCCTGTCATGCTGGAGCAGGTTTGAGCCTCTTAGCTCCAGTGAAGGGAAATTGTAATGCTACAGCATACAAGGACATCGCATATAATTCTGTGCTTCAAACCTTGAGGCAACATTTTGGGGAAGAACCACATACGGGTGTGAAGGTCAGGGGGCTACATACTTTTGCCCATATACTGCGTGTTGCGGTGGTACAAACGTATCAAATACAGCAGCGTTGCTGGAGTTTTTAAACACTGATGTTACTGATGGTTTGAGAGCTGTCTGGGGATCACAATTATCCATCTAACAGCAGTCCCGTGGTCAGAAACTGACAAGAGGACAATGAAAGTGCTTTGCATGGAAAACCAGCTTTAGTCTGTAACTGCACGCCTGCAAGAATCACCAACAAGTTAGACCCCCTAAGTTAACGGTGTTTTAAAAAAAAAACAGCAATCCTGCTGCAGAACCTGATACACTCGTCCCACACTGAGATGTCACTGCCATATCAGTGTACCTGCTCATAATACCTGCTCTGCGGTGGTCATGCGGTGCACTCTTTCCACACTAACATACGGGCTACAGTCTGTTGTATTTCTACAAAGTGCACTTACATGGTAGGTGTAAAATATTTTCACAAATTGTTGTGTTTTTTGTTTTGTTTTTACAATTTTGAAATCCAGGCTTTTAATACAACATTACTGTTAAGCTGACGTGTCTTTATTTCGCTAGATTTCCTCAGAAAACCTAAATGTCATCACACACACTATAATAATTAATAAATAATGGTCCAACATTATCTATACGAATAAAAACACTATGTAATAGAACTGTGGTTCAGGTCCCAGCTGTGCAGCGAATGCTACAGGGAGAATGCTATATTTGTAAAATGAACTAATACATAAACTAATAATATAAAAATAATGTGATTTTTAAGTATAACTTGATTGACTTAACTATAATAATAATAATAAACAGTAATAAAGAAGCGAGTGGTAAATAATAGTAAAAATGGGGACATTTGTGTTTACCTTGTTAAAGTTAATTCAGTGCTCTTAGGACAAAACCTGAAGCGTTTTGTGTAGAATACAAATGTTGTCTTTGCCCAGACAGGTTTCCTGTTACTTGTTTATGAACTTTTTGTTTCGAAATGGAAAAAAAAGGAGGTTCCATCTGGGACTTTTCAACTTTGGAACTGCACAATTAAACAAGCTAAGTAGGTAAATAATTAGACGTATCTGAGTTTGTTTTAGTGTCACAGATACGGCTTATACATTTCTCGAAATCAAATTCTACCAAAGATAAAGCATACAATAAAAGGAATGCTAAACATGATTTTAAAAGCATAAGAGCATGACATTTTAAGGTCCGGTTTTATGAAACCATTTTGAGTCATTATGTTTGTCAAACACTACACCAGTGGTAAGCATATGATAGTGTCTCCAGGCCAAAGCAACGAGACATGCAGCATGCAAACATGCACTCCAGTCCTCTCCTCGCACTTTAGAGAAGAGTCAACAAACACCGCGGCTGCACCAAATGTTGACTTTCCTGTTCAAATAGCCTCTCTTGTTACTGTAAAGGCTCCTTTGACACGTAAACACACAGCCAGTGTTTGCAGGTAAATAATAAATATCACGCATTGTAATAATAATTCTAAACAGCGTAACGCATCGAAAAATTGCACTGGAGTCCCTGCATGGCGGAGCTTCCTGTGGATAAAGATCTTTATGTGTTTAGAACTAGAGGAAGATCTTTAACTAAGGAAAAGACAGCTGTGAGTTCAAATCTCGCAAAACTGACAGAAAGTCACTGCTGGACCCTGGAGCAAAGCCTGTAGTGCTCATCTGTATGCCTGCATTGTATTATTCCTTGCCTTTGGATAAAAAGGAGCTGCTGAATTATGTTTTTCATGCTGGGCTGCAGAGTCGGGGATTACACACTCACAGCTCTACACTGCCTTAGGATCCATCTCCTGACAAGGTTTTTTTTAAACTTACCATTGTAAAATTAATACCAAGATCATTTTTGAGTACTCTGCCCAGAACGTAGGTTCAGCAGTTAAAAATCAAGGCCTTGTTCGCCAAAAAGTGATCCATTAATTATGAACCTGTTGAATTCATCTACAACGAGTTGTTAATTATTAAACAATCTCTCCACGAATCTGAAATGCTCATGGGATGAAATGAGAATGTTTCATTGTTTGGGGAGGAAAAAAAAAGCATACAGATTTCGTGTTAATTTGCTAAACCAAACAATCTCCTACCGCATGCTGAATCATTTAAGACCAGATATTAGAGGAGCAAACGTGAGTGTATGAAGTGGGGTCACATTATAAGTGTTAAGCCGTGTAAGTGTTGAAGTGTCACTATCTTCGAAAAGGCTAAAGACCCAGCTCTTCTGTGAACACTTAACTAATATGTGCCCACTCAAAAATAAAATAAAATAAAATAAAATCCTGCACTTATACCTGCTCTAACACCGCTACTCTGTGCACTTTGCTCCTCTAGCACGCAATTAAAAATCGTATATGGTGGCACTCGTCGCTTGGGATAAAAGCTTCTGCTAAATGAATAAATGTAATGTAATGCAAATGTTATAAAAGATGGAAGATAAGGACCTCGGTAGCATGCCTCAGTAGCATGCTTTAATAATGCTTACATTTCTTTTAGTTTAAGATTACAGGCAATTAAAGTGTCAGGATGATAATTTAATATAGGATCAGGATAGGGTTAGGGTTAAGGATAGGGTTAGGGTTAAGGTTAAGGTTAGGGTTAGGGTTAAGGTTAGGGTTAGGTGTCAGGATAATAAAATTCTTTTTTTTTTCCCCTCAGCTAGGACAAATGAGCTTCATGCTTCAGACCAGTCAGACAAGCCAGTGAAACCAGAAAGCGCTTCTTTTGCATCTGTCTGAATCAGTCTGACTTAACAATGAGACAACACCTGGCTTCTGCTGCACCTACACTTCAGCTGCTGCTTAACAAGGAAAAAGCACAGCGGCTCTGAAAGGGATAACGTTGCTCAAATGCCAGAGAGGCTAAATATACAAAGTAGATAAAACATGCAACAGGTTCGAACAGGTCATGGGATAATAATGGTAAAAGAGAATGACAGTGATAGGAAGGAAATCAGAGAACTGGAGATGTGATACAGCCAAAAATAAAAATAAATTAAAAATGTTAAATATCATATATATATATATATATATATATATATATATATATATATATATATATATAAACCATCAATACACCAGAAATATGTTATGAACTTGCCTTGTACATCAGAGATCAGAGCGACACAGTTGTCCTGGATGAGATTCCCAGTTTAAAAGGTAGAAGAAGAAACTGTAAAGGACTACAACCACTCTGAGCAGCAGGGTGGTGGTGGTGTTTTTTTTTTTTGTTTGACTAAAAATATTTTATGATAAAAATATGATCTTGCCTGATGGTTCTCTTTATGCCTTTATGTGGTACAGTGTAGTGCTGCTGCTAATGTTCGCTCTGGGACACAATAAAATAATCATTAATATTCCAATACATTACCATGGTAAATATTTTAAGTAATTAAAATTGAAAGGATTTTAGAGCACTAGCCCAGTGTGTTCATTTTCAAGCCTGTGTTTTTACCATTTTTGTTTAAATGACCTCTTTTTGAATACTCTAAGATACTGCTGCTGAACAGGCTGAGTGACTCCAGAAAAGCTTTGTGAATTGAGAAATAAGGCCAAAAATCTTTAACACTCTAATGAGGCATGTTTATGATTTACTGTTAATACTATATAATCATTTTTTGCATATAGACTTATCAGGTTTACTGTAAGTGCGCCTGCCTTTAATAACTCTCACACAGATCTGAGAGTGATCGGTGAATAAATTCATTATTTTATGAATATTTTGTATTGTTTTTTTGGTCTGTGGCAAAAATAGTGATTATACTGTAATACGACATAAAAACTGCAGATGTTCAAAAGGTGGCAGTGTGTATTCTTTGACGCAGAATGCTTCAACATTCTTAACCTTAGAAGCAGCTGACAAACGGATACAGAATCTCCACTATTATTCCAAGTTAAAGGTCACACACTGACGTTTCACTCACAGCAGTCACTATGATAGCCTTCGAGAGTCACACAGGAAATTCCAACAGCGCTCAGTTTGCAACCAGGAGCCATGCACTCACCAAGGTCCCTTATTTACATATATACAAACAGCCACTCTCACTCGCACTCTCAATCACCACACGCACACACGCACACACACACACACACACACACACACACACACACACACACACACACACACACCTGAACACACGCACCCGAACGCACACATGCACACACACACCCGAACCCACGCATGCACACACACACACACCCGAACGCACGCACCCACCCGTACACACACCCACAAGCACACACCCCCCCACATACACCCAAACGGACGTACACACGCACACACACACGCACGCACGCACGCACGCACGCACTTTGTTTTGTCCAGTTTTCATATAATCTAAACATGATTTTTTTTTTCTTAGGCATTACCAAACACTGTCAGATGTTTGCATAATTGTTTTCTCTTACACTGCCATTCCCATGCACGGAAACACACACACAGGCACACATGCGCGCACACACGCACACAGTGGCACTCTGCATAGCGGCAGATGACCCTTGCAAAGTGTCGGATGGGAAATGGGTCATTTGGTGAGTCCCAGTAGACCTTAAAAAAAAAAAAAAAGCAAAACACACAGTGCCCACAGAGAATTGTCTCTGACAGTCATCTCACACCCACACACACACACACACACACACACACACACACACACACACACAGCTCAGCAGAGCATTCATACTAACAAGCATTAGTACTAAAATTGACCAAAAATTCCCTGGCTGATGCACTGAGCTCATGCAGGAGCTGTAAACACACACTGAGTGTAAAATAACTAAGTAAATACATCAAGTAATGAAGCCTGATAAAAATGTGGGAATAAAACCACAGGATTATGCAACACTTCTCCCAGCCATTTACATTCTGGCCTAAACCTCACAGGCAGCTCTGCTCTCAGACATAATGCTGCGACGCCTCAGGAATTCTTTAAAAGGAGATGCTAATCTTTTTTTTTTTGGACAAAAAGAGGCTTAAAATTATGTCACACATAACAACAAGGCCAGCCTGAATGCCTTCACACCTCACTACTTGTTTGGTCTTTTGAGAACAATTCAAGCACAATAAATATTTACTCGCATACAAGACACCTTCATGAGAAATCACTCGCTAATCAGACTTCACCTTTTTACTCCAACCATGTGTGACATCTTTCTGCATGCATGAGCGTGAACAAAAGTTCAACATGTCTTTTTTCACGCCAAAAAGCCAGAAATCAGATCGGGAAATCCATCAGAAGATGCCAGAATGGACTGACACATATATGGTTAATTGTGGTAGCAGGCACAGTAGAGTCTTAAATCAGCAGATGTGGTAGAAGAACCCAAATTCTTTACTCAAGTAAAAGAGAACCCATTTTATTTAAATAAATCTTAATAGATACTCTGGTAATAGCTGAAGTGTAGCTTCAGATTCGTCACTCAAGTTTAAGTAGAAAATCCTAAATTTACTTAACGTATTGTTGCGTCTTTGGGGAAGAAGGAAGGAAGAAGGTTGACCCGGAACACAGGCTTGGTGATTAGCCACAGAACTGCTAAGCTAGTGAGAAACGACTGGGGGTAATAAAACCCCCAAGGCTCCCAAAGAATGGTAGGTATAAACAAACACCAAATAACATGCTGGAGTAACATAGCCAGCACAGATATCCCGTAAACACGCTTCTTCTGCAACAGTAAACACTAAGTCTAACAAACAAAGCATTTAACTACCACATTAATGGCAGCCACAGGGGCTCAGAGGTACGCAAATAAGTTCCTGCGAAGGTGCAAAGGTGCAGCAACGCTACAGTGTGAAAGTCAAAGTCGACCTCAAATCACACAAATGTCACCTTAACACTTTACACATAGACAGACAGACAGATAGACAGATATATAGATAGACAGATAGATAGATAGATAGATAGATAGATAGATAGATAGATAGATAGATAGATTATATACGGTACTGTGCAAAAGTCTTAGGCACCCTTTTTTTCTAGTACAAACTTTGTTAGAGATTTTTATTTTATGACTTCTACATTACTGATTCAGTACAAAAACACTTTTAGATTCCAAACGTTAGTTTTCCAGCACAAAATTAAATGTTACAGAAAAATGTTTGTATGTCAGTAAAGAAAGCAGCATATTACATAAGAGACACTTTTCAGACAAAATAAACATAATGAAGGCTGCTGGGTTTTGCTGTGAAAATAAGAAGCAAGTCGACCGTCAAAGTCTCCAGAAGAACTGTGGCTGCTTCTGCAAGATGCTCAGTAACACTTACAGCTCATTTCCTTATAAAACTGCACACATTGTACCTGAGACTACTATTGTTTTTATTAAAGTGAAGTGAAGTGTGGCCAAGTGTGGTGACCCATACTCGGAATTTGTGCTCTGCATTTAACCCATCCGAGTGCACACACGCAGTAGTGAACACACACCATTATAGCATTTTTATTTAATGTAGAAACATTTAGTTTCATTATTTTTGAAGGCATCTTTGCTCTACAGCATTTCTTTGCATGTGCCTAAGACTTAGACAGATACATAGAAAGATCTAAAAGCTAATATTTAGCTTTATATATAATAATATAAAGTAAAAGTCAAAAGTAGTACATGAAAGAAAAAGTCAAGTGAAATACACACACTTAAAAACAGACTTAAGTACAGTAGCAAGGTAATTAGTAATTATGTTTCCGTTATTAATCTGAAAGCATATTATTCAGTAACTACAGTGAATCTAACAGGAAACGTATGCTGTGTGTAGTTATGCGAGTAATTAATACAAGTTTGGACGCAGCAGCAGCTCCTGGGAGTTTAAAGTGTTAACAGAGGCACTGTAGTGGCCTGCAAAACCTTTTACTGAACATTTTCTACTACAAATACTTTAGAAAACTACAGCGTTTTCTGACCTCCCCTGCATGTATCTAGCATTACAAATTCTTGTTAACCCCAAAAGTGAAACGTGAGATAATTGCCACTGCAGTGCGTAACACAGGCATTATCTGATTACATCTCTTTTCTGTCTTTTTTGGCTGTTCTCCAGAATTCAGCCACATCAACATCCGACCGGTTTACCCAGGCCACTTCACAGAGACCAGAACCAGATTTATGATATCACAGATACCTGTGGCACACACTCGCTGGAAATTTCCTGTCCCAACCCATGTATCCCATGTGATTTTCCGCATTCGTCCGAGTGTCTGGTGAAGCGGAGTATCCCTGATTTAAGAGGTGCTGCTAGACATCTCGCAATCCAGGTGCATTAACCTGACTTAGGTTCTGACTTGCTCACCGCAGTCCCACTACATCCATCATACTAAACACTTTTAGCGTACATACAGGACTTTCATGTCAAACAGGGATCAGCCGAGCATTAAGGAGGTCATATATAAAGTCAGAACAAGTCATTACATAAGCCACATTTATCATTATTACTCATTTTAGTGCTATCAAAGCGCTTTTTTGCTGTAGATGCAGTCTGTGGTAGTGTTATAGACAATGATGAACTATCCTGTGCTGGGGATCCATTACCATGCAAATTGAAATCTAACAGTTTTCATAGTCAGGATTTAGATATAACCACCTATCTTGAGTGTGTACTTGGCAGGCTAGAGGGGGTTCCAGCTGGAGAGACAGCAATCTGTCAGGTCAGCCTGATCCAGGCCAGACGGCTGAAACGATACACTGTCATTAAATCCTGGCCCGGGATTGAGAAAACAGCTGTGTGTGACAGATCTAGCCAAGACTGCCCAGCTGAATCTGTGCCACATACATTCAGCCATGTTAGCCATGAACCTATGGCCCATTCGCGCACTTCCAGCATGGCATACCCTCACTACACAGTCCAAAGGATCAGCCAAAGGATCATTCTTTAGATCCTGTCCCTCTTGAAATTATACCTACATATGCTTTCCTTCAGTAATGCAGAAAGCAGTAAGGGCTCCATCATCGCTGCAATTAAAATGAGCTGGCTTTATGATTGGTTTCTTTTAGCTTTTATTTCAGGAATGTGTACCGAGTACATATTCTCACTTACAGGCTCCTGGAGTTCAGTGACAGCAGTGTCATGTTGCAGCGCCTCAAGACAAACTTGCGCTTAAGTGTTTTCGTGCTATGCGTTTCAGCAAAGATCAGAGCAGGAACATCAGAAATTGCAGGCATTTCATGCCAAAGTCTATATCCCGGACCTAAACAAGTTTCAAACCTGGATCCCTCTCTAAGCCTTGTTTCATCTGGTCATGTTCCACAACCACGGAGTAACCAGGCCTGTATTTTAAGAAACGCACACATTTCAGATACAAGTCAAGCTTTTGCTTTTAGAAAATTAAAACCACAGAGATGTGACAAGGTGTATGTCAAACGCTGCGTGTTAAAGTTAATTTTGCCATATGGTATGAGAGCAGTCTGTTTGTCCTGGGGTTTTACTGGATTTGGGTATTACTATGTAACTCATGAAAGCTGGAAAAGAACCTATGAAGTCCACAGTGGACACAATTAGTATGTCTGCATGGACAAAATGAATCCAGCATGGATTACATGCTTTTTAATTAATGTGATCATATTCAGGTCTACAAGACTAGATCGATTATCAGATTTACTGTTAAATACATGAGGAATTTGCCTTTATATCTGTTTACTGTACTACTTAGTTTTTGTTTGTTTGTTTGTTTGTATTTTTTTTTACATGTAGTTGTTTAACTGCTTTACTGGCAAATATTTATTTGAGACTGCTCTGGGGAAAAAATTGATCAAATTCAGGTGTCCTTGCTGAATGCTCACTCTGATATGTGACACTGCAGTATGCAATTGCGTAATCTGGTAACTGTCAAAATCCGATAATGATCATATTATTACTATTAGCGCGCATGTGAACACAGACAATGTGATATGACACAAAGCTGAACTCCTACATACGGACTACGGTTTTCAAGGAAGAGTATTTCTTCCAGGTTCTCCAGTTTCCTCGCAGCTCTCAGCAGCATGCCCCTAGCTGTGAGTGAGCATGTAAATGTGCTGTGCACGATGCCCTGTGACAGACTGCCATCCCATCCATAATGGATTCCCCCATCGTGCCCAGTGTTCCCGAGACCGATCCGGATCCAGCATGACCTTGATCAGGACAAAGTGGTTGACTGAAGATGACCGAATGGCTCGGGAGCAGATGCTTGCAGCAAGAAGCAGTCAGTGATTGGATGGAGGGTTTGCATATTGCAGCATTCTGTATCGGTATTGCAAAGATCCAATAATACAGATAGAAACAATATGTCAGACAGTAGGCTGTGTGTGTATACAAGAGCGAGAGAGAGAGCGAGAGAGAAAGAAAGAGAGAGAGAGAGAGAGAGAGAGAGAGAGAGAGAGAGAGAGAGGAATCCCCTGCACTGTGGTAGAAGTCCTGAGGGAAGGACGGGGTTTACCTTATCACTCCTGCCTGGAAGAGTTATTCCCCTTCTCGAAGCAGTGAAACAGTGAGGACAAAAAAAAAAAAGCAATAAAATGAGGGTCTGCTGTAAGCTGTAATCAGCTGCTGATGGGAATCTCCTTTCTTTCTCTCTCTCTCACACACACACACACACACACACACACACAGGCAATCTTCAGGCATTTTCAGGACTGTGTCTGGCGTTAGAATTAGCCTTCTGATCTGCAAGGATGTGTTTAATACCTTTAGAAAACAGCCTTTGGAGGCTTGAACTCTCACCTGGAGGTGACACGATGCTGGTGTCTGGAGAAGTGAGAGCTCCTGAGAAGCTCAGCTCTAATCCCACAAGCGCACAGATGAGCAGTCCACGTAGCAAAGCGAGTGCTAACCCAGACAAGTGAGACATGGTGGAAAGACCAAAAGCTTTCAGTTCCTCCCACAGACACACACAAAAAACAGGGCTTAGTGAATTTTCTGGAAAAATCAAGCCAGCGTTGCTGTCCAAAGTGTCGGGGAAAGTGTCGCTTAATTCTCCACAAAGCGAGGCCAGACACCACAGTCACAACAGCAGCGCACAGCCGCTAACGCTGTGTATTAGCTCGAAAAACAACAGATACACAACTATTTTAATTAAATATGTCCTGCAGATTCTCTCTGGGTCTCAGAGAACTCTGTATTTAACATTAAAAGCCTGTTCAAAAAGCCAAACTCGGTCCAAAATGGCTCATACTGCGCCAGACTGACTCTTCAAAAAAAAAAAAAAAATCATCATTGCATTAATGACTAGCCTGTTTACAGATTGATGTGCTAGTCTGATTAAATTAAAAAAAAAAAAAAAAAAAAAAAAAGTCGCTCTGTTATCTTAACTAGCACCTCAGTTACTTCCTAAGTCAAGTCCCAAAGACAAAAGTGTCAAGTGCTGAGGAAAAATTGCCATTTCAGGAACATCCCTTCCAGCCAGGTGCACAAAAACAGCCCCAAAAAGCAGGTTAATATGCATCCAGTGCGCTTTAAAGAGTCCGGCCTCAAACAGAATAATCTCTATAGTTCCACAGAGAGGAGGCGAACATCGTGTGTAGTCCCTTCAGCATAGTCAACTGAATGCACCGTGTCAAGAAGATCCGCCTCCACGAGTTACACTGTCACATCCCGTCCTTCCAGTGCATGCAAAACCACACTGAACGCATCCAAATCATTCCGGCCTTCCAGGACTCGTCTTGCACGGACCAGCAGGGCGTCCGACCCGGAGGGTGTCAGCGTGCGGCATCGCTTCAGCAGCTTGGCGGTCGGTGCTCAAGTGAGAGGCAGGCAGGGGCGGAAGTCCTTATGCAAATCGCTTCACAAAATGACGCGCTGCAATCAACACGACAGAGTCTACACTGTTACTGAGCTCGTGGTTAGGCTCTGGGTTTTCCCCCAATTCATCATAATTAATACAACACCCCCTCCCCCGCAGTGAATAGTGGCGTGTATATATCAGAGTGATATCTGGATGAGGTGAAGTATGACAGTGGAGGAATGTGAGAGAGAGAGCACGCGCCAGAAGTTGTTAGTGGGAATCCTCCTCCTCCTGGCACACTGACGCGCGAACACGGAAACGCACCTCGCTGATCTATTGTCCAGCACTTCCTCCTGCACTGCTCTCGCCGGCAAACATGCTGCATGTTACATGGCCGAGGAGTCAGCTCGCGTCACTCAGCACGCTCGTTTCAGTCATGTTAGGACCAAACGCGGCGTTTTCGCCCCAACAAACGGTGACAACTTCGTCCCAGCTTGCCCAGCATCAACACAATGCTGCTTAGCCACACAAGTTTTCCTCCGTGAGGTGAGCTGTGATTGGTCAGACTGTCCCAACATGGCAGGATCTGATTGGCTGCTGCTGGGAGACGCACGAGCGTGTTCGAAATGCAGAACGCGGGAATATTCACGTCAATGCTATACAGGTTTAATCTTAGCACGATGATTTTTTTTTTTACGTGCCATATTGAAGCCTTTAGTTATTTGTCACATATACATTGCATACTCCAGTTCGTTGGGAGGCTGGGGGTCAGCCATGATGCGGCCCTTGTGGCGGGGGGAGTTGGGGGCCCAGTGGTGGCAGCTGGGTGGTGCTGGGGCTTGAACCACCAACCTTCTGATCATTATCCCAGAGCCTCAAAAACCGAGGGCTCGTCCGGGATTTGAACCCGGGACCTCTCGCACCCAAAGCGAGAATCATACCCCTAGACCAACGAGCCGCGGTACTGATATTGTACCGTTGCGTTGGATCTTATTTCATCTCTACTGAGCCATACCCGAGCTCAACACTAACAGTGTACCGAAAAACAAAAAAAGTCGACATAGGGGCGTGGTCTCAACTTTTCAGGGGAAAGTAGCTAATGCACACTCGAACAGTCGTAAAAAATCGCCAGATGACGCCATAGACTAATTGCCTTTTCATTGACTCGCCACGATCATCTGCATATTCGAAAGTGTTACGTGATGAAGGAAGATTTTCTGTAGACTTTTATACAATAGAATAGAAATGAATAGAGTATAACTTATTGACATTGTTATTTGCAAAATCAAGTCAAACAAACTATTTATATATTTACAAAATACTATAATTTCTATCAAGGACGTACAAAAAAGTAAAGAATATCTTTGCCTGTGTATGTACAGTCAGGTCCATAAATATTGGGACATCGACACAATTCTAACATTTTTGGCTCTATACACCACCACAATGGATTTCAAATGAAACGAACAAGATGTGCTTTAACTGCAGACTGTCAGCTTTAATTTGAGGGTATTTACATCCAAATCAGGTGAACGGTGTAGGAATTACAACAGTTTGCATATGTGCCTCCCA
>CM040978.1:13588887-13600046 GCA_022985145.1 Pangasius djambal
GGAGGCACATATGCAAACTGTTGTAATTCCTACACCGTTCACCTGATTTGGATGTAAATACCCTCAAATTAAAGCTGACAGTCTGCAGTTAAAGCACATCTTGTTCGTTTCATTTGAAATCCATTGTGGTGGTGTATAGAGCCAAAAATGTTAGAATTGTGTCGATGTCCCAATATTTATGGACCTGACTGTATATAAATAATAAGTAATAATTTTGCATTCAGTGAATGCTGATCAGTGATTGGTCATTGGGAACAGTGGTGATATGTGGTAGGTCACTGGGAACATAGGCTTGTGCAAGCACAATTCATTCAGGCTTTACATATTGGTGGTAAGTCAACTGAACCTGCTCTCAAGTCATATAACCGGCAGCTGTGATGTGAGATGGAGAGCCATATTGAGTGCAGGACAGTCACCAACATCTGCTCAAAAAGTTGCTAGATTCACCACTAGGCTTTTTTAATTATTATTATTATTATTATTATTAAGGCATGGCAACACTGAGCATGGTAGCACAGGATGGCAGCTGCAACCCTTGCAAGCCTTTCCACCTTAATTGCCACCCCAAATCTGACCACAAATCACATCTGAGAGGTTTGTCACTTCTATGCAACTATGAAGCATAGAATACAGTAACATGATTATATGGCCATAAATTTTACATCATGAATCCAGATATTCATTTTGCACCACATATTCTTCAACTGTAACCTTGTCCTAAACATAATTATGTTACCACTTCTTAGTGTACCTTAAACTTTTTGCCACCAAATATACTCGTACTCATATTCATACTCCAATTTATAAACTGAACTGCACCTCATCTGTTACATGTATGTAAAAGTGCCATTGGGCAAAGCGAATAAATATGATAGTGGCAGCTGTATAAGATCCTTCACCTAGGAATAATGTCCCAGTGGCTGATGGCACAACATCTTGCTGCACAGCATTCTTCTCACCACTAGAGGCGTGCTAGGTTATTGTTGCCAGATTGGCTGTTTTCCCCATTCTTTCTGCACTTAAGTTTGTGCTGGAAAACAAGGTGCATGGGTGAGTGGGCCAATGACTGTTTATAAGAGTGGACATTGTAACAGGGGTTTAAAAATGAAGCCAAAATGTCTCTGAGGCACTGTAGCACAATCTTTAACCCTTCCCATTCCCATGTTAGTGGATGGAAGACAAACATAACTTTAAATTTTAAGTATGAAGATTATGTGGAATGTAAATGTTGACTGTTGTTTTCCAGTATATTTTCAGTTGGTACTTTACATTAGCTACTTATACTTACATTACTCTGATTAACATGATGCCTTAGCCAGTGTCACCTAGCTAGCAAATGGTAGCTCTAAAACTGAGACAGCATTCAATGCGCCATCTTAAGTTGCACTTCAGGTAATAGCTCTCAAAGTGCGCACTACTGGCATGAAGTAAGGGCATGTCCACGACCAGTATGGGCGGCCGAGAAGCAGACGCACTGTCTTACCAGCCATATCTACTGTGCAAAATCAGACAAGATGGTGACATTCAATTCGACAAAACAAGGCTTTAAAATTGCACGATGGGAATAAGTGTGTACACAATAAATCACCACATTGTCATATATACAGTCATTGGAATGTGCTAAATTTGATTTGGTTTACCCACAGTCCAGTGCGTTTAAAAATAACATTCATCTTCAATAACAGAGCCCAGCTGACGTCTTTCTGCACCTAATAGGCCTGTTAGAGCAAATCTTTGATTTTTATTCATTTCTGGTGAAAGAGCATATCACACCCACCAGAATTGTTTTTCAACATCCACTTCCATATTTAGTTTAAGTGACAGTGTTGCTTCTAACCTTTAAAAGTATAAAAAGCTTAATTTCCATAAATGACTCTGATCTCATTGTGGACCGTTATAGTTAACTGCTGAATTTTAACTGGTTTGAATACCAGGTGTGAGTCTTTTTTTTTTTTTTTTGTCTTTGGGGGATTTTGATTGTCGGGCAGAAAACTACCAAACCCTCTAGGCAATGCTAAGTGAAGTTCAATACAAGAATAACAGAGCTTTAAAAACGAGCAGGGATTCTTAAGTGATAAGCAGGTCATGGCATGGGAAGCTGAGCAAACAGGTGGCAGATGGGCCCAGAAAGGCCACCTTGCAGAGCCAGTGTGTGTGTGTGAGAGGCACAGGCAGAGAGAAGCAGCTCAGAAAAATTGAAGAGAGGCATAATTTGATATGAGCACATAGGCAGGAGAGAAGGAGGCAGACAGCCAAGCAACTAGCAGGAGGATATAGACAGGCTAAGCACATGGCAAAGAAGTTAAGCGAGTGCTTTACTGTAAACTAGAGATCCTCTCTGCTAAGTTAATGATGCTAACATTAGCTAAGTCTAAACCCACAAATTAATTAACTAAATATTTTGTCAAAAACGTCAACATAGGTATGTAGCGAATGGTTGGCATAGTATTATCCATGGTAGCACACACAGTAATGTGCATTTGGCTGAATGTGAGTATAGCCCTATACACCTCAGACTTCTGTCAGCAGTCACATCATCAATAAACACCAGTTAGCCCATTCCATTGGCAGCCATACATGCCCATGCCATAACACTGCCTCCACCATGTTTGACACATGATGTGGTATACTTTGGATCATGAGCTGTTCCTTTCTTTCACCATACATTTCTCTTCCCATCATTCTGGTACAAGTTAATCTTGGTTTCATCAGTCCAAAGAATCTTATTCCAGAACATGGGAGGCTTTTTTAGATGTTTTCTGGCAAAGTCTAATCTGGCTTTCCTGTTCTTGTATGTTACCAGTGGTTTGCACCTTGTTGTGAACCCACTGTATTTACTTTCATGAAGGCGCCTCTTGATTGTAGATTTTAACAATGATACGCCTACCTTCTCCAGAGTATTCTTGACTTCTGTTGATGTTGTGAAGGGGTTTTTCTTCACCAAGGAAAGGATTCTTGCGATCATCCACTTTAGTTGTCTTCCGTGGTCTTCCAGGCCTTTCGATGTTGTTGAGCTCACCAGTGCTTTCTTTCTTTTTAAGAATGTACCCAACTGTTGATTTGGCCACACCTAAGGTTTTTGCTATCTCTCTTCTAGACTTATGTTGTTTTTTCAGCCTAATGATGGCCTCTTTCCCTTGCATTGAGATCTCCTTGGACTTCATATTGGTAGCTCCAGTCGAACAGCTGCCTAATGCCAACTCAATACCTGATATCAACTCCAGACCTTCATTTGTCTTGAAGTAATGAGGGAATGGACCGCACCTGGTCAATTAACTTCTTGTCAGTCAATTGTCCAAATACCTTTGAGCCCCTGAAAATGGAGGTACTTTGCTTAAAATGGCTGTAATTCCTAAATGGTAAATGCCATATTTTTGTGGAGCCTCTTAAAATAAAGTTGAAAGTCTACACTTCGATCACATCTTGATTGTTTTATATCACATCCATTGTGGTGGAGTATAAAGGCAAAATCACAAAAACTCTGTCATTGTCCAAATACTTCCGGACTTAACGTTGATTCTGACTGGTCAGAGGGTGTTGATTAATTTTCTATAACAAGGATTTGTTTGGTAGAACAAATAAACAAATAAAAATGTTTAATTGTTGATATGGTAAAGTTTTCTGTGAACAGACATTTATTTAGCATTTTTGGAATGAGCATCCAGCGTTTTAAACCTTTTTTTTTTTTTTTTTTTAATTAAAGCCTTGTTAACTTCAAGCGATAAAACAAAAAAAGGGAACAAAAAAGCTGTTTATAGCTGCTAAAATGAAGTGAAAACAGGACCTAACTTGTTTAGCAGATATTCCACAACATTAAATGTAACTATAAACAGATAAATGCGTACAACATGTCATTGCTAAATACATAAGAAATAGTTAATTTTGGCAAATTACTGTGGTATAAGAAGAATAAAACCCTTCTGGACATGCTTTTATCTGAATATAATAAACTTTGGGGTGGTAACAGTAACACCAAGTCACACCACCTTGTTGATTATTTTCCTATAACAGCACATGACATCATGTTTTATTCCTTACATATAATTTAAGCTTCTATGAGACAACAAAGACGACACCAAACTGTCTAAATTACATTGTAAATTAATAAGTGTGTATGGATCTGTATAACAGCTTTCATACGTGTCATTTGGTAATACTCCAAAACCTAACAAGAATTCTGTTTAAAAAAATCATATAAATCACAAAGTCATAAAAAGGCTTTCTTCATTTGTTGAAGCCTGCAAAACAAACACTGCATCATAAACCAAGCAGTTTCAATAAAACTTCAGAAATGTAATCATTGGCATATTGAACATTGTGCAGCAATACAACATAGTACAAAAAATCATACAAAAAAACCAGAAGACAGCTGGATCATTCCTGTTCTGAGGATATATGATGGGGGATCTGCTGTATGTAATGACCCATTACAAGCCAAATCTGCATCATATGCTTCAGGCTGATTCATCTGTTACATAATAATATGCTTGTTTTTCATAATTCATATAATAATGTGACTGTTTTTTAAGCTCATGCATATGGCATTTTTGCTTACATAATATGCATCATGAATCTTAAGTCACAATAAGCAAGGACACGTAATAAACAAGCAGTGAACACAATAAAAAACAAAATTATTGCACAGAAGACTGTAACTATTTATATACTGATATTTAGTAGAAAGCTTGTTTCGTCTGAGGCATGCATCTTACCAGTGTATACTTTTAAAAGATCTGGCACCATATACCATGGGTGAGTTTATAGCTCTAATTAATAATTACAGCTTCACTCCCAATTCAGTGAGCTTATTTACCAGTCTTCTCTATTACAGCATGGAGATTCTTTTTCTTCCACTTTTAGAAACAGATTGTAGCATACTTCATAAACGTTTGTAATACATTATTAAAGCCAATTATTATTAATAGGTCTATTATATGCTCATTGTTATTTATAGTGTACCCTTCAGAGAAATGAGGAAAATGAACAATATAAAATAGAGACAACACACGCTTATAATTCCGCTCAAATTATTTATCTGATGAAAAAACATTCCCATAGGAACTACTTTTTAAAGGATAGTATTTTCTCTCATAAACATGTGGTAATAATCTTAATAAACCTGTTATTCTTGAAGAAAAGAAATTCATTCCTTCCTTCCTTCAATATATAGTAACTGCTTTATCCTTGTCAGTGTCGTGCTGGAGCCTGTCCCAGGAACGCAGTGCGTGAGGCGGAGATACACCCTGGATGGGATGCCTTTCAGCTCCCAGGAACGCTGTTGCTGCCTTTGATCATGTTCTGTTTACCTCGGATATAAAGTAAAAAACTCCTTTGTCATCCATCACCAGGGATTATGTGGCTGCAAATGTGCCATAATTTTGAAATAGTGTTTTATTTTACTGAAGAAAAAAAAAATTCACTACTCAAGAAAACTACATAGTATCCCCATATCACTTATTGCAAGGTATTCTTCTCCATATATTAATTAAGCTCATTTTCAAGAAATAATTCTGAAGCACATTGTACGTCAGTAATACATCTTTCACTGGTGAAGGCAGCTGTTATCACAATACTTGTTACAAATACTATTAGGATGTAATCTGACACGATCCATCGTCTGCAGAATGTCAGTATTAAATCCTGTAAAGCGGTGTATTCACTACAGACCTGCTGGAATACGCAGACTGATTAAAAGCCAACCTTTCTGGTTTCATGGCACAGAGAATTCGTACATTGCCTCTCCTCGTTATTTTTTCACTTATTTCTATATTATCAGTCTCGTCAATTGACCTGGTTGTCATGGGTACGGCTGACCCCTTCAAGACGACACACATCCACACAACACGCTCCTCAGATGGCTGTAGCAAAGAGGAATATCTGCAGGAGGGGCATGACCTTAAGAGTCGAGAGGTCAGCAAGGACAGCCTGTGACAAAAAGGACACAACAAGGAGACGTTAAACACCCATTTCAATGCAACATTTATGAGCAAAACATTGATGTATGTCACACTGGGGTCAGGGCGAGTTGTAGGCACACGACTCTAAGCACACAGGGAAAACAACCAAAGCCGTTTTATTCTTTATAATGAGAATCTTCAAATGGGATGTATTAGGAACTGAGCCATGTTCAATTCAATGTATGAGTTTAAGCTATTATTATTATTGACTTATTTCTAATGCTACGGGTGTGACGCAAGCCACAAGAGCTTTACGTCTATTAAATACTGCTACACCACTGTGCTGCTGAATTCTTCAATCAGATGATGTTGATTCATTCTCTAGAACAGCACGGCTCTGACAATAGTTCTGGCTGTAACAGAAATGATAGGTTTATATTAATGCTCAAGTTCGAATACATTATCGTTTCTATAGTAACAGCTCATACACAGGGCCTTGTATGGCAGACGTGCCACATAATCTAAGACTGATAATAAATGTTTGTTTTTGTTTTTTTAAATGTTGTTGTGCATCAAAGAAAAGTGTTTAACTGCTGATATGGATAAGATACATTTTCCATTTTTGGAAGGAGTCTCCAGTATCCGTGTTTTGTAACATTCAGTAAGTTTCCAAACATGGGGGAGTCTTCAGCACAGAGTATCTTACTGTTCGTTAATGAATAAAAACTGGGTGTTACACCACCCCGTCCTTGATTGTTTTCCTAAAACAGCACACCTCTTCGTGTTTTATTCCTTACTTATTCACCTCAAAACCATGACGTTCTGTTTCTCCTTCAGAAAATGGTGTCCAATAGACACCCTAAGAGTCACAAAACGAGTAGGTACTACAACTAGAGCCAGGCTCTGCGACTCTGATGGTGAACAAGTGGAGGAGGTGTGGAAGTGGAATCAATTAATTTACTTACCATAAAGCCTAAATGGCCAGAGCTTGAGAATGGGTTGTGCATTCTACATTAGCATTCTCAAGCTCTGGCCTTTTAGGCTTGGTGGCAAGTAAATTTAGAGGCTCCTATCATGTTTGCAGGCTTCTACAGTTTCAGACCACAGGCCCTAGGTGCTAAAAATATTGTATGTTATGATATGTTCTTCAGCAGGGCCAGGTGCTACATGAGCAAGCAGATAGAGCGCAGCAGCATCTTCTCTTCCTCGCCTCAAGGCCGTGCGTCAGTGTGTTACGGCCAGGGGCCACCGCCAACGGCTCAGATGAAATTTTACTACAGCTGTCAATCCAACTGTCGCCTGAGACAGCAACAAATGATGCTGCTCTTAAAATGCTAGCTATTCATGTGACAGTCCACTAAAACATTACTAATTAAAAGGAGTCTGTTTTACAGTCAGGGAAAAAAAAAAAAGAAAAAAAAAAAACACAGTCCACACACATATGGATTCTACACTAGCAGCAAACTAAGTGTAATCCTTATAAAATCACAATCCTCAGAAGTAATATGTTAAAGAAGCTTACTCTCGATAGAAAAACACACAAAACTGCTTTTTAGCAACCCGTAATACATTTGGTTCTGGACCTTTAGGGGCCAGGAGGGAGGGGGGTGGTCTGAATTTAAAAATGTCCAGGCCAGCGATTCTAAGCCGTGCCTTAGGGAGACTGGGTTACTGGTGCTGGCTGTAAGTCAGCACGCTATTTCAGTACCTTTTGCCTTCTCTCATGCACACACACTCACCTCAGCCGAGGCCAATGATGTCACCTCCATCAGATTTTCAGCCCGGAACGTGAAGACGGCAGCCGCCAGAACTAGAGAGGAAATGAAAAGGACAGCCAATCAAACGTTAGTGTTCAAATGACAGGCTTTGTTTCTGTACCATTTATAAAAGGTGCAGCAGATTGAGGTTTAGGCTTTTAAAAAACTGAAAACTATATAACAAAAATATTACGAATGTATTAATTTATTCAGGATCTGTCAAGAAAAAGGTGTTAAATGTGTTCAGTATACAAGTTTCTGATTGTAAGTCAAAGGACTGGCCCACCTGCTACTATCTCTAAGGACTCATAGCCAAGGATACGGTCCCATAGCAGCAAGAGTTGGTCAGTGGATAGGTATCCCGAGAAAGCCCGAACCATCCACTTAAAGGCGATACGCAATCTGAGGTGGAAAAATTCATTTATCGCTAGTATGAAAGCTTAGATATTAAAAAAATGTATCTTTTTCAAAAGTCTAATCCCAAGTGGCTTGAAAAGTGTTCATCCTATTGTCCAAAGATTGTGAGTTGTGTGTCTTCCCATGTTAGTCCCAGGACTGTAAACGCTGCATGATAGGGAAAAAAAATAGATAACTTGCCTATGGGACAAAAACTAGGGGTAAATTTGGTAAATATCCAAAACGTTATTTAAGAATTTCCGATATGTGTTTTTTTATGTGGAGGAGAGTCTTGTATGTGCATATCATAAACAATAGATGGCGCCATTTGAATAGTGAATCCAAGAAGATGGTATTTTTCTTCTGGGACTGATTGTATCTGACTAGTCTGAGTATGATGAAATATTAAATATCAATCTTTGCATGTCACATAATAATAAACATAACCATATATAAACATAGGACAGCACTATTACTCACAAAAGGTTTCTACTAATGGTCTCTAATGCAAATGCAACGCTAAATTGCCTATCAGTGCATTGACCCAGAATTTCTCATCGGAGTCTGATTTATCTTAATGCATATAAATGTGTATAATATATTCAATGACCCACATAATACTACACATCAAATAAGGAGGATATACTGTGCTTCAGACTTACGGTTGGGCCCCGATCGCTTGTAAATGATAGAAGAGCTGGGGTAGATGGGTTTGGAGTAATCTCTCAAACTGCAGACAGAGAGAAACTATACCCTGTGCAACACACACACACACATGAACATTTACAGACTTTGAAAAACACACCTACCAGCCACATAGTGAGACATTCTGTAACGTGCTTACTGAGGGGGAGGAGGATATGGAGTGCAGTCTGAAGAAGTAGCGCACGTACATCTCTCTGAATACGCTGTACAGCATAGATGGCTCATTGTACAAGAAACATAGGGGAGCCACTGCATGACGTAAACACACACACGCACACACACACACAGTATATACTCAGTGGTCACTTTAATAACACCTGTATCTCTGCTCATTCATGCAGTCAGCCAGTCAACCATTTATGAGGCAGCAGGGCAATGAATAAAATCATGCAGATAAAAGAGCTTCAGTTCACATCAAACATCAGAATGGAGGGAAAAATGTGATTTCAGTGACTCTGACCATTACATGATTGTTGATACAGACAGGTTTGTTTGAAAATTTCAGAAAATCTTCTGGAATTTTCACGCACAACAGTCTCTAGCGTTCACACAAAAAAGTGATCAGCAGTTCTGTGGCAGGAAACGCCTTGCTGATGAAAGAGATCAGAGAAGAATGGCCAGACTGGTTTGCGCTGACAGAAAGGCTACGGCAACTCAAATAACCACTCTTTACAACCATGGTGAGCAGAAAAGCATCTCAGAATGCACAACATGTCGAACCTTGAAGCGGGTGGGCTACAACAGCAGAAGACCACGTCGGGTTCCACTTCTGTCAGCCAAGAACAGGAATCTAAGGTTACAGTCGGCACAGCATCACCGAAACTGGACAGATGAAGATTGTAAAAATGTCACCTGGTCTTTTTCCAATCTTCAACTGTCCAGTATCAGTGAGCACATGATTCCCTGATTGCATAATTGCACAAATGACTAAGGGTACTGGTGTTCCTATTAAAGTGGCCAGTGACACAAGTTTAATGCACAGAACGAAATGTCCTCACACTCACCATACATTGAGAAGCCATGGAAAGGGATAACACCTGAAAGACAAAAAAAAAAAAAAGAGGCATGTGATATAGCGAGAGAGTTGTTCCTGTAGGATAGCTGCTGTACTGTAATTAAAACAGCACTAAGCAGTGTTATGTATTATGGCTATATAGAGCCGTGTTGCAGGAGAAACAGATATGTAAAGCAGGACATAGGTTGCTGGAAAGTACCATTCGGAGGATACACCACAGCAAACTCCTCTGCACCAGTCTTGCCTGAGGAAAAACGACATGTTTCATTGATTAGAAGGATACATGACACAAAAACAAAAGACACATAACACAAAGCACAGTGCTGTTGAATTCTTGAATCTGATTGGTCAGAAAGTGGCGTTGATTAAATTTCCATAAGAGCTTGACTCAGACACTAGTACTGGCTGCAAATCACAGGTTTTTATTAATGCACTGATTCTATAGTGACTGCTGATTTACAGGAACTTGTATGGTCGATGGTCTACATAATCTAAGTCTCGGTAACAGTCAGAGGTGTGGCTGTTCTTATTAGTCTTCCACCACAGGAAAGTCATCGGACAGAGGACTTTGCACTTTGCGGTTTCTCTGTAACGTGATAAGCTGCATTTTTCTTATTCATCTTAATAACTTCAAGCAAAAGTGAGGAGAGGACTGTTTATAGCTTCTATAATGTAAGCCATAACAGTAAGTAACTTGTTTCCTGGATGTTCCACAGCGTTAACTTTTTTAACTACGAAGTGTAAATGAATAAAAATGTAAAAACTGTTGAATTGTATGTGTCGTTCATGAGTAAATTTAAAAATCATAACTGTTGACAAACTGCTGTGGTATAAGAGGAGTAAAACATGTTGGGATGTGCTGTTACAGTAAAAATAACACTCAAATAATAACTTTGGGGTGGTAACAGTAACTCCATGTCGCATTGTGCCACATCACACCACCCAGCTGTAGATTATTTTCCTATAACAGTATGCTCAGTAATGTTTTATTCCTTACTTCACACACTCTCTGTTGTAATACACTAACGCAATAATTGAACATAATAATATAACTGGGCAACACACTGCGTTACTCTAATACAGGCTACAATACACACTAATGCACTCTCTAATGCACACACTCAAACTGAGAGACATGCACTTATAAGGGCATTACCCTGGATGTAGGATTTGGGAGGAGTGGCACTATTGTAGCTAAAATGCTCCAAAACTGCAGTGTCTCGAGAAAAACACAGGAGAACCTGGTAAAGAACACACAAATTGGCATGAATTACTATAATTACAGGTACATTTTGTCCTCACAAACCTGCCCAGACACACGCACGCGCACGCACACGCACACACACCCACACACACACACAGACACACACACACAGACACACACACACA
>CM040978.1:13600146-13620303 GCA_022985145.1 Pangasius djambal
TGGCAAAGTGCTCAGGTGCAATTTGAAGAGCGATGTACTTAAGATCACATGCACAGCCTCCAGTAGCAGGTGTCATTCATCACTTTCCAAGAATTAGGGATAAATAGAAGAAGAAGAGAAACAATAGGAACCAAAGGAAAAGAAATCTTTTTTTCCCAGTTTGTGCATTGGCGGTCATTTCAATGCTTTAAGCACAGAAAACCTCACGTTATTAAAAAAGTTTGTAAAAAAAAATAAAATAATCTGTAACAAATGATATTGCAGGGACACGTGTATTTCTAATTTCCATCCTTTCCACAACTAAACTGTTGAAATACTGGCTGTAAACAGTATTGCTATTACACAACATATCAAAAGACAACATCATTTTATCTACTCGGAAACTTCTTAGAAAAGCCAATATTTATGCTCAGCCTGCTGCTGTTAATCATTTCACACCTGTGACCTGGGATAGAGAATTTGCTCTTGCAACATTTCACCATGTCTGTTCAGTGCTAACGTTTCAGTACACATTAGTACATTTAACTACCAGATTGATCTTTCGAGTTGGTTCTTTAACTATAAATGTAATCAGGATGTTAACTACAGCTGCCATCAGTGCTGACAGATTTAATTACATAAAGCTGAATTTGGGTCAGACATATTTAAGCCACCAAAAAAAAAAAAAAAAAAAAATTAGTTTAACTGTAAGTGAAACAATCCATGAAAATCCTAATAGCTGAGTCTTTATTTATGAGTGAATAGATCTGAGGGTATTTTTAGGCTCATCCACTTTTTGGCATTGTGCAGGCCAGCATATTCTGCGTATCATCATTAGGTAAGAAATATGGGCTTGAATGGATGATGTCCTTTAGAAGTTTAGTTTATAATGCTGTGTGCAAAAAGAAATACACATTTCTGATAATCTCTCTATGACAAAAGAATAGTTATGGAAAGAAATGAAAAAAATGGAGCTACAGAGTACATGTGCATGAATTTCATAAACTGTTTTATTAAAACAATGTAAAAACTATTGTACACAATGATACATGAAGTCAAATACAGAGAAGTCTACTCAGAAGTAGACAAAAAAGTACACTCAGAAGTAGACTAAAAGTACTGTGATCATATTACTATTTATATATATATATATATAATTTGGGTGTGTATAATGTGTGTTTGTTTGATAGGGGGGTGGGATAGGAATATCTGACAGTTTTGACCTTGTCAGGACATTTGGCTGGTCCCCAGCCAGTTTTTTGCAGGTTGTATTTAAAAAACTAAAAGAAGCAAAAGGTTTCCATTTGGTTACTGAGGTTAAGGCTAGGAATAGCGTTATATAGTTGCATTAATAATTATGTCAGTAGAAGGTCCTCACAATGTTGGTGAGACAAACATGTGTGGCTCAAGTAAAAAAAAAAAATTTAATATCATACTAAAAAGGTGTCCAAGAAAACATGTTGGGAAAAGACATATGCTGTGAGTTCGGCAAACACTCACCTGATATAGAAAGTCTTCAAACACAAAGTAATAGTCATCATTACTTGCAGTCAGCTTCACATCCTAAGGTCAACAGAAGAGAAGCACAATTGCATTCTATATTCACTCAGCTATCAGGCTAATTACCAGTCATGATATGACTATTGCCTAACAAATCGAATCGAGATCAAATCTGCCTACCAACCACAGAGAAGCATGCTAATATTCGCTAATAGTTTCTATCGTTTTTCCTTTGTCCAGATCTAATCTGCGTTCATACGTGAAAGGTACCACTTCAAGAAAGCATGACCTTGGAACAACTCGTGACTCCAGACTTTGGTTGAACTCTAAACCTAACGAAGAAAATTTAAAAGGCCTGCTTTAAGCAATGACAGAAAATTTACAATTTGCCTAAAACATCGTATAAATCAAGCGGCCACAAAATCTATTTTTATTGAATAAACCGCACCTTTTAAACCTTCTCAGATGTGTACGAGTGTCTGCGTGTGTACCTTATATATTAGATTATCCACCAGCAGGTCATGGTGTATGACTGCAGCCTTCAGTTGCTCATAATGCATGATGTCCTAGCAAAACGAAAGAAAAGGCAGGTAATTGAATCTAACCTGAATGATGGAATACCATAAAGCTAAACCTGAAGATGCTTCAATAAGACTTTTTTTTTTTTTTAGAAAGAACTGTGAGGTCAGAAACCAAACTTTACCGCATTTTAAAGTTGTACACTGTAGAATCACCTAGACATACTTTGCCAACCTCTCCAACTGCATGTATGTAAAGGACTCAATAATTCATGTGGAGGACAACTTTCTCATTAACATTAATTTTCTAAGAAGTCATTCATATTATTGCAGATAATAGCACACTAAGAAGTCTTGCAACTTCAGGAGAATTACAGGTCATCTATTATCTTGGCCAAAGCATAAAGACCAGCATGGAGCAGGAAGTAACAAAGAACATTTCCTGTTTTTCTTTGGCAGCAAATGAAGGATGAACATGAAAAAGCAAAGATGCAGGAAAATGTCAGGACAATTCACTCATATCCAGAACTATAAATTACAGCTGTCAGGTGTCTGGTTTATGTCAGAACTGCAATTCACCTAAGAACAAAAAAATCTAAGCATGAAAGTAGTTAATGGTTTTTTTCTCAAATACAAGTCTTGTCACCTGATATGAAACAGCGTATGAGGAAACCAGCCAGAGCATGTCAAACAAGACTAAACATTCCTACAATTAATATCACTGCACACTTGAATATAAGAATAGATAGGTCTGGATTTAGACTGTAAAACTCAAAGATCATGAGATATTAGGAAAGCTTTTTTACAGTTAATTCCGTTTGATGTACATTTAAAAGTAAGTTAAGAATACTCTGCTTATGGATCCATAAATCATTAGTAATTCACACAGAAGCCACTGTTTCCACTTTTGAGAGGTCTAAACATTAATGTTTAATTAAAAAAAAAAAAGAAAGAAAAAGAAAGAAAAGTAGACATTTGTTAGATGCATAAGTATTCACCCCCCTGGGTCAATACTTGATAGAACCACATATGCCTTCAATCACAACGGCAAGCCTTCTGGAATATTTCTCTATCAGCTTTGTACATCTGGATCCTCATATTTTTCCCCCAATCTTCTTGGCAAATTGACCAAGCTAAAGACCATCGGTGAACTGCGAATTTCAAGTCTGAGGTCGGACTGAAGTACCACTCCAGTGTACCCATTGAAAGGTGAACCTCCACCTCCTACTCAAGTCTCCTGCAGACTGGAAAAGGTGTTCTTCTAGGATTACCCTGTATTTGGCTCCATCCATCTCGCCCTCAACCCTGACCAGTTTCTTAATCCATGCTGATGAAAACCATCCACACAACATGATGCGTCCACCACCATGCTTCACTGTGGGGATGGCATTCTCAAGGTCATCAGCAGTGTTGGGTTTCCACTAGAGATGGCAACGATCTGATACCTAGTATTACTACTGGGCTGATACCAGCAAAAATCAGAGAAAACATATCGGATATCTGTAACAAATGGCATTGGAATCCAAAGGCATAAGTGAATAAGTGAATTTGGAAAATACATTTATTTTTGGAACAGGAAATGTTTACTTATAAATAGACTCAAATATTTTTTTCTTTTGTTAGGATTGATTTTATTATATTTATACTTTAAACTTTATTATATATTATTTATTATATTTACAATGTAAGTGATTTTTGGGTGAATTGCTTCAGTTTAAAAAAAAAAAAAAAAAAAAAAAAAAAAAAAGACACTTTAAAGCTAAGTAGGTTTTAAAGAAAACCGGATGGGCTATCAGTAACAGTTGATACTCAAGGTTTCAGTATCAGTATCTAGTTTCCACCAAACATTGTGTTTTGTGCTAAACCTAGGAAAAGTTCAGTTTTGGTCTCAAAAGATCAAAGAACATTTTCCACATGTTTAGTGGAATTTCTTTCGTTTTATTATAGTTTTGACCACTGTTATTGTCACTGACCAAACAAAATGATGGTCAAAAATGCGGATTATATATGAAATTAACCGGTCGTTCTCAAATCCTTATGCGACTCTAAATGAGTGCTTTATTAAAAGCAGGTACACTTGGTAAACCCAATAAATCTATAGATAAAAGTTTTTGTCCTTTTCTGATTATATTAGATTCAAGATTGTTCCAATAAAATAAAGCCATTTCTAAAAATTTCTCTTCACTAAACAATTATTAATAAACATTTCTTGATTAACTTATAGCTATTCCTTGGTCAGATTTTTTTTTTTTTTTAATTTTAAAGTATTTAAAATGAGGTTATTTAAACAGCAATGATAAGATATATAGAGCAGTGTATGTACCTGTATATTTCAATAACACAAAAAAAATGCACGCTCTGTATTTTTGTCAATTGTTACATTTGCTTACATTATTAACCATAAGTTTACCTGCACAGGGAAACCTGTAGCAAGTAATATGTGTTACCTCTGGTTCATTAGTGGCGTTGAGGATCAGAGCCCATAACTGAGCTCGGAGGCCATTGGGACATCCCTGTCTGCTGTACTGCTGAGCAGCTGCGCTGTCCTGCTCACTCAACACTAACACACAGAAAGACACTCACCGTATACACTCTCAAAAAGGTACAATCTTTACACTTCACTTTCATGGGCTATATGAACAACAGGATGAGCCAACATAAACGAACCAAAGTCCCTTTCCCTTCTCTGTATTGTTTAATAGAATGTCTGCATGAGAGATCTGAAGGTATGTGTATGCTTTTCTTTTGTCTTTAAATGAATGAATGAGTATAATGGAGAAGAGAGAGAGAGAGAGCGAGAGAGAGAAAGGGAGAGAGACAGTTGTGTTTGAGTGTGATGTACATTTGTATGCCTAAAGAGGATTGTAAAAAAGCACATCCATTTGCTCTCTTTTTCGAAATAGCAGCTAAGTGTCTGTGTCATGTACGGTTAGGACTGAGATGACAGCCATTACACAAATACTCTCAGCAAAATATTGACATCCAACTGCTATTAAACAAAGAGCCACTTGGGAACTGCACAAAAAGATTTATGTAATCCTTGTGCTTTGTTATTTTTTTTACCTTTCTTTCCAATACGAAGGTGTTCACTTTCAAACAAATCTGTGTGAAGACGAGAAAAAAAAGAAAACAGTAAGCAGTGCATGTGACTGATTAGAAATACTGTAGGCACTATCATCTAACTACTGCTATATAAGAGATCTTTTTGTTCATATACAGTGCTTCCAATTCTTGGATAAACCAAAATCAGGAATCAATGTAAAAAAAATTTAATATTGTCCATAGCCACCTAGCATTCTATTGAAATTTTTATTCTGTGACCTTTTACTAAGGTTCAGCCTTTGGTCTACATAATATCAATATTTAAAGTCCTGCAGTAACTGCAGTCCAGTACTGAGGTCCAGTGCAGCACTCAATATATCCTTAGGTGTCCTATAAGAAACATAAGACTTACAAAAAATAAAAGAGCAATCACTAGAATTGCATTATGTTTGTTTTGTTTATGAATTTTTAAATGTTTTACTCAATTATTATTTCTCAATTATTATTCCTGATTTAGTGAATGGCTAGAACAATGGAGAACCCCATTTACCAACATTATTCAAATCATGTTTTTATTGTGAAGACAGTTTTTAAAAACAGAAACTAAAAACGATGCGTGCTGTGATCTCAAGGATCTGCTTGAAATGGCTACACTGTATGAGATAAAGAGTCGGATGGATTCAGGTCAGAAGTTGTTAGATGACATGCCATTCACAGACGGATGGACAGAATAATGGAATACCTGGGGGGATGTGCGCGTGATCATCTATTCCAAGTTGGCCACAATTCAGGCGCAGTTCTTTATAAGCCTCTCTCTGAAAAGAGATGAGCAGGACATGAGTTTGCTGCTTTGTGCTCCATCAACACTAGCAAATGTGAAAAAAATGCAGTTAAAGAAGATCTACTCTGATCACTGTGAGTAAAATGTGGAAGTTAGCAATTAAAAAGAAAAAGGAGGAGATTAAAAACCTCACCATCTGTGGGATATCACGGATGTTGAGGGAGATCTGTATAAGTCCCCAGTGGCTTCTGGATGTGGGCCCCTCGCTACAGTCATGATTGGGGTTCTTCAGACTAATCAACACCTTCCAAAGAAGCCGAATGGTCACATATTATCCATTACCTAGCTACGTTAATTTATTTCACCAGATGCTACATATATTACATTTAGCATGCGCAGTAATATAATCGTATGATTTACGGCCTTTACTGGTTTACATTCACATAAATTAAAGCATTCCTTCATTCCTACCTACACAACATTATGCTACGACCATAGAAACAGTGTGTATGTAGATGTGCCACATTTATCACCGATAATCATAAGGAAACTGGGTGTGCTGGAAGAAAACATCCTGTCATCAGGAAGCATGTATCTGTGTCTGTCGATCACAGACAGCATCTCTCGGGCCATTTCTGAGTTATTTAGAGAAACATTTCCCCCTGGAATCCAATCAGCTATTTTAAACCCAAGCTCTCCAATCTCTTTAACGCTAGCAGATGTTCTCAGTCAAAAGAAACTCACCTCTAGGAAATCTTTGGGTGCGTATACGGGCCTGAACCTGCTTAGATCTGCAAATAAAAAACTGTAATGTTTAAACAGTAGTAACTTATGCATTCTTAAAAAAAAAAAAAAAAAAAGGTTTATATAAGAATACGTTGTTTAAGCAATATATTTTGCATTTCATGCTACCTTAATACAATAAGTATTAAATAATGATATATAACCCTAACTCAGTTAAGGAATCTGTTCTCTAGTGGTCTTGTTCTACATCTTATATTCAAGACAAGATGAAAGAAGAACAGAGAGAGAGAGAGAGAGAGAGAGAGAGGGAGAGAGAGAGAGAGAGAGAAAGACAGGCAGTGGTTTTGGGCCCTGCTTAATCGGGACTCATTCCAACAGTCTGGACATGCTCCGGTTTCACAAGCTAATCTGTTTATGCCAGTGTCTAGCAGACAGCTGCAAATGTTATCGTACACACAGCGTAGTGATAACACTGTTATGGAACTGTTATATTCCACAAGAGAACTGTAAACAAGCAATGGGCGAAAAAATAAACACGGGGGGATACAGTCATACACACATGAGGAGGTAGCAATGCTGATGTGTGAATTGTAAGGGTGTCTGATTGTGCAGAGAATGACCGTCCCGATGCTACTCCTGCACACACAGCACAGTGCCAGAGCGAAGAACACACACTGCCTCTGGTGTATAAATGTGTAGTACATATAAAAATAATTCTTCCAACATAAAATGGAAATGATCTTCCATTATTTGACATTTTCAGAATGCACTCTCTCATTGTTAAAAATACAAAGAATCACTACACGGTTGCATTTTTGTCGAGACTATGTTCAGATCATCACGACCTAAAAGCAACCCTTTTTCTAAATATGAAATAGAGAGGGGTTTTAATTCCTGTCACATCCCATCATTTTTCATTTGCATTCACACACCGTGGACACACACACGCACTACAGTCATGAGGATCCACAGGCCTGTGAGGGGTAACGCTATAAACACTGTCTAATAAACTGAATACTAGAATCATATTGCCATAAAATGAAAAAACTGGACCTGGACTAGCAGAACATTTGTTGCTAAGTAGTGAATATAAACCTCCTAAAACGTACTGGGCTCTTGAAAAACCATTCACGTCCTTGGAGTCAAGTCCTCTCTGTCCTCAGCTCATATATTTGAACTTTTATTATTTCAGTAGCACTGAATTCTGCATTGTGGACTGACAGACACATGAACAACACAATTAGCTTTAAATTAGGCTTTAAATCAATTTTATGATGTTTTTAGGCAACTTTTCCAAAGGTATTCATTAAGTAGCTTATGTCAGGCTCGAACCAAATCCTATCTGAACACTTAATATTCGCAGACTGTTAGCCACATCGAGAAGTGGAAAATGCTTGCGTGATTGTACTTCGCTGCTTTACTTAAGTATTATTTTGGTGAGTTTATGCTTTACTTGAGTATTGTTGAAACTGAATACTTGTACTCTTACTTAATTACATTTTCAAGAAGGAAAAAAAAAATACTTTTTACTCCTTACCTTTTTATTTAGAGCTTCAGAGTACTCATTACAAACCCTGAAAGGCTCTTCTTCTGTCAAACAGCTAATGACTATATGCTACACATCAACATTTTATTTACATTTCAGTTTAAGGCATCAAATCGAGTTCCTTTGTGTAGAACAAAAACTATCAAGTGACTATTTGTCATATGTAGTGACCTCATGCTACACAATGTACTTAGCACTATAGCTATACGTGTGCGTCTGAATATGGATAAGCTATCAGACTGCGGTGTGGAACCTGAGGATGAGCCCTGGCCCTACCTCAGTAAACGTTTCAATATGCTGACGCAAGCAAAAACTCACAGCAAATCAGGTGTCACCCTTACCCCTCTAGCAGACATGAACTCCATCTTATTTCGAAAAGCACGATGAGCTCATTTGAGCTATTTTACTAACATTAACTGACTATATTTAACTAAGCCCTGTTTTCTTTGCTAATGCCAGGTTCGACTAGTATCGATTTCAGTAGCTAGGCAGCAATTCAAAGTCTAGCTAATGGCAGATCTTGGTTATTTACAGGATGTTTTACTTCTGATTAATTCATTAGCAAACTGCGTAGCATTAGTCATGCACATAACCAGCAAACTTACAGACATGGAATGATGTTTTCAGGCAAAATGATATAGTTGCTTATAGCAGTTTTAGATAAGTAATGACAGCTTTACTTATGAAAATTGCTTAATTTCATCAGTTAAAAACATTTACCTTTTCCTTTTTAATACTTGAGAACATTTAAAAGCAATTTTTAGACTTTCAATTGAGTACATTTTTGACACATTGACACATTATCTATACTTAAGTATAATTTCTCGGTACTTTGTCCACCCCTGACCACATCTGTAAATATAGATGGCATGGATTTAGGAAAAAGCTCTGCTTTATATGCAAACACTTCCTGCATGTGTGCTTATTTATTTACAGTATTGTCAAATAGCAGCTGCAAATTAACCGCTAATAGTGCAAACAGTACTGTAAGTCCCCTAAACAAGAAGATGAGCTTCAGAGACCGTTTTTGTGGATGTGTGGATGTCTGCAGGCTCTGTCTCTAAAATTGTGCTCATGCTTTATTTATTCAGGCATTACCCCTACGAAGTTTCCAAACTCTTTTACAACCGGAGCCTGGAAGACTCACTCCACTCTCCACATATCACCAAACAGATAGAACACAAATCTCATGCCGCAATATACAGTAGCAGAATACATTACGTAACACTGTAAGATTGAAAAATCATATGAAAAATCTAAAATTTTGCATAACATGGGGTGGGAATCTCAAAAATGTTTTGACCACTGGTTCACTTTGAACTTTGCTATGTGCCTTTTATAGATCTTTTATAGACTTTTAAACCCTGTAGTGTCACACAAGAAACATAGAGCTGTCACATGTTTCAGGTAGGGCTTAAGATTGTCGAAGCATTGCATTGATGTGCATTGATAAAGGCAAATTAAAAATGAGATCATGCGTATGTGTTACCTGGTTCATCTGTGCCCATCTCGTTCCATTTGTCTGTTAAATGTCTCTGTTCTGCAACAGGCCGCTGTGGAATAAATGGTATATTTAATAAACACCCAAGAGAAGAATTATGAACAGTTAATGTTTTTCGGTTCTATAAGAAGCTGAGGTTTTACACTCTTCAAAAAATGTTCCATTAAGCATTTACTTTGGTTTGCCTTAACAGAAACCCTTACAGCTTCTATGTAGAAACATACAATGAGTGCAGGAGCAGTTAAAGATTATATAATTAATTACATTTTCAGTCCTAGTTAAAACTTTGCTTCTATAAGCAGTTAAAGCTTTGGTTCCATGAAAAATCAAAGCTTTGGTTTTATGAGAAGTTAAACATATAATTCTATGACAAGTTAGAACTTTGGTTTTATGAGAAATTAGAGCTTTGTTTCACATGAGAAATTAAACATATTGGTCTATGTGAAGTTAAGATGTTGAGGTTCTCTTTGGGAGTGACAAAGTTGGACAGGATTAGGAACGAGTACATCAGAGGGACAGCTCATGTTGGACGTTTGGAGGACAAAGTTAGGGAGGCCAGATTAAGATGGTTTGGACATGTTCAGAGGAGGGAGAGTGAGAATATTGGTAGGAGAATGTTGGACATGGAGCTGCCAGGCAGGAGGCGAAGAGGAAGGCCAAAGAGGAGGTACATGGAGGTAATAAATGAGGATATGAAGCTAGTGGGTGCAAGTGTTGAAGATGCAGAAGATAGGGATAGGTGGAGAGTGATGATTCGCTGTGGCGACCCCTGAAGGCAAAAGCCGAAAGAAGAAGAAGAAGAAGAAGAGGTCTATGTGAAGTTAGAGCTTTGTATCTGTGAGAAGTTGAACATGGCTCTATGAAAAGTTAAAGCTTTGGTCCTATAAGAGCTTAAACATGGTTCTATGGGAAGGTAGAGGTTTGGTTCCATGAAAAGTTAAAGTGTTGGTCCTATGACAAGTTAGAGCTTTAGTTCTATTATTATTATTATTATTATTATTATTATTATTAGAAGTTAAACATGGTTCTTCAACCGTGCACCACCCTCCTCTGTGTTACCAACATTCACACAATATGTCACATGTCACACAAGAGACAATAAAACATTGGACTTATTTTATGCCAACACCAAGGAGGCATATTCTGCATCCCCCCTTCCCCCCCTTGGCAGAGCTGACCACAATATCGTCTATCTACAGCCTGTGTATAAACCTGTTGTACACAGGCACCCTGTGGAGTCCCGTGTGGTGAAGAGGTGGTCCACTGAGAGCGAGGAGGCTCTGAGGGACTGCTTTAACACCACTGTGTGGGCTGAGCTCTTTGACCCACATGGGGAGGACATCAATGCCATCACAGACACCATAACAGGCTATATCAACTTCTGTGTTGAAAACACTGTGCCCTCCAAAACGGTACGGTGTTTTGCTAACAACAAGCCGTTGATTGCCCCTGACATCAAAGCTCTCCTGAAGGACAAGAAGAGAGCTTTCAGGTCAGGGGACAAGGAGGAACTCAGAGCTGTACAAAAGGAGCTGAGAAAGAAGATCAGGGAGGGCAAGGCCAGCTACAAGAGGAAGATGGAGGAGCAGCTGAAGCAGCAAAACATCAGTGGGGTGTGGAGGAGCCTAAAGACCATCTCAGGCTTCAAAGCACCCCACTCCCAGGTTGTGGGGGACCTGCAGTGGGTCAATGACTTGAACCATCACTTCAACCGGTTCGACCAGTCACCCTCTACTCCCCCCATGCAGCTGCGCAACACCTCGTCAACGGGACAATGCCCCCCTCCCCCAGCCCCTCACACCTCTGGCTCACTCCACATCACCCCCTCACGGCCCCATGGACTCATTCACCCCCTCAGCCCACCCCTGTCTTTCACACCTGGCCAGGTGAGGAAAGAGCTGAGGAGGATCAAAGCAAGGAAGGCAGCTGGACCTGACGGTATCAGCTCCAGGCTCCTGAAATCCTGCGCAGAGGAACTGTGTGGGATTATGGGGCAAGTCTTCAACATGAGCCTCAAGCTGAGGGTGGTACCACAGCTATGGAAGACCTCCTGTGTGGTACCAGTGCCCAAAACACCGCACGCTAGAGACCTCAGCAACTTTAGGCCGGTGGCTTTTACTTCACATCTGATGAAGACACTGGAGAGACTGGTCCTGGGCCACCTCCGCTCTGAGGTGAGCTCAGCGATGGACCCGCTGCAGTTCGCGTACCGACCCGGGATCAGAGTGGAGGACGCTGCGATCTTCCTGCTGCACCGTGCTCTAATTCACCTGGAGAAGCCCAGCAGCGCTGTGAGGATTTTATTCTTTAACTTCTCCAGCGCATTCAACACAATTCAGCCATTGCTTTTGAGGGACAAGCTGGAGTGGGCTGGAGTGGACTCACATCTGGCGGAGTGGGTCCTGGACTATCTCACAAATAGGCCCCAGTTTGAGAGAGCTAGGGACTGCGTATCTGACACCCTGACCTGCAGTGTGGGTGTCCCCCAGGGCACAGTGCTCGCGCCCTTCCTTTTCACCCTCTACACTGCAGACTTCAGGCACAACACAGACAGCTGTGTCCTGCTCAAGGTCTCTGACGACTCAGCCATTGTTGGCCTGATCAGTGACGACAATGATGCAGAGTACAGAAGACTGACGCAGGACTTCGTGGACTGGTGTCGGCCAAATCACCTCCTCATCAACGCGGGAAAGACCAAGGAGATGGTGGTGGATTTCCGCAGACACCGGTCTGCCCCCTCACTGGTCAACATCCAGGGAATGGAAATTGAGAGAGTGGACTCTTATAAGTACCTGGGTGTTCACCTAAACCACAAACTGGACTGGACTCACAACACAGACACACTGTACAGGAAGGGTCAGAGCAGGCTCTACCTCCTGAGGAGACTGCGGTCCTTTGGTGTGCAGGGGGCGCTCCTAAAGACTTTTTATGACTCTGTGGTGGCATCAGCCATCCTGTATGGTGTGGTCTGTTGGAGCAGCAGCATCACTGAGAGGGAGAGGAAAAAGCTGGACAAGGTCATCAAGAGGTCCAGCTTTGTTCTGGGCTGTCCTCTGGACTCAGTACGGGAGGTTGGTGACAGACGGGTCCTGACAAAACTGACATCTATGCTGGACCACGAGTCCCACCCCCTGCGGGACGTCCTGTCAGGTCTGGAGAGCAGCTTCAGTGACAGACTGCTCCACCCTCAGTGTGTAAAGGAGAGATTTCGTCGGTCTTTCCTTCCTGCTGTTGTAAGACTTTAATGAACACTGCTGATTTATTTATTTATAAACTCTCATTGTAGTATTTATACTCACACTTATGTGCAATATTTTAATGTGCAATACCGCCACACTACTGGCAAGCTACACTATTCTCAACCAACCTGTACTTATGTGTATACACCCCTCTCCTTGATTTTGTTACCTCATATTAGAATAGTTTTTAATCTATTTTGTTCTTGTGTGCATACTCTTTCTGTACTGTACCCCTGCCGTTGCTAAATGCAATTTCCCCACTGCGGGACAAATAAAGGAATATCTTACTCTTACTTACTCTTACTCTTACTTCTGTGAGGAGTTGGAGCTGTGGTTCTAGCATGTGACTAGCATGAGGTCTGAGTATTTTTGAGTGGACTGTACCTTGCGGGCCAGTGGAACCCCCAGCTCAGTACACATGCTGTTCAAACTCTTCAGGATCCTCTTCTCCCAGCATGCCTGTGAAAAACCACACACACACACACACACACACACACAGAGTGGTGCAGATGTGAGATGAGCACAGAGGGATCTGGAGAAGAAAAGAGGAGTGAATGTGAAGACTGAGGGAGAAAGATTGTACCTGGGCTTTGCGCATGTATTCCAGCGGCTCCTTTGTGTGTTCAGGGGTAGCTGCAGGGTGAGCAGGTGGAGGCAAACTGCACAACACACACACACACACACACACGCACACACACACATCAAACTGAAGGTTTTCATGTTATCTAATAATTATTAGAAAACTCTTGAATATTGGTTTTGTACCTTGTAATACATGTTGCTACTGCAGTATTCAACATGTGCTACTGTTTATGGACAGAACATGCATACCTTGTTATATACAGTGTATATAAACATTCATATGACTATCAGAGATAAGTTACTAATCTCAGGTACTCCTGAACTGAATTTCACGCTACTGTACCGTATTCATTTTAAATGACTTCTCCAACCTGGTCATGCAATTCAATACAACTGTTCTGCTTTTGAAATTCCATAAAATATCAGGTTGATTCTTGAGGAGAAGCTTGGTGATTACAATACAGAGTACAATTCTAAAATCTAGTGGGGACCTTTTATAGGCTACCCACCAGTGGTCACTGTCTTGGGGTGATGACTGCTGTTACTACTTAGCAAGAAAACAAGCTAAGGAGAAAATTTCACTAGGTCCTAAGGAAACCACCATGAAGTTCCTCCACACATTAGTAGAACCACGGTTACATAGGACCCATCCATTTTCTCCTGTTATCTATGCTTGAAATCTGTAAGCCTGTTTGTTCATTTCCAGATGAGTGGTAGGGAAAAAGGATAAATAAATCAGTGATTTTGGGGGACTTGTGGGTGGTCACCCTATTAGATTTATTTAGCCTAATTTACTACCACCTGTCAGGAAATAAACAAACTGGCTGCCAGATTCTCAGATTGTCATGCTTCACTGGAGTAAACAGTGGAGACAAACATTGTAGAGCCACGAGAAATTGCGGGCGTTCATGCCGTGCATATATCCACTTGTGCCCATATTCCTGGGACAGACTCTGAATCCACCACAACCCTGGGACTGTGGTGAAGATGAATGAATGAATGTAATCCTGGCCAATTTTCAACATCATCTGTGCACCGACACAAGAGACACCTTCTATTATCCTGGAGCTTGCTTTGTGCACGGGGCATTGTCATGCTGGAACAGGTTTGGGCCTCTAAGTTCCAGTGAAGGGAAACTGTAATGCCACAGTGTACACAGACATTCTGTACAATTGTGTGCTCCCAACTTTGTAACAACAGTTTGGGGAAGGTGACATATGGGTGCGATGGCTAGGTGTCTACCTACTTTTGGCCATATAGTGTAAAAGAATGAGCACATTAATATAAAACTGATGTGCCTTACAGCCAACACCACTGTCAGAGCCGTGCTGCTATAGAAAATTAATCAACACCTACTGAACAATCAGATTTGAGAATTCAACAGCACCATGGTATAAGAAATTATAAAGAGCGTTCCTTTATATAGGCGGCAGCATGCCCTCGAGTACAGCTTATGGCTGTGATTGGACAGTGACTGCATTCCAGTGTGTCATTACTACAAAACACTGAAGGTGAAATGCAATACAAATGGGAATTACATTCACCTCTGACACAAATTCAGATTTTTAATTCTTAAAAAGCAATACCCTGTTTTGCATCTTAAGATCAATGCTTAAGATCATGTTGTTCACATGACACAAATGAAAAGCAATACCATTTAGGTTTCATGTTATTCCACTGATGTGATTGCTTTTTGTATTGGATGAAAATCTTCATATAGCTGATACTCACTATGAAGGAGTTAAACATTTCAGTAGGGCTTCGTGAAATTCTAAAATGCTCCCAGGAGTGAATGAGTCTATTTCTGTCCTGGCTCCAGATGCACCAGGAAAAGGCACCTGATGAATGAATGAATGAATGAATGAATGAATAGTGTTGTGAAAAAGGGTTTGGGCCAGAGAAAACCTTGCCATTTAATGATTCCGGGCATAGACCATAATAGTAGGTTGGGGAATTTAAAAGAAAATTTAAATATAATCACAGTAATCATCCACTTGCTACACAATTTATTTTACTCTCTCATAACCAACTGCTCTAAGACTCTTTAGTAAACCTTTAACTATATTCTCCCAAACCAGATCAGATAAGATCACTAGCTATGAAAAGAAATCTGTAACAACTGCACAAACCTCAGCAGAGATACCTGAACTGTAAACTACCATGGGACTTCTAGACATGTGCAGGAAACATGACACAGTTACTTTACCTCTGTCCATCACACTTAGTGACTGAACAGCAGCAGCTCCAGGACCATTTTCATTTCTCCTGTGAGCTCCATTACCACTGTAAAACATTGGAGTTTGTATAAACACTTCATCTTAAAGATGACACGCAAATGACTCACTGACTCGAAGCAGGATATCACCACTCACCGCTTCTTTTACATCTCGGTTAATTTGATTCAGAGCTACCCTCATACGACTTACGTACACAATAGCACAAAACATACGTAAGTGTGCTTTTCGTACTCATCACTTACAGTGCCACGCTGCTCACGGCCACCCACTGAAGATTCGACTTCATACCATCATGCATACTGTTGACAGTATTTGCATCTGGTTTGTACTGGGCTGTGTGCCACGGATGGCGCCAGAACAAATTGACTAGAGCATGTGCCATAATAATGGGAGGAGAAAGCATCACTCTATAACGGGTAGGCAGTGTTATTTAAAAAGAGCCAGAGTGCTTGCAGGTTTTATTCCACAGCAATGAAACATTACTAGGCGATTTAGCTAGTAGGAAATAATGTTCAGTTTGGACTAGATAACATCCAGAACTAGCACAACTACCATATATGGCCAAAAATATGTGGGTACCTGTCCATCACACCCATATGTGTTTATTGAACATTGCATTCCAGATTTAGTCCCCTTTGCTGTTATAATAACCTCCACTCTTCTCTCTTTCTTAGATTTTGGAACGTGGCTCTGGGGATTTGCCCATTCAGCCACAAGAGTGTTAGTGTTAGTCTTAGTTCCAGTGAAGGGAAATCTTAAAACTACAGCATACAAATACATACTAGACAGTTCTGTGCTTCCAACTTTGTGGCAACAGTTTGGGGAAGAACTACATGTGGGTGTGATGGTCAGGTGTCCACATACTTTTGGCCATATAGTGTATTCGCTGCTATTTATGTACAAACATGAGATTGCCATCAAAATCTCAAAGCTCAGTCCTCTAATAATCATCCATATTCCGTTAGTGAGCAGGCAACTGGCATCTAGTGCAATGTAATATAATTAAATGGAACTCAAATTACATTTAGTTTAATAATAATATTGCGTTTTACGTATTTTATAGATGGATGAAAAAATATGTTAAATGTGTGTCCCAGTTAAAAAAATAAATAAATAAAAAAACTCCTTTGCCGTGTGCTCCAAAGAAAGCGCTTGTCATCTTGTCATTGTTAAACACTCACTGACAGCGCAGGAGTATAAATAGCCATATATTAGCTACAGAAAGAGAACACTCAACATTTTTATACTGTGTGTTTTTCTAGGTATGATCCAACTTTTCCAAGAACAACCGTCCTATCTTATAAAATCATGAACACTACACACTTCGGCTAGATAAGACATGGTTCTGGCTGTTAATGACTTCAGGAAATGAACTGTTGTACAGGTTCTTGGCTCCAGTTCCAGAAAGCCACTACCCTGCACAAGTTTCACATTTTTCTTGCTTTTTATTACTCCTGATCCTGCTCATGAAGAGATAATAAGGTAATTTCCTGAATCAGAGAAGGTGAGAAACGCAGGGCTACTCTATTAGACTGACTGACTGTTTTAGACTTCCTAAAAAGCTGAGATATGCGAAGAAAAGAATTTCACTCTTCTGTAATGCATATGTGACAAATAAAGGCTTCTTATTATTATTGGTACATCTTTCAGGTGTACAGTTAAAGGTTAGAGTTAATATACTTCCACTGTGTGTTAATGATCAGCTCATGGGTATTCAGTTCAAATTAGTAAAGGTCCAGTTATCAACCAACATGACTGAGTGGCGACAGCAGTCACCTTTTAATGTTTACCGTTAGTGATTACTTTATCAGTAAAAAGAAGATACCAATTCAGAGTGGTTTTTAAGTTACCACCTCTGAGAAGCACCACAGAAGACATCTGATTAGATATATCAGTTTTGAAATTGAAGCAGAGAATAAATGCATACTTCTCTGTCCATGTGTCTTTTAACATTTTGGTTTTTTAATCATCAAACTTTTTTTTTAACAAGCCATGTTTTCCGTTTGCTAATCAGACCAGAGACACTAAATAAAATGAAAACTCTAAAGTCTGTAAAGTCTTCCCTTTCTGAATGAATGCCTCTTGCCCTGTAGTTAGTCTCTGGTCCCATGAGCTGCCTTCAGTTAAATCATTTACATAAATGCATCTGATTGATTAAGCAGCAACAGATGATGAACTTTTGGTCTTTTATGATCCGCCACGCCTACTTAGATCAAAAGGTGCAGGCTATTTGTTGGTACCAAAGAGCTTTCTCTTGCAAAGCCCCACAGTTATGGAACAGCCTTCCACTTAGTGTTCGGGGCTCAGACACAGTCTCAGTGTTTAAGTCTAGGCTGAAAACATATTTGTTTAGTCAAGCCTTTTGTGAATAGTTTTTTCTTAGGTACAGGGGCAGGTCTGGAGGGTTCACAGGCATAGAGTGTACTGGGATGTTTGGATGCTGTCGCCCCCTCACTCTCACACGTTCACTCAGGTTTGTCGACGGTGGAGTGGCTGGCTGCCTTATGTCCCAGGGCGCCCTCATGTCTGTGTTAGCTTCTGGCTCTCCCTTTTAGTTATACTGTCATAGCTAGTCTTGCCAGAGTCCCTGCTTGCACTCTGCATGCAAAGTATATTGTGCTTAACCATTAGAGGACAAAAGCTTTCCTAACAATCTCTCCATCTCTCTTGCTCCCTCACTCTCTGTCGAGCTACACATGCTACTTCTGAGATGCCAGTGATCCTGACCCCTTCTGCTCCTCCTCGCTGCTTGACCCATCCTGTTGCCCTGCTTCTGGTTGGAGTTCTCATCGGTTGAGTACGCTCGCTGCTGCTGGGGCCCCATATGGACGGCCTGAAGAACCGTTTGGTTTGCTGGGGATGGTGCCACCTGGGGGCTGTGGAGATGGCTTGGGGATCACATATGGGGAGCTGTACTGTAATGGCTTGCACTGCGATTGCTGTAGTGGCTTTGGGGCTGCGGTTGCCACGAGCACCTTCGTATTCAGGACTCCATCAGTGGACAGTGGATAGATTTTAACCAACCGGACTTCTTGCAAAAACTGTGATGAATTTATTGGTTGCACAATTGCAATATTTGTCCATATAGTACACAATAATAGAAGGGATTTCTTTATAATTGCACTATCCATTGCACCCAGATGAGGATGGTTTCCCTTTTGAGCCTGATTCCTCTCAAGGTTTCTTCCTCATATCATCTCAGGGAGTTTTTCCTTGCCACCGTCGCCACTGGCTTGCTCATTAGGGATAAATTCACAGCGATAATTCACATATTTACAATATATTTTTTGTGAATCCATTTATTTCTGTAAAGCTGCTTTGTGACAATGTTCATTGTTAAAAGCACTATACAAATAAAACTGAATTGAATGATCTGCTACAGATGCCAAAAAGGTTCATGTTTAGAAAACTACTGTCACTCTGCTGCAGTATAGTTTTCATATACGTCTGAAAAACTTTGCTGGGTCTGCTAGACCCCTGCAGGTTGAGGTCAGGGCTCTGTGCAGGCCATTCGAGTTCCTTTTACTCCATCTTTGACAAACCATATCTTCATGGACCCCGCTTTGTGCACAGGAGAACTGTCATACTGGAACATGTATGGGCCCCTTAGTTCCAGTGAAGGAAAATCTTAATGCTACAGCAAACAAAGTTATTCTAGACAACTGTGTGCTTCCAAATTTGTGGTAACAGTTTAAGGAAGGCCCACATACAAGTGTGATGATCAGGTGTCCACAAACGTTTGGCCATATAGTGTATCTCATTCAACTAATCAGCTCTTCCTGCAGTAAAGTGTGTGTAAGAAAACAGTAAAATGTTCAGGACATGGGTGCACCAGGACCAGGGTTTTCCTTGACACTAGGATGGTACCATCAAGTGTAAATCTTTTGTACCTTAAATATGTATCTTTCACCTGGAAACATGAATACAGGCTAACTTTAAAAAATAATTTAAAACCTTTCTCTAAAAGCTAATTAAAGATACACCACATGCATCTTCCCTAGATACAAGACACATATTATGATCAAAGATACAGACAGGTCCGGAAGTATTTGGACAATGACAGAGTCTTTGTGATTTTGCCTTTATACACCACCACTATGGATTTGAAATAAAACAATCAAGATGTGATCGAAGTGTAGACTTTAAGCTTTATTTTAAGAGGTTCCACAAAAATATCGCATTTACCATTTAGGAATTACAGACATTTTAAGCAAAGTACCTCCATTTTCAGGGGCTCAAAGGTATTTGGACAAAGTGACATAATTGTAAATATAGCCGTAATTTTAATGCTTGGATGAAAATCCTTTGCAGTCAATGACTGCCTGAAGTCTGGAGCCCATGTTCTCAAAACTCAAATTCTGAGTTTCCTCCCTGGAGATGCTTTGCCAGGTCTTCACTGCAGCCACCTTCAGTTGCTGCTTGTTTGTGGGTCTTTCTGCCTTCAGTCTTGTCTTCAGTAAGTGAAAAGCAGCTCTATTGGGTTGAGAT
>CM040978.1:13620403-13642903 GCA_022985145.1 Pangasius djambal
CAGTATAGCCCTAAACACCTCAGAATTCATCCCGCTACTTCTGTCAGCAGTCACATCATCAATAAACACCAGTGAGCCTGTTCCACTGGCAGCCATACATGCCCATGCCATAACACTGCCTCCACCATGTTTGACACATGATCTGGTATACTTTGGATCATGAGCTGTTCCTCTCGTTCACCTTACTTTTCTCTTCCCATCATTCTGGTACAAGTTAATCTTGGTTTCGTCAGTCCAAAGAATCTTATTCCAGAACATGGGAGGCTTTTTTAGATGTTTTCTGGCAAAGTCTAATCTGGCTTTCCTGTTCTTGTATGTTACCAGTGGTTTGCACCTTGTTGTGAATCCTCTGTATTTACATTCATGAAGGCGTCTCTTGATTGTAGATTTTGACAATGATACGCCTACCTTCTCCAGAGTATTCTTGACTTGATTTTATTCTTGATTTTTTTTTTCAGCCTAATGATGGCCTCCTTCACTTGCATTGAGATCTCCTTGGACTTGCTAGCTCCAGTCGAACAGCTGCCAAATGCCAACTCAATACCTGATATCAACTCCAGACCTTTTATCTGCTTCATTTGTCTTGACGTAACGAGGGAATGGACCTCAACTATTTTATACACAACGATTATGTCACTTTGTCCAAATACCTTTGAGCCCCTGAAAATGGAAGTACTTTGTTTAAAATGGCTGTAATTCCTAAATGGTAAATGCCATATTTTTGTGGAGCCTCTTAAAATAAAGCTGAAAGTCTACACTTTGATCACATCTTGATTGTTTTACTTCAAATCCATTGTGGTGATTGTATAAAGGCAAAATCACAAAAACTCTGTCATTGCCCAAATACTTCCGGACCTAACTGTATACCCTTGATGGTTCCACCCTAGCAACGAGTATAGTTTGGTTCCTTTATTCTGACAGCGTGTGGTGCAAATAATAAGGATAAATAGACTAAAATGAGGACAGTAGATAGATAGATAGATAAATAGATAGATAGATAGATAGATAGATAGATAGATAGATAGATAGATAGATGTCACCTTACATGTGCAATTCTCTGTACACTGCATTTTGCAACTTCCGCTCCCAACCTAACACAGAGAGAGAAAAAAATTATTAGCTTGCTAAAGTAATTCTTTAGGCAGTGGAGAAGAGAAATCTCAGCGTCTCTCCATTATTATTGTAACATTATTGTAGACTGTCTCTGCAGCACCCGGATGATGAAACCGGTGCACACCCTGCGTACCTGACGCTCTTAGGAAATTCCGGACGTCTTCTTTTAAAGATTCGAGCTTTATCTCCGGCCTGTGTAAACATTCCTGTGATTAAAAAAAAAAACAAGTAACCACACATCAGTGAATAGTTGTATCTACTGTACGAATGCTGACAGCTGACTGACGACAGGAAGTGGAGAGATGTTAGTATGAGCAGGATGCGCACACTGCGCTCAGCCAGGCTAGCCTAGCCTACTCACTTTGGCTTGCTTCTCCAGTTGGGAGTGTAAATGAGTTCCTCTCAGCCGCTGGACAACCTGAGCGATGGTCAGAGATATCTCTGTTCCTTCATCCATCTTAATAAATATTACTCGTCAGAAACCTCAGTGATTACTGTAGCGTCATTTAGTAGCGCAGCATCTGAGGATGTGAAGCACCGTATCTTAGCAACTGACGAGCGCACGCGAGCGGAAACAAGGACTCCAAAACACGGTTCCTACCTCCAGCGCCTTTCATAAACACACACACATCTTTCAGAATGCACCACTTTTAATTACCATAATAATAAGCCTGTTTATTCTGATACATAATTTCTGTGATATAAGTAAAAAGAAAAAAAAAAGATAAATAATTTTAATTTGTCAGTTTGTTAGAAATATTATCACTATTACTTTGTAGGCTTGTTTGTATTAGCTCAAGCAGTGTTCTCAAACCTGTAAAAAAAAATTTAAAAAAAAGCCCTGTCAGTACAGGTTTATTTTATGAACGTTATTTAAATGTGTATAATAATGTTTTTTGTCTGTTTATTGGAGCCAGAGAGATTTCTATTCCTGAACTTTCCCCAGCAGAGCACTTCAGGTACACGGTGGCAATGTTTACAGGCCTACTTGTTTTTGAGTTACTGAGGTTTGGATTAAACCCATTCAATTCAAGTGACCATTAAAACAACTATTATAACTCAGTAATATAATATCGTTTGTGATCATAGGTCACAATAGACATTGTCATAAAGTAGTTTTACAGAAAGCTGGAAGTAGATTTAGATTTAGACCCGTAATGAGCAAGCCAGAGATGGCATTGGCAAGGAAAAACTCCCTGAGAAAACATGAGGAGCCCTTGACAGGAAATAGACTCAAAGGAGAACCCGTCCTCTTCTCGATGTACACTCGGTGTGCACTTTATTAACTATATCCACCTTGTAGCTGCACCCATTGTCCATTTCATCAGATAGGTCTTTCTTATTGCTTTCTTATAACACTTTATGATTACAGATTGTAGCCCATGTGTTCTTATGCCCTCCTGTACCCCATTTATAACCGCAATCTGATTACCACTGAGCAGATATTATCTGAGTGCATCATTTTTAGCACTAGCACTGACATATTAGTGATATTGTAGTGTATGTGGCGCTGATGTGAATGTACAGGGGTGATTCCATGATTAGGGTGCCATTTGTGTCCCACTGATATTGCATACAAATATGTACAGTATATAAAGTAAAGGTAAAAGACAACAACCTGTGTAAATGTTTCAGCTAAATAACTTTAATAGACATTAATAAAAAAAACTAAAAACCAACAGTCCTTAGAAAACTGTATTGACTGACCCAGCCTGCTATAACTTCACTTTACCTTGAAATAGGCTATAGTATACAAATTCTTAAAATATTTCAAAAGGTTTTTTTTATTTTTGCGTTAGTGTGTGAATCCATTTAACATCTCATGATTGAAACATTCTTTTCCATTAGTCATCCATTATAGGTTATGAAAAATATCCCACAAGAAGAAGAAGAAAATTGGTTTCTCATTCTTTTTAATTTATTTTCAATGATATTATGATATTGACGTATAGGGTCACTTTGAAAGTACAATCCTGTTACCCAAATAATAGATTAAATTAAATTTAATCTCATGCCATTAGTATGGATTTTTAATTAACCACATTTTGTGTGTTATGTGTAATTCTATGCAAAAAAAAAAAAAATCTCATTAAGAAGTAAAATGCAACCAATTATTATTGTTGTCTTAGATGGCCTAACGTTTTTTTTTTTTTAGATTCAATGTTGAAAAATGATTTTAAAAAATAAAGTTTAATTTTTAAGAGTTATAATGGCTAACTGGAAACACAAATGAGGAATCAGTTTTACTTTTTATACATTTTACATTTTAAATACCCATGTCACCTAGGAGTTGAGAAGCAGTCCACAAAAATATCCAATGAAGGACTAGAGGACAATTAACACAAATGTGTACAAGATCAGCTACAGTCTCTAATTCTATCCAGCAGCCTACAGCACATGCAAAGACTTCGGAAATGACAAAAAAAACACTGACTAACAAGAAAGAGGTGTGAAAATTGACATAGGTGCTAACAGTGATCTGGGAGGTGGGTGCAGTGGAGCTGAGGCAGGATCTAGATGGCAGAAAGAAAACCATGACACTTATTAGCTGGAATCAGATTAATGACCTGTGTTTTTAAAGACGTTCTCTGCCACTGACACTAGTTCATTACTGCTAGTATATGTGACAGAATACTGAGATCTGTTTGCATGCCAAAATACCACTGTCTCTGCTTTATTTCAGTTATGACACTAATTGTGTTTCTATTCAGTCAGATCAACCTGTTCAGTCTCAAGCTGTTTACACTAACCTATATTAGACTTAATCTTTTCAAATATTTTAAAACTTCCTTTGTATATATTATTTATTGCAGTGAGCTGAATTAATATCAGATGTCTGAATCATTGTAAGAAGATCTGATCCTCTGTTTTAGTCTTTATAAAGTGATTATTCAGAATTCAGGTTATTGTAGCCTTAAAAAAAAAACTAAAAAGCTTTTTTATTTAAGTATTCATGATAAGAGCCATTATGAAAATAATATTAATAATAATAAATGTTATATTCTTAGCAGTGATTATTGATTATTTTTCAATGCCACATTAAAATGATCATGTTGAATAGGCTATCTGTGAGCTAATTCTCATTGTTACTGGAAGCGTGAAGGGTGGAATCTGTCTGATTAAATGATTTGTCACTCAAGGGCTCCAGTTGGATTTCAAGCTCGTTTTCAAACCACTTCATACAATTTCATTTCAAATAATTAGAGCTGCCTGTTAGGAAATGGGTAACAAAGACTGCATGCATTTTTTTTTTTTAAAAATCAGCCTTTTAATCTGAGTGTTTTATGGTTTATAACAATTTTGACATATCTGACATAAATTGAATAAAAAAGAATTAAAAGTATAATCGAAATATTTATAATTAAGGTACATGATGTAACCACTAAAATAATTAGGTTATACTGTAACTGACTCAAGAGTAAAACACAAATCTGTACTTTCATTTGTCATGTTAATTGTGTCTTCTTCTTTAAGAATACTCTTCCCGGAATAATTTATGTAATGTATGTTGGCTTTGCACTTACAAGATGGAAGCATTTTCATTCCATTTTCCACCTGTCAATTATCTGCTTCTCATTCTGCTGCCCGTGCCTAGGCTCTCCTAACAGCTGCTTCCTAATATTACTGCAAGCTTAAAGGGTGTATACAGTTGTTATGATTAAGTATTTTGCAACACAGGATGAAATTTAATTTTCAACTCATTCTCATGCATTAAAAAATGGTCCTGGATGATTTCCCAAATCATTACCACCAGCTAGGAAATGGATAGAGGAAACTCCAGGCTTTTAGAGAGACACATTTGTGTGATGTATGCCGAGAAAGGATATAAGGCTACATCCAAAACTATCTAATCTACAACCATATTAAATACATTCTTAGAAAAGGGGCTTCGTCGAGTGCCTGGGAGAACCCTTAAGGGTTACAACACAACACCCATACAAAATGGTTTCCCAGTCAGTAAAAGTTCCACATAGGACCCCCTTAGAAAGGTAAAACCATCTAAATAAGCCTTAAGAAACCTTTTTTTTCTGGAAGCGGTGAATATATCCGAATAGATGATAATGTACTACACCCTGTTGCAGGTTTATTATGTGCACATACCTTGTATCTACACCCATCTGTCATTTTACCTGTTACACACTGTTGGTCACTTACAGTATATAATTAAGTATACAGTTTCTGCCCCTGTTTCTACGCACAGGTTGTCGGCCTCGCTCTACCCCATCCCTCAGTGGAAAAAGACCACCATAGTACCACCTCTAGTCTTAAGACACTGACAGTGCTTAAAATCCCCAACAGCAGTCATACCAGCATTTCATATTGTGCTGAGAACCCAAATAATATATTGTGTTGAACAAGATAGAGGGAGGCTGATGTCTGACTTGTGCGTAACAACAAACAGACTAGTCAGTTATCATATTGTGAACCTACGTATACCTTTACACTCTTAGGAAAAACGTAAGTAACCTCTTGTATTAAGCTGAGAACTCAAACTATCTAAACAAGCCATGAATTGTTTTTTTTTTTTTTCTTTCTAAATAGTAAATGGCAGGCTTACCTGATAAATGGCCAAAGTTTGGAAATACAAATGTAAAGTAGGTGTAGGTCAGTTTGATAAAGTGGCTACTGGGGGTGTTTTGAAATACTGTAGTGAAGATGGAGAAGCAAAAAAAAAAACTTAAAAGTTTTAGATTTAACCTTTTTTTTTTTTTTTTAGTGCATTCAGTATCCCTGCTGTGAAATCCAGCTTCCACTACCAGCTGCTGAAACACAGAGTGAACTGCTCAAGCTGGTAGACCATCAGCTTTAATCAGTTATTTTCCAGTTTCCTTATTACTTAACTAAATGTTTGAGATTTTCTAAATGCCTTACTGTTATTTATGTAACACTGGTAATGTTGATTCAGAAACTGTTTCCTTTCTACCAGCATTTGCCTCTTGCTAAAGATGGTCTATCAGTTTAACCAGTTCTGGGGTTTGCCAGGCGCTCAGGTCAAGCTGGATTTTTTTGTTCTTTTCTTTTCTTTTTTTTTTTTTTTAGCCAAGACTGTTTTGGTTGTAGCCTTACATTCACTGATATCTGCACAGGAGGCAGTGAAAGGAGCGGTAGATGAGCTTCATGCACAGAGGACTGGGAGGATTTCTTCAGCAAGGCGGGGTCTGTGGTGTCCTGCGTGCGCGCGCTGCTGAAGAGAGGAGATGCCACTTTCACTTCATTTCTCCTACACCTTTCAGCACATGCACATTTCTCTCCTGTGCACACTTTATTCCTTCTTTGCTAATCCTTGATTTAAAAAAACAAAACAAAACTTTTTTTTTATTATTTTGGTCGCAAGAAATGTTTTGTCTTGTTTCTTTTCTAAGAAATAAATCATGACCTGCCCCAGAGGAGATGCAGACATGATGGCACGTCAGCAGTCGCTGCTAGCCTGTTCTCCATTTTCCAGTCGATGAAGAAGGGATCTGTTTTTTCTCCCCCCCTTGAGATCTGGACAGACAAGAACCCAAGACAACATGGAGACATTCACTATACATGACATGCTCATTAACAGCACGGACATTTATAAAATACTGTGTGAATTCGCCTTCAGGAACATGTCCGAGTGCGAGAACCCCAGCGACCTGGGCACACAACCACCAACGCTGGAGCCTAAAGGTACAAACAAAGCTCTTTCTTTCCTGTGCACGAGCCAGTCTCATGCTATCGCTTCATTTCATCTTGTTTGCGAAGTAATCATCTTAATTCCCAACTGTGGAAAAGAATTACGCATCCATGTGCCAGATCACCAAAATTACGCACTAATCTCCATTGCGCACAGTCGCAGGTCGCTCCTGAGCGACTTCAAAACTTCCTAATTTCTGCCTTTTCTTTAAAAAAAAAATACACATTTATCTATAAAACTATATAAATATAAGCACAAGTCAATCAGATGGCGCAATACTGCAGAAGCATTAAAAGTGAACCCATTCATAAAATGGATAGGTGAATAAAAATTTCTAACATTTGTTCCAAAAAGCCATAAAATCTGAATATGATTTATGTGTTTATACTGCGCATGGAATTCATTGTTTATTTAATAAATACCCTGAGCTCTTAACTAAGGAATTGTAGAACCCTTAAGCATTCTTTGGTTTGTTTCCTTGCTGGAAGTCTTACAGTTCTCTACAGGTTCTCTACACGTTTCTCAGTCCAAGTAGAACCCTTTTAATAAGCTAAGAACCCTAGAGAAAGAACCCTTCAGGAAATTGGTTTCTTGGGGAGCAGATAAAAATGATAAACTGTGCGTTTGAATAATAATCCCTTAAAAGAAAGCACATTTGATGAGTAATTTTGTCATTAGCATATGGCCAGCAGATTTTACAAAGTGGTGGAGAGGGTTCCAAGAAAAACCCTTTTAGCAAGCAAACAAACAAACAAACAAAAAAGTACCTAATATTGTTCTTGGTGTGCAGATAATATGTTTCAATAATTAAACAAAACATATGTGATGGGCAATTGTATTATTAGCATATGGCCACCTGATTTTACAAATGCTGGAGAAGGTTCCAAGTTAAACCCTTTTAGCAAGCTAAAAAAAAAGGGGGGGGAAAGGAAGAAAGAAAAAAGTATCTTTGAGAAAATATTTTTCTTCATGTGCAGATAAAATATGTTTAAATAATAATCCCTTAAAACAAAACATATGTGATGGGCAATTGTATTATTAGCATATGGCCACCTGATTTTAAAAGTCTTTATTTAAAAAGAACCTTTTTCATTTATTTATTTATGTTTTTTCACATGCAGACATTATATATATATATATATATATATATGTGTGTGTGTATATATTTAATCATGGAGGAATGACGTTAAGAAAACCTTGTCTTCGTCTCCATCATAATAAACACCTGAACCTGTCTAAGGTATAGAAAGCGTGTGTTTCTTCCACAGTTGATATTTGTCCTGTCCCCTGTTTGGAATGGCAGATATAAACCAGACGGTGCGGATCATTCTCTACTGTGTGATCTTCCTGCTGAGTGTTCTGGGGAATAGCCTGATCATCGCAGTGCTGGTGAGGAACCGGCGCATGCGAACCGTCACCAACCTCTTCCTGCTCTCTCTGGCTGTCAGCGACCTGATGCTGTGCGTGTTCTGCATGCCTTTCACCCTCATTCCCAACCTGATGAAGAACTTCGTCTTCGGCAGCGGCATCTGTAAAGTGGCCACCTACTTCATGGGTGAGTAGTGCTTGTGGACGCATTGGACACAGGTATAATAAAATATTCGGTATTCCGGGAGTAACTGCAGTGTAGAATTACAGCTGTTGCTCTGGGAATACTGCAGCTTGACAGGATGTATGATTCAAAGCAATATCTGCAGTAAGAGTTTGGGGAAGGGGGAAATCTGCTGTACACAAAGTTTCTTGAGAAGGGTTTTGCACAGATGATGAAATATCTCTGTCATTGTGTGTGCTGGCTTAGCAGGCAGAGTTAGAGGTGATTCTCAGGGGTCATACTTAAGGTTTAACAAAGTACTTAAGTGTCCTTTAGTGCATTGTGCTCTTAGTCAGCACTTGTGAGGCCTGTGTGGTCATTTCCATTCATTTGAAGCTACTGATAAAGATTGAAGAGCATGAGAATATTGGTGAACTGTAAATGCAACGCAGTTCCAGTTTTGCCAGAACGCACTTCTCTGGGGCTCTACAGCCCTCCTACATGTACACGTAACAGCTATCCTCATGCTTTACGTGTTTATAATTCTCTAAAGTATGACACTAGTTCATGATAAAGCAGTCTGATTTTACCAGCCACGTTGTCATAACAATGTGGGTCTGTCATGGCTGAGAGTTAACAGATCATTTTGTTGATCATTCATAAGAACAGTATGTTAGATCAGAGTCCTGAAGTCCTGCTAGACCAGTCCTGAAATAAGTAATGTCAGACATCAGCGGCTCTTAACATACCGAGTACAGCGTGCTTTTAACATTAGCTCATACGGTTATTACAACCTGCCATAAAATGCTCTGGTCTATACATGTCCAGTGTAAAGTCAGATCATTGTTGTTGGATTTATAAACGTTTTGTATAGAGTAGCCAGCTCTCCCAATGTAACAGCCTCTCAGATCGAATTCTTGCCCTTCCTTTCGGTGGTAAAGTTCACCGAGTGCACCCGCAGCATATCAGCCATTTCACTGCATATCATTTTCTGTATTTGTGTGATATACTTAGCAGTGAGATAACTATGCTGGCTAATATGCCTCAGTATTCCTGTGCTCACTCACTGACAGTACCATTTTGTACATTTGTAACACACTCAGGTATCTCAGTAAGCGTGTCCACCTTCAACCTGGTGGCCATCTCTCTGGAGCGCTACAGTGCCATCTGCAATCCACTGACATCGCGCACATGGCAGACCAAATCCCACGCCGCAAAGGTGATCAGCGCCACATGGCTGCTATCCTTCCTGCTCATGGTGCCGTACCCAATCTCCAGCACGCTCGTGCCCTACCGCCGCAACAACAACAGCACGGGCAACATGTGCCGCCACATCTGGCCCAGCGACCTCATCCAGCAATCATGGTAACGTTCCTTGACACCCTCAGCCCTGATCGCACAGGTTTTTGTGGGCTGTTCATGATATGAATTTACAGAAGCTGCAGTCTCTGTGCAGGGACCGTCCTGCTTGCATACTGCTGGTGTTTCAGACATAACATTAGGAACATTATACTGTAGAAACTGAAAGCGTATTGGAAAGTATTGATTCGCCGAGCTGTGCAACTTTCCTTTTTCTCAGGTACGTTTTCCTGTTATTGATCCTCATCCTGGTGCCAGGAATTGTGATGATGACAGCATATGGGCTAATCTCTGTCGAGCTGTACAGAGGAATCAAGTTTGAAATGGCTAACAGAAAGGCAAGCCAAGGTAAACATCTCAGTAAGACACTCTTACTGTACAAGCCTTTATTATACAACCAGTTTCACAGTTCTTATTTTTTAGCTAAAATTCTTAACGATTTACGTACCAGATTAAACATTAAACTATAAGCAATATGTTTAAGGATTAAAAGAACTTGAAAATGAAAGATTAGACAATAAAAGATTAGATAATAAATAAATAAATACATACATACATACACATATACATAAAGGCAAACCGAGGAGTCAGGCTAAAGATAAATGGTAAAAGATGTTAGAACAACAATTCGTAATTAACGTTAATAAAACATTCCACATTTAATTAAAGCAATCAGGAGGTATTGATGCAAACACATCAGTAGATTTATAACAGTCACAGAGGGTATGTTTAATGACAGGAACTTCGAATGAAACCAGTTTGAACAGTTTAAAAAAGGAAACAGTCTTTAAATATTAAGAGTTTTTAGCTTCCTAATAGTGTCCTACGTGGAATTCTTTCTAACTGCATACTAATAAAAATTATAGCACTTTTAATACCAATTTGTAGTAGCACGAGTATTTTAAGAGTTTTACAGAACAAGGCTTTTAAGATCGTTTCAGTAAGTTGCTTGAGCTTCTGCCAAATGCTGTAAATGTAAATGCTACTCTGTTGCAGGGTTCTTTAAGGTAGTGCTTCTCAGCCTTTTTTCAGCCATGGACCCCTAGCATGCTCTGACTGATTCTCGTGGAATATGAATTTTCCACATTTCCTCCGTTATGTGCATATATTAATATAGCATTATAATGTATTACAATGTAATGTATAATAGTCTTCTGTATAAAAGTAATCTATATTACACATTTTCATAATTTGAAATACTGCATGCTATTCACATTGCTTTACCTTTAATAGTGACTTTTTTTTTTTTTTTTATTGAAATACACATTTTATTTTAGCCATTAATGTGAAACTTGAAATTGAAGTTTTTTTGCAGCTGGGGGTGAACAGTTAAATTGTTCACACGTTTTCTTGCTAACATTACACTTGACTTAATTATTGTTATGAATAATCATTTGCTTATTTAATCCATCAGTGTGAGACACAGTGTAAACGTTGTGCAGATAATGACACAGTGAACACAGACCGAGGGCCCTCCAGAATCAGCGAGCTGCGCTACGTTAGTGAGAGAGAATGTGAATGCGCATGACGAAGCATATAGGTTTATTTAAAAAGCAGGAGGTCTGTGGCTTTTCTGAAATGTAATGAGCCTAAAATTGTATTTAACGAATATTTTGGAGATATTTAACCAAACTTCCACTTAGAGATGTTTTAAATATTTTTAGAACCAATCCCATGGCCCCCTCTGTGATCATGCCACAAACCACAAGGGGCCCACGGACCCCTGGTTGAGAAACACTGCTTTAAGTGTAAACTCAGGGTTTCTAATTTCATAGATCTGTAAATAAGAGTATAGTATATTCGAGAAAAGGACAACGGGGATTTTGATCTCTTTTCTAGTATCAACTAAAACCAATCTTTTTCAAATTGTTTCATTTCACTTTTTCGACTCCCAAAGGTGTAGGCTTGTGTATAATGTGCAACATTAGCATTTTTTTGTACATCTCCTGTATGTTCCTCAGAGAGGCAGAGCAGCACAGGAAGCCTGAAGCCCAGCGAGTGTGACGGCTGCTATCTTCAGCCCTCCAAGAAGAAGCGCTCAGATGCGTCCACCAATCAGCAATCGGCACTTCTGGCTTCCAGCAGCAAACCCAAGCTGAACCGTGTGTGCAGCAACAGCCCCACAGCCAACCTGATGGCCAAGAAGCGCGTGATCCGCATGCTGTTGGTCATCGTGGTGCTCTTCTTCCTCTGCTGGACGCCCGTGTTTGCGGCGAATGCCTGGCGAGCATTTGACAAGCGCTCGGCTGACCGCCTGCTCTCCGGAGCTCCCATCTCCTTCATCCACCTGCTCTCGTACACCTCAGCATGCGTCAACCCCATCATCTACTGCTTCATGAACAAGCGCTTTCGTCAAGGCATGCTAGCTACCTTCTCCTGCTGCACAGGGTACGCAGACAGAGAGGGCCGGGGCAGCGGGCGCCTCAGTGCCGGAGGAGGAGGAGGAGGAGGAGGAGGAGGTGCACTTGGAACTCTGGGATGCGCTGGAGGGGGAGGGAAGGAGAACACCCAGTCCAGCGGGACACTCACCAGGCTGACATACAGCAGCATCCGCGGGTCAGCACAAGCATAACAGAGTGAAAGGAGGAGGTTTGTGCTTGTGAGTTTAATCCGAGAACTCACTGGATTCCTTTAATGATCATCTGCTCTGTGATGTTTCCTTCAAAGATTGGTACGTGAGGAAAAACAGTTGCCTACTTATCTTTAATCTGTTTCTGAAGAGGAGCCTTTTTCTTTGTATTACTTTCAATCCAGGCAGCTCAATGGCAGTTTTCTGAAAAGTTTGGACTTTTCCTATGACCTGAAAAACCAGAGCATTAGCTGAGAACTGAACTGCTCACTGATATACGAGACATTAAGTCTGTATGCACTAGTGGGCAAGAACATTGAGAGACTGATGTTAGAGTCCAGTGTTTAAATTTGTATTCATGTCACTGGTGAGTAAACAGATACATCAAATGGAGCATGACTGTGCACGGCTTGAGAGTCGCTCTAGTCTGCATTAGGGCACTGACTCGTGCATGAGCCTTTTCTGAAACACAAGAGCTGATGGATTGATCCTGGCCCATCTATAATCATGCACAGAGAGAGAGAGGAGAGGAGGTTCATTAAGGGGCTGAAAATTTATCTGTTCATCAATAGTTTTATCCTCTGTGTAGTATGATAGGTCTGGAACCACTTATCTAGCAAATATGAAAAGATATGGAAAAACGTTACATCTTACTGGAGTTATGCGGAGAAAATCATAATACTTTCCTTAGTTCCAGTGGATGAATAAAACAGTTAACACTCTGATAAAGTAACTCCAACCAGTCCTTTTTTTTTTTTTTTTTTTTTTTAACATCTTTATACCACACTAGCTGTTTCTTTCCCTTCATTGGATAATTTGCATTCAGTCATTTTCAAACTATACAAAGAAAAAAAACAATACTGATGATTTCATCTGATTTTGGTGTAAAGCATAAGTATTGCACCATTAAACTTTCCGCCACTAGCTGTGTTTTTATGTTTTGTGGCGCACACTGGCTGAAAGGGACTGAGGTTGTCCAGATGCTCTGAGAAAACACACAGCTAACGCTGTCAGAGACTGTACAGACCTCCAGCATAGCCGCACCGCATGCAGTCCTTCAGAATGATGCCAAACATACCCAGAAGTCAGTTTGAAGTTCTGTGTACATACTATTAGCCACATATAATTTATCCCTTTGGGCCATTTTTCAGATTTGGGGGAAAAAAAAAAAACAAAAAAAAAAACACAAAAATAAACAGATGCAAACACTGTTATATGTAAATATAATGAAACATCCTGGCAAGCCTGCATACCTCTGTAGCTACAATCTATTGTCATTGCCACACAAGTATGCAGAAACGTGTAAATACGGCGTTGGTAAATTTCATTGCTGATGCTCTTTGTACAGCTGTTTATGGGGTATGTCAGCACAAGCACCGCATCAACTTTTTTTTTTCCTCCCAAAGGTACACAGTAGATTCTTTATCCAAATACTGAGTGTTCTTTGAACCTGTACAGATTGTACCTTTTATTTGATCTGCCGCCTTTTCTTATCTTCCCATGAGACTTTTCTCACCTGTGAGCAACACGAAAAGCATCAAGCCAAGGCCTGTCACTCACACCTGGGCCTTTTCCTCCCAAAGGAAAATGTAGCATTTTGTATGAATTACATTCTCGATTAAATACTTTTTATTTCTGTTTTCATTGTTCACTAACTGTATGTAGACTGTTTGAAATATACTCCATTACTTCATGCATTCAAGATGGTGTAACTGCTCATGTATGCTTCTTGGTGGTGACTAAACACTGAACATAATAAAAGCTTGATTACACATATAGCCTGTCTCTGATATGTTAACCCAGCCCAGGTGTTCTAACTCAAACACTGCACTTTAAAGCACTTTTAAAGATTTGCATAGTTTTATTTCAGCTGAAAAAGACATAGCAGATTGGCAGACTGGGTGGCTCCGGGCAGTTTTAGCATGTGCACACCTTTAAAAGTAGCCTGATTGTAGTGTAATGGTCAACGGTACATTTTCTTTTGGGAAATTCAGAACGTCTTTACAATCAGTGAGAGCAAATATCTATATTTAGGACAGTATTCACAGCCTGACCTTTTTTTTTTGTTTGTTTTTGCTATAAACTAAAGACAATTGGGTTTGAGATCAAAAGACACGATGAGATCAGAATTTCAGCTTTCATTTCCTGATATTTACATCTAGATATTTTAAACAACTTAGAACATGGCACATTATGTTTGAACTCACCCATTTTTCAAGTGATCAGAAATATTGGAACATGTGAGTGACAGGTGTTTCTTATTGCCCAGGTGTGGCCTGTTAGATTGATTGTTTAAACAATTAATAGCTCTGAATCTCTACTCTTGGTTTGAGCCCTGGGTTGCGCCTGTGAAGCCTGCATTTGTTGTTAATACGGATAAACTGACATGAAGAGCAGAGAGCTAGCTATGGGAGAAAAGCAAACCATTTTGAATCTGAGAAAAGAGGGAAAATTGATAGCCAATACAACCATTTGGAACGTCCTGAAAAATAAGGAAACCACTGGTGTACTAACAACCATAACATCAAACAGGTCGGCCAAGGAAATGGCCAAAGTGTGGAGAAAGAAAGGATCTGCTCATGATCCAAAACATATGAGCTGATGGGTCAAGCATGGTGGCGGTAGTGTCATGGCTTGGGCTTGCATAGCTGCTTCTGGAATGGGACCACTAATCTTTATTGATGATGTAACTAATGATGATAGCAGCCGAACGATTGCCAACACAACAAAAGACTTCAACAGGGGAAAAATTGGAAGGTTTTAGACTGGCCAAGTCACCAGACCTTAACCCAGTTGAGCATGCATTTTACCGGAGAAACCCCCAAAACAAACAACAACTGAAAGAAGCTGCGATACGATCCGGGAAAAGCATCACAAAAGAAGAATGTGACCCCCAGTGGGTCGCCGGCTTGATGCAGTTATTGCAAGCAAGGGATATGCAACAAAATATTAAATATTATTTACTATGAATATCTGTACCGATACTTTTGATCACCTAAAAATTGGGTGGTCCCATGTTCTAAGGTGTTTAACACATCTAGATGTACATATCAGGAAAAGAAGGTGGAAATTCTGATCTGTCGTCTCATATTTATCTTTTGATCTCAAACCCAACTGTCTTCAGTGTATAGCTAAAACAATAGAATTGGCCTTGCCGTTCCAATACTTTCAGAAGGGACTGTATAACCTGCGATTTGTCAGTCTGATTTTTTCCTCCTATCTACAGTATCCTATCAACAGTAGATGCTGGAAAGTGAAATGGCTACCTTCTGAAGGGCAAAGGATTAAATAAAGCTTTTAAGCACTATGAATTGGATGCTCTCATGTATACACATGAACACACGCGCTCTCACACACACACACACACACACACACACACACACACACACACACACACACACAGCAACCCAATAAAATGTTTGGGCAGTTAAATGGAAACGTCTCTGGGTGTCTGTGGAACGCTTAGTGCCGCTCGTGCTCGTGTGGAATACTTTCCTTTGCGCTGCAGTAATCAAAAGGAGCAAAATATGGCTTTTAACAGCCTTAGTGGAGAGGAGGTAAAGAGTAAAGGATTAGGCTAGCACTCTGACAAGGCACCAGTGACATTACCCATGAGTCAGTGCACCAGCGAGGATAATAGCTTTTTTGTGTTTAGTATCCTGAGTGACTAGCAAGCTGAAAACTATCTAAACAGATGTGGATTAAGCTGCACCGTGTGCCACTGTGGGAAATTTATCAGATGTACCATCTGGTTGAAGATGAACACTTTTTTTTTTTCCTCCCCAGAACTGTACAAATCTGGTACAAATGGACTCATTTTCATAAAGCAAAGAAAATACAATATTAATATTTCTCAGTTTTTTATTTCTTGATTTTTATGCCAATATTGCAAGTTGTTTTATTCCTTTAATGACATATGAAACTGAGCAGGTGCAATATGCACAAAAAAAACAAACAAACAAACAAACAGACAACTGAAACTAATGTTCTACGTATAAAAAAAACTGCCCCCATGATTCATGTTATTGCTAAAATATCACAGACGGCACAGGATCCTACTGGCAGGACTGATACCACTACCATACCGACACCTCGGCTTATTATCACTAGAACAATACACTGAGAGAGATGGGGCTTGTACTCATGTAAGAAGGTGAGTATTATGCAGACGTAAGCTAGGCTTGCGCGCGCACACAGACACAACTGTAGAACTGGGCACACAACAGTCAGCAAGAAGGAATAAGAGAAATGAGATTCTTTGTAGGTACAACGAATAAGTGCAAAAGTATCACAGAGCAAACCCACAAAGAGATGAAGAAGGAGAATGGTGTGTGCAGTCTGTCTATTCTGACTGAAAGTAGCACAAGAGAGAGAGAGAGAGAGAGAGAGAGAGAGAGAGAGAGAGATCTTGCATGTTGTTTAGCATTTTAAAATTGTAACGCTTTGTGCCACAAAGAAGCTCAACTTGCTTTTACAACACAACTTCTAATACAATTAAAGTTTTTTTGTTTTTTTTCCCAAAGCTGCCTCTGGTGCTATTTTTCTTGGGCAGTGCATGAAATCAAAGTTTAAAAAAAAGTCATTTGGCATATTAGAGGATATACGCACACACATCCATCAGAGCTCATAAAAAACAGCTGCATTTGGAAGAGCCAAGTAAAACATGGAAAATGAAGTGAGATGACGTGAAAAATGTTACCAGTGGACTATGAAAGCTGTCAAATAGACAGAAATAATAAAATAGGTGGTTATTCTGAGCTTGGTCGCAGCTCGTACTGTGTAAATGTAACTCGAGTTGGGATGAAATGGGTTGTAACATTTCACTGCTGTGACGACGGTACGCAGTGTTGTTAAAAGCATGTATGCGTGTATCGCTGTACGTCTATACGAACTCTCCAAGATGCGTAAAGATGTTACTTAATGGATATAAGTAAAAGATGCTTTGTCAGATTATTCATTCTTCAACTTGGTAAGTAATGTAAAGCATACCCAGTTCAGTTTTCTGACTTTTCAGTTTTCAATCTTTTCTAGAAAATTCCTTCATTCTAAAGCTCCACAGCAAAACACAAAATAGACAACAAAGTCAATGTAAACAGCAAAAAACAGCTAGGATTGTCATATATGCCTGTTTGGAGAGCAATAAAAATGAGACTTGATGCCACTGCTTCAGGTGACCACTGTGAACTGAGACATGGAGCTGTTTCGAACGTCCTCAAACAGCTGACAACAAGCAGGATCGACGGCCATTTCTCATTTCTTAAGTAAATTCAACTATTAAGGGGATTTTATTTCCACTTGGAAGCAAGCTGGCCTTAAAGCACTTCATTGGTGACGCCACACTAAACAAGAAGGCGATTTCATTAATAATTTAAAAAATACAATATTAGACTTTAAAGCTACTTTTCATATTAGTAAAAAAAAAAAGGAAATGGAAAAAGGGAAGAACGCTGTCCTTTAGCAAACTTTTTTTAACGTAAAGTTCCAGTCAGGAATGGACAAACGGCACAAATGACTAGCATTTTCTTTGCTAGTAAACTCGTAGTTCTAAACACGTAGTCCTGAAAACGTTTCTATTGGTTTTAGATCGGCTAGGCATCGGCTCAAGACCGTCCTTCAGCTTTCGCTAATTGAGCAGGGAAGCCGTTTTATTGTTCTAAAATCAGACGGCATATTAGTCTAAAGTAAAGCAATGGGCAACGTGAACTCAAGATGAGTGTGCTGTTGATCATAACCACTAAAGGTGGATCAGGCTGGTGAAAATCAGTGGGTATTCCCACAGACAGAGACCGAGAACCTATACAATATTGCTGTATGTATATATCTTTGAACAACAATACATCTAAAGGGCATTAAACGTCTATTGGACACTTCTCTAGTCTCTCGTCACCACACACCAAATTGCTCAGAAAACAGATACCACAGTTGCTAGGCTAGGAGCCGTAGATGCTGGCGCAATGAAATACAAATAGTTTTAGCAAAAGGAAGCATAGTGACGCTCCTCATAAGTTAATCTACTGTACAAAACTACTACAGCAGGCTGATTTGTTAGTTTCTCCTAGCTGGCATTAATAATTTTCATATACATTAGTGTGTTAGCAAGGCCACGAGGAACAAATCGATAAGTGACGTAAGTAAAGCTCTACTTTTGGTGTACGCGAGGCCACGGCTGCCAACACACTCTTCAAAACAAATTCCACATACGGAAACAACTACGTGCCACAACATCTTTGGGTATGTTAATGTGAGAGCATCTAAAAGTTTTGACGACATGCAGAAGTTAAGGGTCTCAAGCCTGAAGTTGAAACAGCCTTGTTGACGACAATCAAGAAAAAGAAAGATTTGGGGAAAAAAAACAAAAAACAACAACAACACAAGGTTGAGCTCAAGAGTTTACAGTCACAGGCCACGGTCTTAAGGTGTGAACTGCACTTGAACTAAATGTGCTGTTACAGTAAGGCCACGTCTAATGGAAGATTATTACTTATTCAAATAATCCAGTCATTTTGTAACAAAAGAATTTCAGCATAATATTAGCAAAATTAAAAATTAGGAAGACAAAGGAAGTCCAAAAACGTTTTAGGAGACAGCATGATTTCAGAGCACAAACCGAAAAGAAAATCTGTCCAGTCTAGACTTATGACACTCTGATGGTAACAGCATCCAAACACAGCAGCGCTGCTTCAGATCATGCACTTTGTGTGCGTCGGAAACGATCAGTACTGAATGGCTACGGGTTCGTGGACACACTCATTCCACGCCTCTGTATTGCGACTGGTGCGTTCTGGTTTCACTGTTTTGAGCAGGAGGAAGAGAGAGGTCGCTGCTCCTCCTGCGACACCTAAACACACACTATTATAAAATCCTTAAAGGAAGCATATACACGTCATATCTCAGACAAGGCAGAGGCGATGCTTAAAGCTTTTTTGTTCTTTTCAGAGAATTTGTAAAAATCAATAATAAAAATAGACCCTCTGAGATTCTTCCCAATGCAAAACAACTTCAAATAAAAAAAGAAAGAAAATACAAGTCCCATATCAAAAATTGAGAAATATCAAAATGAAGTCCAAGCAAATGTGAAAAGGATATACGTATACAGATATCTATACGTATACAGATGAAAAAAAGCTATACACAAAAGCCAAGAGAGGGCCACAGCACCCTGCTATGCCCACATCCCTAACAAAAAAAAAAAAAAAAAAAGATAACCAAAACTGTGTAAAAACTCAGAGTAGGAACAGAATCTATTTGGTAACAAAAGCGTACTATATGTTTAGATACCAAAAAAAAAAAAAAAAAAAAAAAAAAAATGGAGGAAAATGTACCTTTACTAAAGCTTATACAATAACCTTGGTCCATAAAAACTACGTTTCATTTACAAATTTAACGTGACCCTCGTCTCATAAGTCCAGACCAAGCCACAGGTGATAAGCCATTTTACTCCTTCACACAAACACAAATCAGGAAAGTGTGGGGGAAAAGAGGGAATTCAAATAAAAGGTGGAGTAGAGACCTCTTGATTAAATGTATCATTGCTAGGGTCAGATGTTCTCGTCTTCTGTATCTCGACAGGTGCAGGTGTTCTCAGCCGTGTCCATCACCGAGCTCCAAATAGCTCATCGCCTCCACACCACTTTGCTTTCCCCTCTGTTCATTTCTACTCTCCGTATTCCTCGACTTTGTGTTTACATTGCCCAAATAAATTGTTCAGTTCTGAAATCTATATGCAGCACTTTGTTGAAATGTACCTGTAGTTTTTTTTTTTTTTTTTCCACCCATATACTAAGTTCTTGAGTGCTACCACGTGTGTTACGAGACCACAGCGGCCGTGGCGTTGGAAGAGTTTGCCGTGACTGAATTTGGTGTGTCAGTGTTGGGGGTGTTATTAGCGGAGCGCAGGATGGCTCCGGCTGCGCTGCAGTGAGGCCTCGGGCCCGGCTCCGGCGTATATGTGAACGTCAGAGTGGTGGAATAGATGATGCCGTCGTTCCTCACCAGTGTTACAGGAACCTGTACTGGCTGTCTCACCCACCGCCAACCCTCACGGAACGCTGAAATGTCCGGTACAACACACAGCATGCTTTCTCCACACCTGCAACACAAACAGGATTTACCAAGAGATTAGTATATCACACGCTGCACGCGCAAGTCAAAATATCTGAGTGGAATACCATTTGGTTTGACTTCATGGGTTAGTGTAATATATATATGTGTGACAGTAATTTAATATATGAATACAAACAAGGCGCCCACGACTGGCTAGTGTCGATGAGATAGAGTGCGCCATTCCTCCAAATCTGCTCTCGTGGATCCCTACCACAGACGACTTGAATTGTTGAAATGTTTTGAAATGTTGCAGGCAGGGGCCCTTTCATAACCTTTTTTTAAACTCATCTTTACAGACAGTGCCAATAATTCCAGAGCTGAATGTACACACTCTCATTTGATGTAGCTGTAACACCATGGTGGCTCATCATCATCAAGTCAAAACCCTTTAAGTAACCAGCGACCATCATGATATTTCACTCTGCACAAAACACTTTTTTAAAGCTTCATCTTCTCTAAGCAGTCAAGACAGCATTTAAAATAAGTGTGTGTGTGTGTGTGTGTGTGTGTGTGTGTGTGTATACACTGTATATATGAACTTTTCACCGCCACCAATAAAAATCCTACCTGTACATAGTCTCAGCTTCCACGTCCCCGAACCACACGCGCAGGTTTGGAGCAAAGTTCTGCCCTGTTAGCTCCAGCATCGCTACATCTCCTCCGCCGTTCAGCTGAATGCACGTGCACACAGACACACACACACAGACACACACGCAGGCAGTCCATTAGTTTATGTAAAAGAATGTGTGTCCAATGATGCGTGGCTGCTTGCAATTTCTCCTTGCCGCAGCCAACTCATTTCAGCGGAGAGCTCTGTCAGATCTGCACAGTTAATGGTGGTAGCAGAGAGGTGAAATCTGGTACGCTGTGTGGCGGGATAAATTCAGCTAAATTTTAATTTAATACACATTAGTGCATCTATCTTTAGAGAAGTTTTTTCCCCCCAAATTCTCTTCTAAATATAATACAATGGAGCACTTGATTTTCAAAGCATTATACACTCACTGAGCACTTTATTAGGAACACTATACTAATACTGGGTAGGGCCTCCCTTTGCTCTCAAAACAGCCTCAATTCTTCATGGCATGGATTCCACAAGATGTTGGAAACATTACTTTGGGATTCTGGTCCGTGTTGACATGATTGCATCCCGCAGTTCCTGCAGATTTTTCAGATGCACTTTCATGCTGTGAATCTCCCGTTCTATCACATCCCAAAGCTGTTCTACTGGATTCAGATCCAGTGACTGGGAAGGCCACTGAAGAACACTGAACTCACTGTCATGTTCAAGAAACAGTTTTGCTTTGTGACATGGTGCATTATCATGCCATCAGAAGATGGGTAAACTGTGGCCATGAAGGGACGCACATGATCAGCAACAATACTCAAACAGGCTGTGGCATTCAAGCCATGATTGATTGGTATTAATGGGTCCAAAGTGTGCCAAGAAAACATTCCCCACACCATTACATCACCTCCACCAGCCTGGACTGTTGACACAAGGCAGGTTGGGTCCATGGATTCATGCTGTTGGTGCCAAATTCTGACCCTACCATCTATGTGCCTCAGCAGAAATCAAGATTCATCAGACCAGGCTACGTTTTTCCAGCCTTCAACTGTCCAGTTTTTTTTTATCCTGCACCCACTGCAGCCACAGCTTTCTGTTCTTGGCTGTCAGAAGTGGAACCTGATGTGGTCTTCTGCTGTTTAGCCCTTCTGCCTCAAGCTTTGACATGTTGTACATTCTGAGATGCTTTTCTGCTCACCACAACTGTACAGAGTGGTTATCTGAGTTACTGTAGCCTTTCTGTCAGCTCGAACCAGTCTGGCCTTTCTCTGTTGACCTCTCTCATCAACAAGGCGTTTCCGTCCACAGAACTGCCTCTCACTAGATGTTTTTTCTTTACTGCACCATTCTGAGTAAACGCTAGAGACTGTTGTGTATGAAAATTATAGGAGGAGATCAGCAGTTTCTGAAATACTCAAACCAGCCCGTCCGGCACCAACAGTCTCGCCACGTTCAAAATCACCAAGATCACATTTTAGCCTTTCTGATGGTTGATGTGAACATTACCTGAAGGTGCTAGCCTGTATCTGCATGATTTTATGCATTGCTGCCACATGATGGGCTAATTTTAGATTGCAAGAATGAGTAGATATACT
>CM040978.1:13644537-13674091 GCA_022985145.1 Pangasius djambal
TTTTGGCTCTATACACCACCACAATGGATTTCAAATGAAACGAACAAGATGTGCTTTAACTGCAGACTGTCAGCTTTAATTTGAGGGTATTTACATCCAAATCAGGTGAACGGTGTAGGAATTACAACAGTTTGCATATGTGCCTCCCACTTGTTAAGGGACCAAAAGTAATGGGACAGAATAATAATCATAAATCAAAGTTTCACTTTTTTAATACTTGGTTGCAAATCCTTTGCAGTCAACTACAACCTGAAGTCTGGAACGCATAGACATCACCAGACGCTGGGTTTCATCCCTGGTGATGCTCTGCCAGGCCTCTACTGCAACTGTCTTCAGTTCCTGCTTGTTCTTGGGGCATTTTCCCTTCAGTTTTGTCTTCAGCAAGTGAAATGCATGCTCAATCGGATTCAGGTCAGGTGATGAAACCCAGCGTCTGGTGATGTCTATGCGTTCCAGACTTCAGGTTGTAGTTGACTGCAAAGGATTTGCAACCAAGTATTAAAAAAGTATAGAGCCAAAAATGTTAGAATTGTGTCGATGTCCCAATATTTATGGACCTGACTGTGTATATATATATATATTCCAACACCGGAGCTATACTGATAAAACTAGCTCTGCTTACTTGAGCTTTCCCTATTGATTGTGGGTTATCAATGTGCACTCAGAGTGAAAGTAATATGCGTAACAGGAACCCTAGTTAGATGTTACAGTGATGCACAACAGCCAAAAAAAAGTTTAAACTTAAATGAGTCTGATAATAATATACTTTCACACATCTAGTTTAAGACACCATAATATAATTTTTTTTGGAAATTATGATTGCATTGCACAGTGGTCAGTCTGCATTAAGATGTCCAACACCTCAATAAGTATGACTTTCTCGCACAGTGAACATCAGGCTGTTTGACAGCTCTGTGCCACAGTGACATGTACATACAGTAAGCGTAACTAATTCAGATTGTAATCAGATACCGACTCTCAAATTGACCGCGATGCACCTGCACGTCACATCACCAAAACACGCATACATGTGTTGTACATACGTTCATGTTTACTTTGAACTATGTTAATTATGTTGGGTAAAGCATCACCACATACACTCCTCTGAAAAAGCAGACCCATCTCTAAAGGGAGCCTAATGCACAAATCCCGCTGAACAATTCATTAAAGCACTCTACATCTTAAATGTCCATTAATGAGTGGGTTTTGAGTAAACAAGCGTTTATGTTCTTTTGCTCGGTACACAGAAACACCTCAAAATTATTGCTTGTGCTACGACTGATGCATTAGAAAGTGAAAGGCTTAAAAACGCTGGAGTATTCGTTAAGACAGAGAGCGGTTTAATGACTTATTGGAAAGACAGGCAAGCAGAAAATGGTTTAAATTCTTAAGTTCTTGAATAGTACAAATTTTCTTGAGAACAGAATGTCCATTATTCAAAAGTGCCAACATTGCTAATCAGAAAATCCTAGTAGGTTTTAGAGGGGAGGAAAAAAAAAACAATTTTAGCACCAAAAAAAAGTTATGTATCTTGGTGGACTGGATGGCTATTTTTTTTCCCCAGATGTGTGCCAAGCAACAATAAAAAAAAACAGCAAGAAAAAGGTCTGGTGTGATTTCTGTTTAATACGGTGCAGCTCCACCATTTTATTTATCAACCAAAGACACCATAGTCATGCCTTCTTGGTTTCTACTGGCTAACAAGGCAGAGGCTTGTGAATTCAGAGCTCAGAATTTCACCTGGCTAAAGTTGGCATGAAATGAAAGTAACTGCTAGCAAAAACTAAATGTGTGTTTTTTGCACCCTGTGTCCTTTCCCCTTCGGTGAGCTGTCATTTCCACCTTGTGAATTATATTAGCGTTCAGTCTGGCTGCTGTTTTAACTGAAAAGGCAGAAAAACTTAGATTTCTCGTAAATAAAAAACTTAAATACTACAACTAAACCTTAAGTGCTGGCATCTCTGCATTATCAGCTGAGAGAGAAATTTTCCATTATTACAAATTACAAACAGACACACACACACACACACACACACACACACACACACACACACACACACACACAGATAGACAGACAAACAGACAGACAGACAGACATTACCAGTCGTGGCAGGGCCATTCCTGTGACAGAGCAGACAAGTTTGACAGTTTGGCCGTAGTGAATGTAACCATCACGCACGGTGAACTCCTCTCCCTCAGATTCCTCATCATCCACTATACACGCGCACACACACACACACACACACACACAGAGCAGGGAATCAGTTTGTGCATTCCTTAGCAGTTTGCTTCGTTTTTGTTTCTTTGACCATGCCAGCTGTATGATGAAGATGTTTATGACTGTGTGGATTTGTATGCATGTGTGACTGCGTCTGTCTGTATGATGAAGTTCTGTTTATGCGTTGGAAAAAGGCTGCATAAAGAGCCCATGTCTTTGCTTGACTTTTTATTTATATATATATATATATATATATATATATATATATATATATGTATATGTGTGTGTGTGTGTGTGTGTGTAAAATGTATGTGTGTTTTTACAATATGGCAATTAAGGGCATCAAGTGCTGCTCAAAAGAACAGCCACATTTTGTCCAGTGCTGGTTAGTAAGGGCCTACATGTAATCAAATTTATGTAATCAAGTACTTGCAATCAGAGTGAGAAGTGTGAAAATGTGCGTAATTATTCTTAATTAAAGCCTCTTAAGCAGTGTGAACTCGTCACTATAACCGAGATCACATTATTACCTAAATATAAATCCAGATTGCTAGGTTTAGGACGTTTAACTTAGAAGACAAATCAGCTGTATAACATTTCTTTAAAGGGAGCTATGCATAACTACAGTTTGCTTCTTCTAATGTTCTGGCAAGCAGCTTAAATAGCCCGGCGTATGCTTGTCTGTTTGACAATGTAATACTAATACTGATTTTAATGTAATACTATAAACTGGCACCATATCAAAATGTGCTCTTTTATTCTAATGTATATAATGAAGTATATTTTGTTTGCCTTTCTGGTAATACAAGAAGTCATGCAACATTTAGTCCTCTGTACTTTTATTAAAACACTGTAAGAGTATCCTACACAGAGGAATATGAAGTCAAACACAACAGTCAGAAGTAGTTTAAAAGAAATCTGATCATATTACGTTTTGTGCATGTCAGTGTGTGCGTGTGTGTTTGTGTGTGTGTGTGTGTGTGTGTGTGTGTGAGTGAGTGAGTGAGAGAGACTTACAGAGGTGAATATAGAAGGCTCCCCACTGTTGTGAGCTGGCATGAAAGTTCCCGCCCTCCACATGGAGGTAGCGTGTACTGACTGTCTGAGAACGCAGTCTGTTAAACAGTGCCACTTTCGTTCCAGACGCTATACACACTGTACATACAAACAGAAAGAGAGAGAGAGAGAGAGAGAGTAAATGAGAGAGAGAGAAGCAAGGAAGTCATAAAAGGTTAGCTTGGCATTTTTAGACTTCATCAAATATTTACAGAGTTTAAGAGCCCGAGGGCCAACTATAAAATGGAGTTCTATTTGGTAGAGGAAGGAGCACCACAGCAAACAACACACTGCTCAGGATCTGATGTTAGGATCTTGTTAAGCATACAGCCATTCTACTCTATGAAGCACTAGGGCAAAAATGTTGGCTCTGGCTCCCCCTGGTGGAGAAGGATGACTAAAAATCTTTAATCTAAACAAGTCTACAGCTCTCTAGCAAACTACAGGTTGAGGTTGTGCATTTTTTTTCCACCTCTGACTGACGTTCCCTTTCACTCATCTTCAGAAGACACTTTATCTTCCAGGATTGCAGTGGGTCATGGGAACACTAGGTGAGAGGTGGACAGACACCCTAGATGGAATGCCAGTCCATCTCAGGGCACCATTTCCGCACATTCACGCCTAGAGGCAATTTAGAGTAGCTAATCCACCTACTGGCATGTTATTGGTGGGAAACCAGGGAACCCAGTGGAAACCCACTCAGACACAGCGAGAACATTAACAGTACTCCAAGCTCAGATCAAACCCAGGACCCTGGGACTGTAAAGTGGCAATGCTACTTAAAGCTCCACCGTATCACTCTGCTTTATTTTTATTTTTAATTTCATTTTCTCTCTGTCTTTGTGTCATAGACGACAAACAGGAAAGAAACATTTCAAAAGCACACCTCAAATCCTGACACGCATAGCACTAAAAAAAGCAATGAGAAAGGATCAAGCAGTGTGTGTATGTAGCTGTTTTATTACACTCACAGTCAGCGTTCTTGAGCGACTGCTTCTTTTTGGAAGGCTTAGAGATGACCTTGATGCGCTTGCTGAGGAAGACGCCGATGTTGGCGCTGTTGCCGTACAGCATGCGCACCGACAACATGAAGTGCTTGCGCTTGTCTGAGTCTGAGATGTACAACGTTTTGGCTGTGCAGTAATTCTGCAGAGGGGGAAAGGGAGAATGCACAGACTTAGAGATATATTAAATATATATAAAAGAAAGAAATATAACACATTAAAGGTGTGTGATAAAATGTCACATCACAACTGCAATGAAGCTACATTTAGTCTTCTGTGACAAGTAAACCTCTGGAGGTGTAATGTCTGCTATAAAATCTGCTTAGTGACAGCACTTAAGCTATATAGTTTTTCATTTAAACAACCAGAAATATCCTTGCTTGCCCAGGTCATCAGAAATGTTATGGCTGAGAGACTGTCATCAGCCTGAAACCACTCCATTGCATCTCTACCAATCTGTAGAGTATGTATGATTACCACACATACTAACTTCGACAGCGTTATCTGGCTCAAGAAAATAATGGAAACCCAGTGATTCGAACTTCACTCAGTCAAACGTCAGGCATTGAAGAAGTCAATAAATGCTTATGTGTATTTCTGTAGAAATCTGTCATGAATTCTTCTTCGAAATGGATTGACAAAAGGGGCACAGGTTTGTACGGATTTCAGTATTTCTGGGTTTATTTCTTGCTGTATGTTCATCCATCATTTGGTTTATTCCGAACTCTTTACAGCTGCAGGCCAATTTGTACAGTATGTCTCTGTCAGTCCCTGACTTTAGCACTTCCTGGATAATACTCAGCTGCGTCATTTTGTGTGTATCTGTATTGTACCTTCCCCTCCAGGTTGAGTTGCTGCATCTCCTGGTCACTGTTTCCGATGCCAATGAAGGCGCATGGCTGAGACTCCTGCTCAGAGCAGCCATCTCTCTCCATCTGTTCCCTCTTTTTCTTCCAGCCGCAGCCCATCAGATACACACATGGAGGAGGGCAAAAGAACCTGCACAAACACAGAGAAATGACTCAAAGAATCTCATCACAAATCCTATTAATTCAGGTTTAAATTGCATGCCCACACCCAATGTGTTTTGCTTCAAAAATGTATTTTGTAATTGGCTTCATGTCACCAGAAGATGGCAGCATACACCCTAATATCCTAGGTTTATATGATCACATGGGCTAAACACATAGCATTTGTCCAAAATGCACAAAGGAAAAATATTCAGTTTATTCATAAAAATTAATCAGTCTCAGCAGAGCAGGGGCTCTCCAACGCTCTGCAGCTAATGTGTGGAAGAAAAATCCTCACGCTGGCAGCAAAGATTATATTAGTCATTATTGAATAATAATACTGAATATAAAATATTAAACGAAATTATAACTATCACAATTTTCTCGCTGCATTTTACGATGGATCCCCTGACCACAGGTCCTAGCGAGCACTAAACACCACTGGTGCAGAGTGTGTCTGCCATCAACAAATTCCATTGAATGCATTGTATACACTCCCTGAACACCGTATTAGGAACACCTGTATACCTTCTCATTCTTGCAATGATCTAAAATTAGCCCATCATGTGGCAGCAATGCAATGCATAAAAATCCTGTAGATACGGGCTAGCACCTTCAGGTAATGTTCACATCAACCATCAGAAAGGCTAAAATGTGATCTTGGTGATTTTGACCGTGGCGAGACTGTTGGTGCCGGACGGGCTGGTTTGAGTATTTCAGAAACTGCTGATCTCCTGGAATTTTCACACACAACAGTCTCTAGAGTTTACTCAGAATGGTGAAGTAAAGAAAAAACATCCACTGAGAGGCAGTTCTGTGGACGGAAACGGAGCTGACAGAAAGGCTACAGTAACTCAGATTACCACTCTGTACAGTTGTGGTGAGCAGAAAAGCATCTCAGAATGCACAACATGTCACAGCTTGAGGTGGAAGGACTACAACAGCAGAAGACCACATCAGGTTCCACTTCTGACAGCCAAGAACAGAAAGCTGTGGCTGCAGTGGGTGCAGGATAAAAAAAAACTGGACAGTTGAAGGCTGGAAAAACGTAGCCTGGTCTGATGAATCTTGATTTCTGCTGAGGCACACAGAAGGTAGGGTCAGAATTTGGCACCAACAGCATGAATCCATGGACCCAACCTGCCTTGTGTCAACAGTCCAGGCTGGTGGAGGTGGTGTAATGGTGTGGGGAATGTTTTCTTGGCACACTTTGGGCCCATTAATACCAATCAATCATGGCTTGAATGCCACAGCCTATTTGAGTATTGTTGCTGATCATGTGCATCCCTTCATGGCCACAATTTACCCATCTTCTAATGGCTACTTCCAGCATGATAATGCACCATGTCACAAAGCAAAAGTCGTCTCAAACTGGTTTCATGAACATGACAGTGAGTTCAGTGTTCTTCAGTGGCCTTCCCAGTCACTGGATCTGAATCCAGTAGAACAGCTTTGGGATGTGATAGAAGGGGAGATTCACAGCATGAAAGTGCATCTGAAAAATCTGCAGGAACTGCGGGATGCAATCATGTCAACACGGACCAGAATCTCAAAGTAATGTTTCCAACATCTTGTGGAATCCATGCCATGAAGAATTGAGGCTGTTTTGAGAGCAAAGGGAGGCCCTACCCAGTATTAGTATAGTGTTCCTAATAAAATGCTCTGTGAGTGTATATCCATGTAAGGATATAAAAATAAGATAAACAACAGAAAGCTTAAACAATGTGAAGTGGTATTTTGTGATTAAAATCGTGTGTGTGTGTGTGTGAGCCCCATCGCATGACTGGAAGCTGATTGTCTACATACGCACCCCTTCGCATTCAGCACAGAGTTATTAAAAAAAATACATCACTTTACTGATCAAAAAGAAGGGGGAAACACTGCTGAGACTGCGGAAGTCTAAATAAACCCCCACACAGCTTTAGTCAATATGAAACTGTCCTTATATACAAAAGAAAGAAGAGACAAACAAATCATCAATGAGTCATAACAATGTCTGAGTTGAAGACAGATGAGAGTATTCATATCGATTGCAGACTTGTTTTTTTTTTTTTTTTTTTGGTGAAAAAGCCATTTACTAGTCTAGCACAGTCGTGTATGTTCCTCCTGAAGGGTGCTAGTGTCTGCTTTCACATCCTGCTAGTGCGTAACACTCAAAACCCTCATGACGCTGAGCAAAACCCAAGTTTTATATGTTTTAATTACATGTAGAAAAGAGAGAAAATCAGGTGATCAAACACTCATACAACTGAGCTTCCCTTATCTATTTCCATGGTTCTTTCTACGCTACCTATTTCTGTCACACAAGGGGTCAAAAGTTTAAATGAAAGTAGAAGTGTAATAACTAAAGTTAAGCCAATTCATACACACTTTCAATGAACATCCTGCAAGTTCTCCAGTCACGGTCAATCCCTTGGTGTGTAACTAATTTAACAGATAACATTTCACAGCAGGTTTAAGAGTTTGGCCTGACTCCTTTCTGTTCTCTCCTTCTCTCAGCTGTTTCTCGGTCTGGCTGTGAATTTTGGATTAACAGTCAGGCACTTCTGGTGTGATCACAAGGGAAACACTTTCCCAGCCAAGAGGAGCGAGCCAAGATCTAACCACGACAGGAGCTCCCCAGACACTGACTCTTCTTCGCTATGATCAATCTGTCCACACCTTTCTGCCTCCCCACATTTCCTTTAGTTTCTCCTCTACGCTTCCTCACTCCAATTTCTTGCCTCCGCTCACTTCCAGCTCTCTTCTTTTCCCCTCGCTCTGACACTGACACTGTGGACAAAGGAAAACCTTATTTCCTCCACTGCTTCATATAGGAGACAGGGAGTGAGAGGTCAAAAAGCATGACACAAAACATCCTTGCTGAAATTCAGTCACGCCTCTCATGGGCTGGAGCAGCCGTGGGGCTGTGTTACCTTTTTTCATTGCCGTACGATTTCTGTGCAACTTTAGCATGGAGGATGAGAACGGTTTGGTCTCCTCGCTCCTTCAGATAGTTTCTCATCGCTTCTCTGAAAAGACACACAGAGAGAGAGAGAGTGAGAGAGAGAGAGAGAGAGAGAGAGACAGAGACAGAGAGAACACAGTGGAATTTCACAGAATGTAAGTACAAAAGACATAAAATGTGCTGATTTTTTTTTCCCCCCAAGAAAAACCCAAACAATAATATTAAAACCTGCGGTCCCAGGCAGTGAGTGCAATGTTTGCTAACTGATAAAAGGCAAATTCTTTGGAATTTATTCAATGAAAATTCCACCCTGAAAAAAAGTGGAGTTTAAATAAAAAAAATAATAAATCAATCAACTCAGAATTTCATTACAAAATAAATCACGTTAGTCATGTTAAAGATTAAAATGCAAGTCATTCAGGGTGGATTTTTCCTAGACTAGGACTAGATGAGTATCAGTTCACGTTTTTGGACTTTTCCACCTTTCTCTAATTATGTTTATCAGCTGAAATTCAAGCTTTTGTTACATTTTAAGGTATTTTGAGATATTAGCTGTTTTCATCACACTGACTTACAACAACTTGCGTTTAGTTTTTGCTGTTAAACACATCCCTGACTAATGCTGTAATTATTTCATAGAGAAGCATTTCGCTGCTTGCAAATAAACCATAGCAATCAGCTAATTGCTTATAAAACCTTTCAGTTCAATTACCAGCATTCACGTGCACAACCTTGTATAAGACATGTTGTGTTCCTTCTGTTGTTCTGGGACTGTATGTATATATTTAAAGAGAAAGCCTGCAGAAAGGTCGCATGTGCTTTATAGCCCAAACCTCAAGAGCTTGACTGGAAACACAAGCCCAACTTTGATTAGCCAATTCTCTGGTGAGCACAAATATGTGTTGCTTGCTGAGAGCATACGAACAGCATGGCCAAAAACCTCAACCTCCACAGCTGGGGGGTCTTTATGAAGAAGGGAAAAAATGTGTGCATGTTTTGGGGGGGTGGGGTGGGGGGTAATGAAGAGGGCAAAAGGACAAATGAAAGTTCCTCTGCGAGTGTGTGAGCACGTGCGTGTGTTTGTGTGTGTGTGTGTGTGTGTGTGTGTGTGTGTGTGTGCGCGCGCGCGTGCGTGCGTGTGCGTGTGCGTGTATGGAAAGTTTGGAAAGAAAAGAAGAATATCAAACCTCATAACTGAAGAATTCTGATTTCCAATTACTTCAGCTAACCAATCGAATACAGTCCTGCGCAAGCACGTTTATAATCTCTCATAATGTGGAGCCTCTGGACGTAGATGTATAAAGCATTTTACAAAACGCACTACACTACCCCATATCACTGCTTCAAATGGAAATGAAAGAATATTGAAATCACAGGGAAATGATACATGCTCTTTTCAAGATGCACATGATGTCAAATATACTAAACTATGCACGCTCAAAACACGGCGTTTGCACAGATGTTAGTGACACCTGACACGCCGGAGTGCCCGAAGACCCCCAGAGGCAGGGTGATGGTGGAAAATAGTGGGGGCAGGTCACGCACGCACGCGCACACACAAACACAGACTGTCCGTTTCCCCTCCGCCATGCAAACGTCCTACTCACGCTCAAATTCGACAGTCCTTTGTTATGGAAAGCATGGGGGCCCCTGAGACATGGAGGGGAGAGAGAGAGAGAGAGAGAGAGAGAGAGAGAGAGAGAGACGTAGGGGGCGAGATGGAGAGGCGCAGGATCATATCACAACAGTAACCCTTACTGAACCGGCCTGGGGAAACAACCAAGCACACACCAAAAAAAAAAAGAAAAGAGAAAAAAAAAAAAAAAAAAAAAAAAAAAAAAAAAAAAAAAAAAAAAAAAAAAAAAACACCCTACTGGCCTACACACTTCATCTCAGCTCACACTGCAGACTGATGAGCTCATCTCCAACCCATCACTCGTCTTACAAACACTTTCAGACAAAATCTCCTATTTCAAATGGTCTTGGAGTTTGATGTAGCAAAACACCACAGCTCTGAAATATAAACCGTGTTATTTATATAACACAGTTTTCTCACTCCTTTAAATGAGACATAACTTCACTCTAATGGAGCGAATCTTGACCCTGCCTGGTGGGAGGAACAAATCTAACCGATTCCTGAGGTTAAACGATGTCGTCATCCTGCTGCAGCCTGTGTCATCTGATATTTCTGATACGTTGTATGACCTGTCCCGTGTGCATGACTGATGCGTGGGTGAGAGAGCAATAGAAAGATGCTGCTAAAAGCTTTCGCGTTAAAAAAAAAAAAAAAAAAAAAGATTCAAGTCTCTTTTAATGCTCTGAATTGTTCACTGTGTATCTTCTGGCAGCCCGTGTCACCCAGTAAGGAAAGCTAAGCAGAATCTGACGGACAGCCTGAAGTAAAGTTCACATGTACATCTACACGTTAGTGCCGTTCAGTCGGAGTCTGAAGAGATCAACAAACGAGGACACTGCCAGGTACTGGTGCAGTTAATTTAATGTGTGAGTCGTTACACAATAAACGCAAAGGAATAGACAATATATTTGCTTGGACATTAAGGCTAGTTGAGTAAAAGCCGAAGATGAGCTCTGCTGTAATAAACTGCACAACCACTAAAGGCAAGTTAAGACAGTACGATTGTCACACTGTACGAGATGATCCCAACAAAATCTTGTACAAATTCTATAATTACATAATGAAGATCCTCTAATGATAGATTTGCGATTCAAGAAAATGATGATGTGCTTACTTCATCAATAAGCACACTCTGAGCTCGTGTACAATAGCAGCAATGTTATGCCTTGAGAAAACACATTTTAGAAGACAAAGAAGAGGAATTTGGAGCTGTTCGAGGTTGGGTAACCGAGGACAACATAGCATAGCCATTCTTCTAAGTGAGCCTGAGGTAATAAGAATATCATTTCTGTCCAATAGCATGTGTGGTAGCTCGCTGAGGTGCCAAGCATCTCGGCTGGTAACGTTCTACTACTTAATGTGAGCAAGTCGGTATTTAAATGACCACTTGATCAAACAATTTTATTTTTTACTTTTAGATAAGAAGAGTAGCAACAGTCACACAAAGATTTTATTTAAAATATGTACACTATATGGCTAAAAACATGTGGACACCTGACCATAACACTCCCAGGTGCTTGTTGAACATCCCATTCCAGATTTAGTCCTTCCTTTGCTGTTAATAATAACAACCTCCATTCTTCCAGGAAGGTTTTCCACTAGATTTTGGAACATGGCTGTGGAGATTTAAGTTCATTCAACCACAAGAGCATTAGTGAGGTCAGGCACTGATGTTGAGTGAGGAGGCCTGAGGTGCAGTCAGCAGTCCAGTTCATCATGAAGGTGTTCAGTGGGGTTGAGGTCAGGGCTCTGTGCAGGCCATTCGAGTTCTTTCACTCCAACCCTGGCAGACCATGTCTTCATGGAGCTCGCTTTGTGCACAGGGGCACTGTCATGCTGGAACATGTTAGAGCTCCTTAGTTCCAGCAAAGGGAAACTGTAATACTATAAATGTACAGCCTGTGTAATTGTGAGCTTCCAACTTTGTGGCAACAGCTTGTGGTAGATCAACATATGGGTGCGAAGGTCATGTGTCCACATACTTTTGGCCATATAGTGTTTGACATAGGCAATGTCTTTATAGGAAAAGAATTGATGTCATAGACCAAGAATTCTTTTACAAGGTGTGATTTTAGTTTTAACAGCAAAAACCCCATGTAGCATAAACCCAGTTTAAGACAAAAGATATTTAGAAAGTCACAGCTATCACACACTCAATCTGTTAAAAGCACAACGAACTTGTATTCAAATGACATGCTATATCACTTCTGTACTATTTAAATACACTGTATGTACAGTTGAAATCTATCAAAAAGGTACAGTAATTTTTTGGTTCCCCTGTCTGTAACCTGAGGCTTTTGTTTTTACACATTGCTATACTTTTGACTCATAAAAATGGCCCACGAGTGAAATGTGAACTTGTCTTCTCTGTTTCAAGTAATTCCAGTTACACAAGCCAAAGCTTGGATTAAATTAATCACTGTATCAGTCACTTAAGTTGCTCTTTATAGAACACTAATATTGCCCAGCTGCATAATTGTTACAGCATATGGTCACGAATCATGCCAAACCACGCTGCATGCGAGACTCTTGAAGCACTGGGCAGTTTCGGTGGTGTGCGAATGGATGCACCAGATCACCAAAGACTGCACGGCTGCAGGAGCTGATGTGATCATTACAGATGCTGTATCCTCTCATTAATCTTCCCATTAATTAAAGCTTTTGCACAATGCCACGTGGACTACTGCAAGTGGTGAATCGCTCCTTAGGTTTGGTTCTGTGGCTTTGCCCCCGTGCACAGGCACGCACTGCTTGCACGCAAAGAGAAAGCCACGGCAGCACGTGACTTCGTGTGCTGTAGACAAAAACCACATGCACTGGGCTCAGCTAAGTGCTCCCTATCGGAACAGGGACGCAGGCCAACCTGCACCCTCATACAAGGAACCTTTGGTTCCTGGAGCCATCGTTTTCAATTTCTCCCAATACAGAGGAGAATATTTTTTAAAAAATAAAAATAAAATAAAATAAAAAAATAAATACAGTGAAAACCGGAGACAGTGTCTTGCAGACAGAAGTGCAAGGCACACAAAAAAACTGGTAAAAGGGTCCTTGGTGAGTCATAAGTTTTCAGAAAGGATATGACAGTCACGGGCACTTCCACAGGAAGACTCTGACACACAAACCCTAAACACGCAACAGCACATGCATTCGTTTAACCAGGGGAAAAACGTTTGTACAACATATAATCCCCCAACATGGAGAATTAGAACGAAATACACATCGCTACTGACTCATAACCAAAATGTCAGCCTGCATGCAAAAACTCAATGTATACACAGTTAAAGCACTCATCACTGAAAAGCATTGATTTGTTTCTGTTTAAAAACTGCTTTGCATATTATTGCTTATTTGCTTATATCCTTATATAATTTATATGTTATAAAAGTCCTGAGAAATCAGCCCTGTGACATCACTTTTTTCACCATTCCAAAAGAAGAAGCCAAGCTTCCTAACTAACCTGTCAACCTGATATGCAAAGAATAAAGAGGAACAAAACATGGCATGTGTGGTGATAGGAAAATAATCAACTTCACACCGCATCAGACCACGCAGTCATTGATTTCTTTTCCTATAAGCGCACATGCCATGTTCTATTATCCCTCTCACACCACAGCAAAGTGCCAACAACTTCAATTTTTTGTTTATTATAGAACGACACATGGCACTTTCCGTCCATTTATACTTGCACTTCATATTGTGGGATGTCTGTGAAACAAGTTAGTTCCTGGTATCGCTTTCATTCTAACAGAATTAAAAAGTTGTTCCCTCACCAGTCTCTCTTTTATTTCTCTTGAAGTTAAGAACAAAAAAAAAAAAAAAAAACCCACACATTGTCATGGTACTGACAAACCACAACCCTTTGTCCTGAAGATTCTCCCGTGTCAGGAAACCTATAATTACAATTTCACCTCTGACTGTTACAAAGCGCTGACACCGGAGACTCGTTCCAAAGGTGCTCAATAAATGTCTCCTCACAGAAAGTTTCACCATATCAATTACACAGATTTCTCTTAGGTGAAGTGTCTGCCACTCAAGTTATTACAGAAACAAATCTATAAAATCCAGTGCCAGAAAAAAAAAAACAACAAGTCCTCACCCACAGAGCTGACATGACATTTAGGTCTGATTATAACAGTCAGACTGAATACGTTAATCTGTGCTGATGGTTCTCTTTTGTACAAAAGTAACAGACCTCAGAACCTACTCAACTGTTTCTGATTACAGAGAGCGCCCAGATACAGGAAGACCTCTTCACAGGTGCATGCGCACACACACACACACACACACACACACACACACACACACACACACACACACACACACACACACACACACACACACACACACACACACACACACACACACACACACACACACACACACGTGTTCACACCCAGACAGCACATTCAAATCAAAACTTTTTGGCTTCATCTTCAATGCACGAACTACATACGATTCATTAACATCTAAAGTATTAATATATAACTTGATAACTTAGCCAACAATTAATCTTTCACAAATATAGTATTAATATTCTATATATGTTGAAATATAGTGAGTTTTTATCTTCAGCAGTCATCACTGGTAGTCATGTTGCTTACGTCTGTTATTTGTTTCAAGTTGTCCCCTTCAGTTCCACGGTGCATGGCGGGACCAGTCAGTGTAAATAACAATTCCTTTGTAAGGTTTCATTTGTTTGGCAAAATACGGTAAACCATCTGTGCTATGCGTGTTGTGCTAACTCGACAGTTATTTCTACTCCAAAATAAACTTTAAAAAAAAAAAAAAAAAAAAAAAAAAAAAAAAAAAAAAAAAAAAAAAAAAAAAAAAAAAAAAAAAAACAGGATTCCTATACCTATGGGAAAGTAATTAGGACAAAGCATGCATCTGGTGCCCTTCAGCCACAAAGTGAACTTATTGAGAAGTAGTTATGATGAAGAAACAGTGTGCACTCTGCCTTTGCCTCTTCAGGCGTTCATTTTGAGCTCAGTCACACTTTGAGTCAGCTACTGACTGTCCAGCCTGCTCTCGATTCCTCTTCCCTTCTTTTTTACACCATCATTTTCCATCTAAGGGTTGTACAGCAGTACAGTGGGTAGAGTTGCCACATCACAGCTCCGGGGTTTCCGGTTCTATCCTAAACTCCAGTTACTGCCTGTGTGGAGTTTTGCATGTTCTCTCCGTGTCTGTGTGGGTTTCTTCTGGGTTCTCTGGTTTCCTTCCTCCTCCCAAAAACACGTCTGTACGTGGACTGGCTGCTCTGAATTGCCGCTAGGTGTGAATGAGTGTGTGAATTTTTGGGTGTATTCCCGCCTCATGAGCAGTGCTCTGGTGACAGGCTTCGGGGCCAACGCAAAGCAGAATGAACGAATGAATTTTCCATGCCATTCTCTTCACTCCAGTCCAGACCCTAAACAAGAGCTGAACTTTAGACTGAATTCATAATGATGAGCCTCGGAAAATGGTTCTTGCTTAACGCCCTCATTTCCTCTCTGAAGAAGAAAGGAAAAAAGACAGAAAAGAGAAAAAGAAAGAGAGTGCTGCAATGGCTAAATATGGGCCTTCAGCCAAAAGCACTTTTACTTCCAGACTAGCCGTAAACTGCAACGACATGACCACAACATGGACGTCGTAATCACAACAAGCCACTGATCCACAAGTAGCACTTTTTTTTAAAGGAAATACACACCACAAAAACAAGCCAAATGCACTGCATGGGACACCTCGAGGCATCACGTCTCACTCAGACCTGTAACATTTCAGGGGTCATTAGCACTTTCTGAGCGCAAGAGTGCACTTACTGCTTAACCTTTCAAAACCAAAGTGTGTATTTCAGACAGACTGCTTTCTCTGTGTTTGTGTGAGTTATCAGGTGGTGTTGGTTTGCTTACCTTGTCAGGCGCTGTGGTTGAGGGCGCTCCCCGAACTTCCTGTAAGAGGACAGGAGACAGAAAACGTGTGATATACCCAAAACTGATACCTAAACCACAAAATAAACACAAACAATATGCAATTGTTTGCAAAACACATGAGAAACCACCTGAGTCCTGGAGCACATCTGCACACAGTACAAATAAACGTTTTTTCTTACACAGATCATGGTGACTGACAGACTCGTACGCTTAAACAATCCTCATTGTGACTGGCAAACACATGCATATATACACACACACAGGCTACAGCTGTTCTAATGACCTTGGGACCGTTTGGTCATGTGACTGTGTACAAACACTAACAGGTGGCTCTGACTGCTCAATCCTCTAATTACTCTTCCATAGACAGCAGCACTTCCAAACGACCATCCACTCACCGCGGCCTGCGAGCCAAGCAGATCATGCCAGACCTCACATGTCCAGTACTTTGCTTTGTATTTCTACTCACATCAGCAGCGTGATCACAGAATACAAGGTAGGGTTTTGACATACAGAAAGATTTGTGATTTAGACAACAAGCAGGTCCTACATGGAGAATCTCAGATGCTGAGATTCTGAAGAAGAATCCAATTTTTGACATATCTGAGAAGGAAAAATGTTCTCCTGCGTGAAGAGCAAGAGACTAATGAAATCTGCCTTTTTCTCCCAGTCGGATTCAAGCCATCTTTTTTTCCCGCCATATTTCTTATTTCTGAAGTCTGATGAAATCTGATTTGGTCACTAGGGCTGGGCAATGTGACATAAACATACTACTGTAACTGTAACACACTCGCTGGCCACTTTTAAAAAACCTCTGATCAGTCAAGTTATTATCTAAATCCAATCAGCCAATCACAGCACAGTGCTTAAAATCACGCAGAATGGGGGGGGGAATGAGCACTTCAGAAATCCTTGGATTTTCATACACAACAGTCTCTAGAGTTTATACAGAATAGTGTGAAAAACAACACGCATCCTTGTTTCATGGGTGAAATGTGAGCGGCTGTTCCATGGGCAGAAAAGCCTTGTTGAAGAGAAAGGTTGGAGGAGAATGGTTTAAGCCAACAGGTAGGCTATGGTAATTCAACTAACCACTCTTTACATCCGTGGTGAGAAGAAAAGCATCTCTGAACATGATGAACCTTAAAGCGGAGGGGCTACAACAGCAAAAGACCACATCATGTTCCAATCAGGTTACACAGAGCACTAAAACTCACTGAAACTGGACAGTTGACGGCTGGGGAAAAAACAGGCAATGAAAATGAACCATGGAAACTATTCCAATTTACCAGCAAGAGCTACACTAATAAGACCATAATAAGTTATTGATTTATATAAGCGTATATTCTGACCATGCTGGTTAACACCACTATGATGAATAAATCTGGGGATCTGTGAAGAGTAGCCACGGAAAACCCCAGGCACTGGAACCCCTTTACCTCCACACGACTAATATTTCATAATGTCAACCTCCGGCCTAGATATACCTTAGGTTTCTTTCTTTTAACCATATGACTAAATCTTGAAACCACAGATCATCAAAGCAAAATAATTTATAGGAAATGCTGTCATAATTTTAGTCATATTGCAACCAGACGTCTCACAACATCATCTGGTTGAAAAGTAGGTTTGTGATAGTCGCTAAGTTAGATTTAACTATGGCATAAAACCTCTTATGAATTTGCATTAGGCGGCAGGATGTGGTTCGAAGTGTAAGCCATTCAATGCAGAAAATGTCACCCAATTGGCTGTGCTACGGACATTTTACAGTGAAAAAAAAAAAAAAAAAACCCCCACAGAAACAGAATTTAACTTTGGGACCAACACCATCCTGACACCTGCATATTCTATATTAAACATAATAGAGTGGAGCTATGCAATAGCCACTGTTGCAGTAATTATTATAATTATATCATAGCAGTATACAACTAATTGACTGACCACTTGAAATGAACAGTTTTAAAATAAAAGACAGAATAATTTTTTTAAATACTTTTTAGAGTGCCATTCTTTTGCTACAATAAAGCTCAAGAACTTTCATAAGAGTAATGTCAACCTAAAACTAGGAAAAGCACTGTTTATATGATAAAAATGTAATGTACATAGAGTAACCGGTCCAATTGGTGGGACATATTTATCCAACATGGTTCATATTTGAATAATTAAATAATCCAGTTTTTGTTTTTTTTCATGAAAATGGGTTTCTGAATGAAACGTTTGAGAATTGCTACAACTCTGTTTTTGTGTAGCTAGTGTGTTTTGAAGAGTTATCTGTATTGTTCTGTGTAATTATTGTATTGTCCTGCACTTGTCCCACTATTTGTATTTTATGCAGTCTTGTACACAAAGCCCTTGTAATGTCTTATTGCGTCTTGTATGTAATTTTAATGTGGTATAAAATACTGAATGTCTGCTATATTCTCAAGTATGAAAATGTAGTGCTGGGTACATAATCCAACATGCATAATCAGCTCTGATGGCAAAACACTGTAAGTTGGACCTGTGATGGCTAACTGACAGCAACCTTGACTCCTGAGAGGTGATGGCTGGAAGACAGAAGGAGACTCTGGAGGATTTGAAATAGAAGAGAGGGGAAAGAAATCAATGGCTGAATCTTCCCGGGCTGCAAGGACTCAGACAGACAGTCTGAGGGTCATGATGAGAAGCCGTAAAAGAGAGGGACAAAGGCACTGGAGCAGGAGGGATGGTCGGGCATGCGTGGAGGAGAATAAGAGGGAGATAAGAGAGGAAAAAAGAGGCAATTAAAGGGGAAAAAAGGAGAGGAGAATGAAGCTAGACTGAGAGCAAAGGGCTACACAGAAGAAACCTGTGAGAGAGGGTGAGGGTGTGAGATGGAGACGGAAGAAGAGACAGAAGAAGGACAATGTGTGTTAGATGGTGTGTAAGTAGAATAATTATAGAGCCAGAGATCAATATGGTTCCCACAGTGTAACACTGATGTTTGAGTGGATAATGGATTCCAGCCTGTTCCAGACAAACGCCGCTGCCCGCATTCAGCCCTCCAAATTGTAACACACACAAAACAAATCCAATAAGAACCTACGGTAAGACATGCAATACATGCATGCGTCTCCAAAACCTGAAAGAAACATGCAGGGATATACGAATCATGAATTTATAGGAGATGGAAAAAAATACATAAGAACAAGCTTACTTTGTTCCCAAACTATGTGCTCCCCAATTCATTTGGCTCCATCCTATGTGGATTGTGACAAAGTCACAGCAGCCAGAACAGTACTTTTGCACAAATATATTAACAGAATGTTTGGATATGGATATAATACAGGCAGATGCTACCAAATAAATAAATAAATAAATCAGACTCGTAGAGTTACCACAGAGTAGCTAAGCTGAGTGACAAATACAGGTCGTGGGTCCGATGACAACAATAAGCACATGAACTCCGACATTACTAAATCTCGATTACAAATACAGCTACCCGGCTTAGCGTTATGAGAATTATGACAATATGTCATTATTGCAATAAACTGTCATGATGTATTTTTCTGAAAGCAGTGCAACCCCCACCACTGCATCCACTCCTATTCCTTTTTAACTAATGTTTTGTTCGATTTTTGTTTCATTAAAATAAATAGATGTAGATGCTGCATTTGTGGCTACTGCAGCACAAACACGCCTGTAAAGCATTAAATCAAAATGCAAACAAGCGGTCATGCACTAGCATCCACTAGGAAAAATGTAGCTACCCTGATCCGCTACAGTAGTGTAAGAGTTTAATAAGCGTACATATTGTTTCTTAACAAAGTGGTCAAACATCATGAGTGCAGATCCCGCACCTCTTATGAAACCTGTATTGAGAGCCGTGCTTCGACAAAATAGCCACACACACACACACACACAGCAGAAAACATGAAATTAGGCTCTTCCGTTTGAAGGTTCTTCCTCAGCTGAGCAAAATGACTCAAGGAAGCCAGATATGAAGTCAGAGCCAAAAAAAAAAAAAGAAGTTAGAATATGATGATGCTGTACATCTACAGCCACCCTGATGAAAAGCAAGACAGACACAAGTTCTCTTTATCAAGACATGTTTACTTGGTTGAAAATCCCCCCCCCCCCCCAAAAAAAAAAAAAAAAAAAAAAAAAAAAAACAAGGATGCCAAAGTCATTAACAAGCTAAAATGTAATCACCACTGTGTGATAAGGTGTTAGCAGCTTATTAAATTGTGAGAGGAAAGAGCGTGTGCTCTAGTTAACACAGTGAGTGACATGAAAGATCTTAACAACAAGAAAATGTCAGGGGGAGAAAATGCACTTCACCCTTCTTCCCTCTTCTAGCGGTTCTGGGGAAACCTTTTCACTCGTATTGAAGCTATTTGGAGAAATTAGTTTTCGGTTCATTTGAGCTCACAGGTACAAACAGTCCTTTCCCCTCCCTCATACACACGCTGATCAGAAAGTGTCAAAAAAAAAAAAAAGAGTGCAAAGATTGCAGTCCGGGCCATTTCCTGTTAGTTCAGTGAGATCATACGTTGGAGCGGTCCTGTCTGTCTCCTCTTACGCCTGTCCAAAAAAAACCCACGACTGTCCTGCAGGAAACTTTAACTTAAAGCTTAACACGCATATCAGGAAGAAAGCAGCCAGCACATGGTGTTCCTAAAGATCTCACATCTCAGGAGAGAACACCAGAGAGAATTCAGTCACACTCTCTCGACACAAAGGCCACGGCAGTAATGAATGTAACTGCAAGGAAAGTTGAGAGGGAAAGGGGGAGAAAAGGAAAAACAAAACATAAGGCCAGATGAATGGCAGCTGGCGACATTTCCCCCGGTGAACACTTATGAGAGGAGCTCAATAGAGGAAAGGGAAGTTCTGTCGGAATTGTGTTTTAATCTGTTTTTCTGCACATTATCCATTTTTTGCTTCCTTCCCTCCGGTCCTACTTTATCCCACAGTGCCAAGAGGTAAAAATCCCAGTCACACAGTCTTCTGCTAGATTTGAAACAATTTAAAGATTTTGTATCTTTTCAATAGGTGGAGTCCATGATTTTTAAAATGTTTTTTTTTTGTAAGTTATTATATTTATTACTAAGTTCTTATGGTTATGAGCTGGTCTGAATGGTCACTAGAACTGAACCGGTTTAATTCAAACTTAAATAACTCAAAACCAAGCAAGCCTACAAATTATAACTGACGACAAATGACATAGTATACAAACTATACAAACGTAAATTATAATTAGTGAACATTCTGCCAGTAGAAAATTCAGGAAGAAAAAGAATAAATAGCCAAAATATTATTCTACACCTTATTTGTAGAATTTTTATGTTCATGAAATAAACCTCTATGAGATTTTTTTTTTTTAATCCAGTACAAGGGTTCCTCGGGTGCAAAAAAGGTTAATGAGGTTCAGGAAAGGTACGGCTTTTCATCAGCATCCACGTTCAAAACGAACATGTACTTGGGTTTTGGACATGTAAACATTTGGTGACGTTTCCATCTTAGAAAATAACCACGTACACAACAGGAGAAAACCGGTTTCCAACTGTGTCAAACTCTCACTGACGCAACCTACATCCACTCCCGCTGGAGGTAAGAGGATATATAACCCGAGGTCATTATACTAACACGAGCTTTAGAGTCATTAAGGCTGTTGACGAGCTAAGTGTCTATATTAAGTGATAATAGGGGCTTCCCTCTCCCTTTTCCAAAAGGAAGCAAAGACTGATGTAATGCTATCACAAGCCAAAACTCTGGCAGGATGAGCATTTCCTATATCAGCACTGAGATCACTTCATATCATAAATCAATTCGCAGCACAGTCATGTGACTGGGACGGTATAGAGCTGAATAATTACAAACGGAAATAATTATATCATCCTTCTAGAAATTTCTGAAGAATTCAGATATGATGTGATCACACTTTAAAATGTCCCTTCAGCTCCATTTTGTACTCTTTTGGATACATTTCAAACAACTGCAGCTGGGTCTTGACTAATTCGCTACAGTGCTCTGTGCTATTCAGAAGTTCTGTCAGTGAGTGTAGCATGGCAAAGCTGGTTGATAAGAATCCAGCAAGTTAATTTTAACAGCCCCGATATGTATAGCCATATATAGCCATTTCCTCAATCCTGTTCATTTCGGGCTGATTATAAGGTGACTGCAAGTCTCCTGAAGCTATACTGAATACTGTTTTTAATGCCACGTCACAATGTGATTCAAAACCAAATTTGGAAAATTGTTTATTTAAGTGTATTCCACAGGAGGAAAAGTATAGGATTACAATCTGCATGTTCTGTAGAAGTCACAGCATCAAAGTGTTTTAAAAAATGTTTTATGCAGCGACTCAGTTTAATGTACCATATCACCAGTGTGTGCGAGAAGTAGCCTTTTTTTTTTTTTTTTTTTTTAAACATCTTCAATCACTTACAGAACATTAACTGACACTAGGTTAAGAATGTTTGTAGCCAGGTAAATGATTCCTCTTATACCACAGCGATTTGTGATCAACGAACAAACACATAATTACATTTTTATAAACATTACAACTTGTATAAACATTACAAACATTACACTCACACACTCTCATTTCACTTACTTTTGTTTGTGTAAAGCTGCTTTGAGACAATGACCTTTGTAAAAAAGCGCTATACAAATAAAAATGAATTGAATTGAATTGTTTATAGTTACATATAATGCTATGGAACGTCTGCGAGACAAGTCAGTTCCTGTTTACTTATGTTCACTTATGTTACAGCAGCTGTAAACAGTCTTTCCCTCACAGCCCCTCTTCACTCTTTTTTTAAGTTAAAACTGACACCGATACTGGAGACTACTTCTGTTTATATATATATATATATATATATATATATAAAAATGTAAAAAAAAAAAAAAAAAAAAGTTAAACAAAAATCTCCTCACAGAAAGCACCACAATATCAACAATGATGCATTCTTTATTAAATAACTATTATTTTTTTTTATTTGTTGCTTATTAGGCTTAGATCATGTGGAGGAGTGTCCTCCATGCAAGTCCCTGTGAATTAGCTGTTACTATAGAAACACTAAAGTATTAGAATGAGTACATTAATATAAACCTACCATTTGAATTACAGCTGGCACAGATATCAGAGCTACTCTTATATAATATTAATAAATACCTTCTGACCAATCAGATTCAAGAATTCAACAGCGCTGTGGTATAAAATGTAAAACTGCAGGCAAATGAACACCTGCAATCAGCATGTAATCAGTATGTTCATTAGTTATAAGGCTTTAACTAATAAAAGAAGACACTGTTAAATGGAATAGTATGTAAATACACAGCATGGAAATAAACTGAGATACTAAACCTATAATGAAGTAATACAAAAAAAATAAATAATTGTAAAAAACACACTCTCTATTCATTTGTGTACTTATTTGAGACCCAAGTATGAAACACAACAGCCACAACCACAGCTTATACTGGTAACGGGGTCAAGTGAGATCAAATCAAACGTCTTCTAAGAGGCTCACAAATGCACTGCCCAAAACGGTCAGTAAGGTTTAGTGATGATGGTAAAACATACAGAGGACACGGACTGAAAAGCGATGCCAAGTGAGACATTTATGTTTCATGCTGATGTTTTTTTTTTTTAGTCATCGCTTTGATTTCCCAGAGGACAAGAGTGCAGATAAAGGCAGAGGGCCCAGCCTGCGAGTGTGCTTTTAAATACGAGCCAGTCTACAGAATCAAGAGTGATAAGGTGAGATTTATTGCCTTGTGCTATTTACAATTCCGTATCAAATCTGTACCACATCATTGCCGATATTCTGATACATCTGATGCTTAAGATTTTCATTCTCAATGTTGCAGGAAAACCCTGTTTTATCCAGACAACTCTGATCTCTTCTTTATTGCCTGTCAAACTAAACACTAACAAAAATGGGGAACTGAAAATTCTTGACCAACTGAAATCTGCAAGCAGTGGAATGTTTAAAACTCAGTGAGACAATCACACATTCAGCACGCACATACAAACACACAAGCACACACGCACGCGCGCACGCACGCACGCACGCACGCACACACTCAATACATAAAGCAGTCCATCAAGCTCGTGGTTCGTGTTTTAACACTGGTACTTTGACACCACACTGAGACACGTTTCTGAGAAATGCTAAAGCAGAAGGATCAAGCAAAGAATGCTGAGCGTGTTATCAAGTAAACTGATCTAACCTGGCATTCTCTCTCGTTTTGTCTGCTCCATCACTCCCCACAATAGCCTATGGAAGTGTATGATTACATTTCAGATATACTTACTGCAATGATTTGGAAGTTAACACTAGAGAAAAATCTACAGCTCGCCCCCCAAACCCCCCCTAACTAAAACCATGTGACCTTCTCTTGTTGCTCTCTACACGGAGACTGCAATTGCACGTTTGCATTTATAGTACACAGAAATATTTTGGAACGGAATTCAATTGCATTCTAACGTCGGATTTAAGAGGAGAGCTTGCCTTTTACTACGCCGTGTCTTTCTTCTCGCGTCCTGCTTTCACCCATGGAGGCAAACCTGGTTCTCTTCAATAAATGCACAGTGGATATGAAGGAGAACATCTGCACTCTCTCGTGCACATTTACCCGTCTTTCAACATCGCTATTGCACACCAGTCTGTGCAGCTTGCCCTGGGATTTAAATCTGCAGTATTATCAAACACAGACAGAGTGGATTTAAAGTAGGGATAGCGTTTCAGGGCCTCAGGGGATTGTCCTCACTACTTACACAACTGTCATTACCACTACTGCAGGATGTGAGTATTTAGTGTAAGGCTTAAAGGGAAAAAGTCAGCACGGGCAGAGAAAATGTAGGTGATTTTTGTGTGTGTGTGTGTGTGTGTGTGTGTGTGTGTGTGTGTCTTTGGTGTGAAAGTGTGAATTACACTGTGGTGGTGGGCAGTAAATTAGAAGCATATCCTGCCTGGCAGGTGCCTGCAGGCAGAAAGATAAATTTCTAAGAGCTAACCGCTGTGACTACATTTTCAGTGGTGGCTCATTGAGAAATACCATCTTCCTGATGTCACTCAGCGATATGAGCTCAACCTGCCACCAGAAGCAGTTTAGTATGTCAACATCATGCTGTCGTCGTACAGTACCTGACCTTCTACAAACTTTCACCAAGTTCCAAAACTAAACTGGAGTTTTTGTTAAACAGGTGACTGAATAAATACCCCCAAAACATTTGCTATGATTGTATTGTTATTTCAATCTGTTATTTGTGGCATAATCTGCATTGCAGAAGTAAAAAAAAGGAAAAAAAAGAAAATATTAAGTTACAGGTACCTCTGGAATTACTCCCACCATCTATAAAAATGATTGTATAAAATCTTAAGAATATACAGAAAACAGAAAAAACATTTAATCTCAAACAACAAGAGAAACTATGTGCCTTTGTTTTAACAAAAAAAAAAAAAGCACTCTCATACTCGTACTATTTAAACAATTGAAGCCTCTCTCGAAAATATATATGCCAGAATTGACACCTCATGAAACTTGTTTTCACTCCGCAGGAACTCCAGAATTGCCTGGGGTATGAATATGATGACATATAAAATCATTTGGTCATCTATTACCCATGGGAAAAACCAAAGAACTTCCACCACAAAAGAGATGGTTGTTGACTTGCACAGATCATGTAATGTATATAAAAACCCGCAGTTAAAAATTCCATTAAGGAAAATTGGGGACATAAAAGGTTTCACATGTCAGGAATTGGACCCATGAGCACACTGTTCCCCCACACAGTGAGGAGGATGGCGAAGGAGGGGAAAAGGAGCTTGGTTTCACTCAGAACTGCAGTTCTAGAGAATGTCAAGTTGCAGATTCAACTGGTAAATGCCACCATCATAACTACGCACGGTTTGGAAGCAATGCAAAGCAAGAAGCCCTTCCTGAGAGCATGTGACAAAATGCAGAACCTGAACTTCACCACGCGTCATTAGAATTACAATTGGCATTGTGTGTTGTGGTCGGCTGAGACACCATCAGGTGTTTTGGTCGTGTACGCCATCAGCGAGTTTCCATCACATAAAGGGGACTGCACACAGGAAAAAGCACCTCATAGCCACTGAAAAAACATGGAGGTGGCTCAGTGATGCTCTGGGGATGTTTTGTGGCTGGTGGTTCAGGGCTTCTTTGAAGACTGACAGTATCATGATTTCTGCTAAATACAAGGATAGTTCCGCTTAAAACTCGATTTCCTCTGACAGCGGGTTCAGACTTGGCCATGAATAGAGCTTTCAGTATGGTTCTTTAACCAGAAATGGTTAAAGAAACACAAAAATCAATGTTTTGCAATGATCATCTCAGTTTTCTGAGGCATGAACCTAGGGGGCCAAGATCGCTCTACAGGCGTCTCCAACCTCGGCAGACGTTACAGGAAGAGACTCAGTGCTGTTATTCTCTGCAGTCGAACATTCATTGTAAGGGTGCATAAAACTTCCCTGTATGTTTCAGCTGAGAATATCACTTATTCTTTTTAAATATTTTTTTTGCTCATTTTCCTGAAGGGTGCTAATAATTCTGAAAGGCATTTAAAACACTGCTCCTGAAGTCGGAAGAAGGTCTGGTGGTCCACCACAACCAACACTTGGACACTACACGACAGTTTGTTCAGAGATTTAATTGGTTTTATTTAAGAAAACGAAGTATAAGCAAAGGCTAAGTTACTCCTGTAGTTATTCAATTACTCTAATGTCATAATACTTCCACCAAACCATTGTTAACCAGCCACTGTGGTTAAAACAAAAGTGTGATTTAAGGTCCTTTATTATTCAACAATTCAAGAAGTAGAATGGACCAATTCCATGTGGTGAAGCCTTGCAGGAAAGAGGGTGTGTGCCAGCAGTGTGCGACTGTGCCAACACGGTCAAGGAGCCAACAGCGTCGCCGCTAAGGGTGAGCCGTGCCATACAAGCATGCCCGCATTCAACTTCCTCCAGCGAAATCTGAATGGCACAAAAGGGACGAACATGATCTGAAGATGCGGGCATGTACGAGGGAGTCGGCGAGTAAAGGAACTGGAGACCTAATTAGGGTCAACGTGTTCCACGCACTTGGTGACTAAGCCAAAATGCGCCTTATGCCTTTTCCTGGGCTCAGCACACACTCATGTGTAAAGGGCGTTTAGGGACAGACTTGGCTCATTTGTGTTTTGATGAATTAATCCAGGTCACTTTGTGCCATGTGATGCATGGCCTTACTAGAAATCCAGGTTGACTACGGCTTGTCTTTACCGCTGAGCATTAAAAAAAAAAAAAGGACACATAAGATCGTCTAAAACTGCAGCCAAAACTGAACATATCTGAAAACTGAAATCAAAATTTATGTTTTAAAGCTTTCTATAGCTGTCCCTTAGTGTTATGACAGCGTTGGAAATTTTTTTTTTTTTTTTGATTAGTCATCCTGTACTAGTCCTGTGTTCATCCAACTAAATGAATATGTCCCGCCCCTGAAGGCGGGTCTTGCTCTACAGTGGCAGCTCATTTGCGGCAAACGTGGTTCGTGGGTGTGCTTTTGGCTGTGCATCTTGTCGCACACTAATTCCTTTTCCAACCATCCTCTGGTTGAAGAAAAAAAAAAAAAAAAAGGTTGCCGTTTATTAAGTTCAAAGAGGGTGGGATTTGAGCAAGTTGTTATAGATGGTTAAAGTTGTTTAGCCGATGTGCGCAGGAGAAGGCGGCGGTGCGGAATCCTCCTCAGCTGAAAAAATTCTGCTGCTCTCCATATTTATCTAGTTTGCTAAGGTGCTGTCAGGTTTGTTTAGATGTGTCAGGGGTGTGGTGTATCGCTGAAATTCTACTGGATGCTGTTTGAATCAGTCAAGCATGTCAATATGTCTTTACTCTGACTCCCTGTTTCTAAAGAAGAGGCACTGACAGGATCAAATCACGGCTCTCGAGCCATTTCACTGGGACTTTAAGCAGGCAGAGTGATTTCCTCCGGCTGCCTTCATTTCAAACCATACCACACCCTCAAAGAAGTACGAGACCTAAAGTGCCCTATTTTGGGGAGCAAAAGGGATTACTGAGATGAGACACTAATTTCTGCCTTTAAATACCCTGACTAATGACACAAGGGTGGAGCGCGTTGGAAAAGCGAGGCTCGGCATGGCTGGTTCTGTTTTGGCTCGGTCATGCCGGGTAGCCTCAGGCTAGGCACATATGGTTGAGCCCACAGCACCAGCTCCTTGTTGTCAAGAGGACATTTTAATGACAGGGAAGAGTCAAAGAAAACTCTCTCACACACACACACACACACACACACCGCTTCCAGCATCAAGCAGGGCCCATAGATGTTCCTTATGGGCCTTTCTGGAGAGCCGTTTTGCTGTTGGCTGCTTGCCTAAAACAATCATGCATGCACACACACATGTACATGTGCACACGCGCACACACACACACACATCCCTCTGTGTGTGCACTTTCAGGCTGTTCTAGACGAAAAAGGAAACATTCCTTTGGATGCTTGGCAGTCTTTTTACTAGTGTGCCTTGTGCTCCAATTTTTTTTAAAAAAATGACACTTTTCTACTACAGGATTTAAAGTTTCTATAGCTCTACATGTACATTAAGCTTTTACTGAATTCCAACACGTGCAAACTTCTTCATTCAGGCACTAGGTTGGAAGAAAGAAAAATGACCAATGTTTACAACATCACCTAGAAAAGTTCCAACAGGACAAACTTCAGTAGACAGTGGGAAGAAAACAGAAACCAAAATCCTCGGCCTTGTTTGATTATTTAATTAGTTGTTTATGTAACATTGGTTAAATTTACATAATACATTTTAGGCTTTAAATAAAACCTAACTAAAAACACAAAGGAAAAATCACTGCTAATTAAGCTTTCCTCAAACTTTAAATATAAAAACGCACACGCATACATATGCAGTGCGGATCGGTTATTACCCGTAAATGTGTGGGGGGAAAAAAAAGATGCATAAATCAGGTAATGACTTGCGTTCAAGTTCAGGGTTGCCAGATTGGATGCCGTGTTGTAATGATGAAGCAACATTTTTTTTTTCGTTTCACAGTTATTAAAAACAGCTCGATCGTGCAGCACAAGCCCGGTCTCAGGCGCTGAATATCTGGAATCAATGCAGGACAGCAAAAGAAGCAGCACTTTTGCCATCATTTCTAATTCTCAGTATGATTTGTTATATTGAAGTGTTATGTTTTGTATTAATTCACAAAAAAAAAAAAAGAGAGAAAGAAAACTGCACCACTTTCTGGTCATAAGTTTCAATTTATTTCCTTCCCGAAAAACCTTTTTTCAGTGGCCAAAATTTCTGAGCTATTTTATAGTTCTATTAGTTACATTTTATTGTGCTTTCTTTTATTATTGGGTATTTTTATGATATACTGATTTCATTTTTTTCTTTGCATATTTATCCCACTTCTAATTTCATTGCCTTATTGTTCTAACAGTTGAGGCAACTCTTTCATTGGAAAAAAATAAATATTATATATATATATATATATATATTTTTTTTTTTTTAAAGCAAATCCTAATCTGGACCTCTATCCTAACCCACAGAGTGTAACTGACTGGCCTACTTGCAACAGAGAAACTTGCTGTTGAATCACACACTCCTGATGAAGGCTTCAAGAGTTCCTTACAGACAGAAATCGAGTAAACACAATCCTCGCTGAATAGAATATAACTGTAAACGCTTGCACTCGCAGTGACCCAACGTCATTTACATTATTTGGTAAAAAGATGACTCATACACACTAGAGGGGGGGGGGGGGGG
>CM040978.1:13686221-13708308 GCA_022985145.1 Pangasius djambal
ATATATATATATATATATATATATATATATATATATATATATATATATATATATATATATATATATATATATATATATATATACACTGATCAGCCATAACATTAAAACCACTGAGAGGTGAAGTGAATAACATTGATTATCTCATTACAATGGCACCTGTTAAAGGGTGGGATATATTAGGCAGCAAGTGAACAGTCAGTTCTCAAAGTCGATGAGTTGGAAGCAGGAAAAATGGATAGGATCCGAGCGACTTTCACAAGGGCCAAATTGTGATGCTATAGAGGACTGGGTCAGAGCATCTCCAAAACAGCAGGTGTTCCCGGTATGCAGTGGTTCCAAGGAAGGACAACCGGTGAACCGGCAACAGGGTCATGGGCACCCAAGGCTCACTTACAAAATTTCAGAATTGTATCCAAAACATAAAACTTTTGTTCTTATATATGATCATGACACTAACATCAAAGGAGTGTTTGGATTGTGTTGGAAAATTGAATAAGAAATGATGGTCAGAAACAGTTTTTGTTTACTGAAGGCCATCTCAATGATAAGACATAGAAAACTGTGTTAGTTGTTAAAATATCATTGATGTTACTTACCACAGTGCTGCTGAAGTCTTGATTTCAGGTTGGTCAGGAGGTGTTGATAAATTTTATATAACAGCAGCTCTGACAAATAGTGCTAGTTGTATTTTAAATCACAGGTTTATATTAAAGCTCTAATACATTATTATTCCTATAGTGACAGCACATTCACAGGGGTGTGCAGGGTGGATACTCTGCATAAGCCTAATAATACACAGATTTACAAATGTGGTTCTGTTTAACAAAACAAAAGCATCCAGTATATGATTTGCTGAAGCTTTTTTGTAAAGAGATGCTTCTTAACCTTTACGGAAGGCGTCAGAGGTAAAACTGTGCCTTTAAGTTTTCTACCATGGGAGAGTCTTCAGGACAGAGGGATTTGAGCTTTGCTGTTTCTTGGTAACATGAAAAGCTTTTTCTGTCTTATTAACGTCAAGAGACAGTAAAAAAAAAAAAAGAAGAAGAAGCCGGTAAATAAAGAACTGTTTATAGCTTCTATAACGTAAGTGATAACAGGAACTATCTTGTTTCACAGACATTCTACAACATTAAAAGTAACTACAAATGGTTAAAAAAAATATGATGTGTTGTCCATTAATAAATGAAAAATTGTAATCATTGGCAAACTGCTGTGGTATAAGGGGAAGCAAACAGTTCAGAATGTGTATATAATGGAATTTTCAGGGTGGAATGGATCACACTACCTCATCGCGCCTGGACATGTTTGTTTTTGTTCCTGTATGAAAAAAACACACACTAAAAGTAACACGTAGACAAAGAATATTAGACTGGTCTTCTGGACCAGATAGAACCAGCTGTATGAGATTTAGCACCTGAAGCCTCATCAGATCATGAGTATATGATTTACATCTTGCTATCTGTTCTCTGTTCTATTGGCAGGTTTATACAGTTGAATTTGAACTCAGTTTTAAATCAGTTTTAAATTACAGGACATGCAGCGGTGCCAGAACTGATATTGATAGCACACTGTTTCTGGTTCTTGTTGCAGAATTTTCCATGAGCAGCTGTAAAGTGATTGATTTTCTTTCTAGATAAAAAGTGTGTTATAGTAGCCTTAGGCACACCACAAAAGCGTGAGTCAACATCCCAGCAGCTCGACATGTTAAGGCTAAGTAACGCTATGGTTTTTTGAGAAATAAAGCTGTCTAAATAACCCTAATGTGTGATTTAAAGGAGAGATCAGAGTGACAGGATTGCCTTACTGCACACTTGATCTGTGTAGATACAATTTCTACACATTGGAGTGATTTTAAGCAAGATGTCATTTCTGTCCTTAATGGTCAGATTTAAGAAGGAGATTTGTTTTCACCCTTTAAAATATTAGGCTCTGTTAGAGAGGAGTTTGATACAGCAACAAAGACAATACAAGACAAGGTTGGGTTTTTTTTTTTCCAAGTTAGTGATTAAAAATGTATTAAGTATGTTATTAGGGTATCTGACATGTGGCACTGTGTGTATAATGTCAACACAGTTATAAAGGGTAACATCATGTACAAATATGCAGCAGAAAAGCATGTGGAAACAAACTGAAATGTGGTATGTAGATGTGTGTGTCTGTAAAGATTTTTTTTTTTTTTTCGTTTTTGAGACAATCTAATGACTAACTGCTGAGTCCAACTGTTAAAAAAAAACACAGCCTAGTTCCTGTTTTAAAGGATACTGTGTCAAGTGTCATTTATTGCTTAATAAATCCAAAAGTACAAGAGGTAACTTATTCTTCTTATGAGTCTCTCCTCACACGATTCAGCATGTTCGCTCACTCTGAGCTCATGTCATAGTAATGTTAATCGTCTGAAGAGAAAAAAAATCCAGTCATTGTAGAGAATTTTGTGGCTCAACATGGGGATCTGAATTACAAATCAGAGGCAATCTACTATGATTTTTCTGTCTAACTAGACATTTTGTATTTTCTTTCTTTCTTTCTTTTTTTTTTTTAAAGCCTCCTGTGTACTGTAACACAGTTCCAAAGTACATCTGAAAGTGGTCAGTGGTCAGTTCAATGCATCCACATTAATGACAAATGGAATCATTATACATAAAAACACACACGCACACACACACACACACACACAAACCACAGCATTCTTTGGTCAGTGCATTTTTTTCTTTTTAGTTCTAATGTTTCTAGCAAACGTGTAGATTCCTGACCTAAAACAGTGCATGGGGAATTGAACCAAATTACATGTGGCAGCTTGTATGACCAGACTCATCTTTTGTAACATCATCTTCCTGATGCATTTGCATTTAGGGATCTGCGTATACCCCGATGCTTCCAATCACAGGGGTTTATTTCTTGAAACTAAACCTAATTTTGTTTGTCATTGGGATGCGGTTGGAACATCAGCATTCGGATTTCAAGACCTCAAGCAGCATTGTGGTCAGTGTAGCTCACATTCATGTCTTTGTATGGACATGTTTGAGGAAAGCTGCTACTTGAAATATACAAAGGGAACAGCAAAGCAATGCGCTGCCAAATTGTTTCCCAGAAAATGCAACTCTTCATAGAGCAGTGAGATATTTATTATTATAAAAGCGCAGCACTGTTGAGTTCTCGACTCAGATCGGTCAGAAGGTGTTGATTAACTTTCTAGAACCGCATGGCTCTGACAATAGTGCTGGCTGTAATTCATATCAGAGGCTTATATTAATCCACTCAGTCTTGTTGTTTCTGTGGCAGATATTCCACATAACCTAAGGCTAGTAATAAATGGATATAAAAAAAACATGCCATTATTTAACAAAGAAAACATAAGCGTTGACATGGTTAAGCTTTCTATAAGGAGATGTATATTTAATATTTATAGAATGACTCTTATTTTCTTCTTATTAACTAATAGAGAGGGAAAAAAAGAGGGACTGCTGACAGAACAACTACTATAGCTACTACAGCGTAAGTGATAACAGGAACTGTATCTCTACAGGATATGTAACTATAACAGGAAATGTAACTATAAAAATTTTTTTTAAAAAGTACAATGTGTTGTTCATTCATAAATTAACAGTTGTAATCATTGAGAAATCACTGTGGCATAAGAGGAATAAAATGCTGTTTGTTATAGGAAAATAATCCACTTCAGTAACTCGTCAGGCCGCCTCACACCCCGCCATCATGGGTTATTTTCCTATAACGTCCTGTCCTGTCGTCTTTTATTCCTTACAAAACTGTTTCGTTTGTTATCATACTGAGTAACCTAACCCTGTGTTTCAGACATAAGTAGCTGACAGCATGTTTTTGTACTAGTCATTTCTGCTTGCTGAAATGTTTTAAATGCCATGGGGTGGAAATGGGGGAGGATCAGTGAAAGAAGAGTTCACAATCCTGAACTATCTTGTTCTGCATTTGTGTCAGTATTTACTCCTATCGCTTCACCCTTCTGCAAAATTTCAGCAGGACGTATTTGAGCATTGCACCACACTCCACTCCCTGCCATTTAGTTTGCTTTTGAGTGTGTGGGGAATTTGATGTGAGGCCCATTTAAGTGTCGCACCATGCTGTGCAGCACACGGCTGGCTTTAACAGCACCCTGACAGCATAATCACAGAGTCTGCAAAAGGGATGGGACTGAAGTTTTATGAGCCGTCATTAAAAATATGCACCATCCGATTTTTTTTATTCTCTGTCGTAAAGCCGACTGACTTTTCCATCAATGGAAAGGGCCACTTTGAAACGGTTTGTAAAGGCATTCACAAAGCACTGTAATTTAATCTCAAATAAAAAATTGGTTTGCCTTAAAAACAAACCACCAAACTGCAATTTGTAATCAACAGCTGGATTTCACACCTTAATACAGTTTTATAGCCTGGTTTCTCGAAAATGTCTTATTATACACGGATATATAGAGGAATATGTTTTATGCAGTGACAGCATGGTGCTAATTTCTGGGTGCAAATCGCAGAAAATGTAGCAGTTAGCAGAATTTCTTCACACAGGATGCAATATGGGAATCTTTGGGCTTGTCAAAACCTTAACTCTGATCGTTCTTCCTAACATTCCCACACACACGGATCTAAAACATCCAACTTTTTTGCTACACTGCAGCGACACGTCTGACTCGTCATTCTCTGGTACACAGTCATGCTCACACACAGACTATTCTGACAATGCTGAGATCGTGACCCTACTTTTGGACAGGAAGAGGGCTGGTGATTATGAGGAGGCCTCAGGCTCTGACCTGCTCTTGCAGCTTTTGGCAGCAGCTCGACTGATCCTAAGGAGGCCCCGGAAATGTCTCCCAACCACTCAACACATCACACCCCCAGCAGTGGGTGAGGGGGGAAAGGTCAAGAATGTGAAATGTCTGAAAAATGTGCGTAAATCTGCATCTCTGTATTTGTGCTCAGCAGATCTTCTCTTCTGAATGTTGCTATACTTGGAGAAAAGTACTTAGTGGTTTATACATAGATGACACACCACCTATAACCCTTGCCTTAGCCAAGACCAAGACCAAGACTGCGCAGACAGACAGAGAGAGAGAGAATAATCAGCATGGGGGAATGGATAAAGAGAGAGCACAGCATTTTCCCCCCTTCCTTTTATATTCGTCAGGCCCGTCTCAGACAATGTGACATGGCACACGTTATTAATTCTGGCTGAGTGGAGAGCCTGCCCCGCCATCTGCTTAGGTCACCGCTGTTCACTGAGGTCGGCGTTGTTCCCCTGTCCCCCCCCCTCATCCACCCCTCCTTTCTCTCTTCTCACCCCCCTCCTGTTCTCCAACAGACACCCGGCCTGCGCTGCCTGCCTGCTCTCAGACAATGCAGCCAACCTGCTAGGAGGAAGCAGGGACAGGAGGGGAAAAAAAGAGGGAAGGGTGGCTGGCGGGGCTTGGAGAACAATGTCAGGTGATTGCGTGGCACAAGTTGATATACATTACAAAAGACTCTCCAGCCTCTTTGTGCAGCACATGCACACACACACACACACACACACACACACACACACACACACACACACATACACTTAACTGCCTTTGCGTTTGAGCTTGGCGTTATGGACTTGCACTGCCCCACCCCTTGACACACACAAAAAGCTTTTCGCGTGGCAAGGCGTGTGTGTGTGTGTGTGTGTGTGTGTGTGTGTGTGTGTGTGTGTGTGTGTGGGAAGGGGGAGCTGAGGGGTGAAGAGAGGTTCTGTGTGTGTGTGTGCGCACAAAAAGGGCATCATCTGTTAGCCTCCTTCCTTTTAGAATCACTATTGATTGATGATAGTGTTTGGGTGTCTATCTTCACAAATTGATGGTTAATAAGAACACTTTTGTCCTGAGCACAAAGTGAATCACACACATTGAGGTTACTCAAGACTTGAGAGATGATTTAAAAGCAAAGTCATGGTTTATTTACGATGTATTTGTGTCTCGCTGGTTTGCGTTGTATTTTAGTAAGACTTTTTAATCATACATTTAGCTCATTAGCATGAACAATTCTCCTCTACAGCTCTTTTGTACAATCCCATCCCTTTTCTCTGCCTTTGATCTTGTGCATTTCCTTCTTTAAAGGACATCTACAATGTTTTCTTACCTTTTTTTTTTTTTTTGCTCTGCTTTAGCATTAACAACAGATGATAATTTAGACACATTTCCGTGTTGAACTCTGTCAATAGATTTTTTTTTACATAAATATTGATCTATAGATCTTTAAATCTGTATAATGTGTCCTTTCAGAAAGGGCTTCTTGAAAATCTACCTTCTAAGCCCTTAGAAAATAACTTGTTAATAGTTAATAGTCACATTACATAATAACATATTTTACACATGTATTGACAGAATTCATCAACTGCCCTTAGCTTTCCATTATAAGAAAAACTCTGGCTTATTCCTTTAAGATGTTATTTAAAATTTCCTACCATCTTTGCAAGGCATGTGCTAGAATTCATAAACCCTGAGTGATAAATGGGATCAAGTATGAGGAAGTTTATAATTTTTGTATTTACTTTAGTTTCATGTCATTTAAGATATAATGATTACTAAAAAAAAAAGAGGCACATATAGGATAATAACTGAACTACATTAATGTAAACTGCGGAAACTGTCTTGGTTTTTGTGTGTGAGGGAGTAGATGGACATGTGTTTTAAGAAGAACCTTTTTGGGGCATCATTTCGGTCATGTTTGTGTGTCACTGAGCAGATAGTGAGGTGAAGGGTGAAAGGTCAAGAGGTCAAAGACAGCTGGTGTCACAAACAACAGCCGGGTGAGTCAGCTAAGAGAGACAGAGAGAAAGAAATTGTTGTGCTGAATAAGTACAGTGTCTGTATTGTAGTGAGCAGGTGGGCTGTTGGCTTAAAACAATAGATCTCCCTGTACCAAAACCCCCAGTGTATCAGAAGAACGCACACTGGAAGAGCCTCTTCAGTCTTTTGTAATAAAACACCACTATTCCTTTGTAAGTCCCATTCACCAGATAACCTGTTTTTCCATTTCTGAGGAGGATTTCCTCTCTTCAGAACCTCTCATCTTCTCCCTCTGCTCTACGTTCAGTTTTGCTTCTTTCCTTTTGGCTCTGCTTTGGCATTAGTGAGGTTGGCTGACATTTGACTCACGGTGGCTGTGTTGTGGTAATGATCTTCCTTTCCTGAACGGTGAGCTCATGCATCAAAACCAAAGGCAGATGGCATCCAGTCACCCCAGAACATTCTGAACATTTTGGTTTTGTGGTATTAAAAAGACAGGAAATCATTCACTACATTCTCCAGTATTTGCCTTTTTTTTTTTATCTCATCACCTCCCTGTGGGTTACTTTTTCCTCTGAAATTTAAGAGAGGCAAGATTGGAGAGAGAGAGAGGGGTGAGAGACAGAAAGAAGGAGCAGGAGTGCTAGGAAAGAGATAGAGGCTGAGGACCGGACGTGGTTCCTTGGCCATGAAACCACAACATGGAAAGAGTGAGATTGACCCAGTCGGCTCTGCCAAAGCTCTGATAGACCCTCTGTGTTTTCCATTGTTTTCATTTGCCTGTTTTTTTTTTTCTCTCTCTGTTTCCACTTAATGAATTTTAACACTGGATTCCTGCTTTGGCTCGCACTTCATCTGACTGAGATACATTCTGAAAAGGAAGCTTTTGATGTAATCAGTTTTAGAAGCCGAAAACGTCCGAGATTGCATCACATTTCTGGATAAACACCGCTAGAAAGCCACATTTTGGTGGTAAGTTTGTAGAGTATACTGCATAAAGATATGCACATAGCAAGCGCACACAGATATATAGAACATACCATTTGTATATAATGTACACTTTTTCTTGCTGACCTTTTTACTTACTTCTAAAGTGTCTAATTTTGTAATGTGCAGAAATGGGAAGCTGGATGCAAGTCTGTAAAACTGTTGTGAACTTTATTAGGGGCAAATCCAAGAATTGTAGTCAGAATCCAGCAAAAGGATCAAGACAAAAGCAGACAGGAAAACTAGGAAAACAATGTCCAGAAATACATGACACATTCAAACGATACATAGAAGAACTAATCAAGAACTAACACAAAACAGAAGCACACAACAGGACAAGTGACAGGAGAGGGACAGGGACAGGACTAGAACCAAAAGCAATGAGCACATCGCGTAGTAAACAAAACACATCACGTGAAAGTAGTGTTCATCATGCTGGAACCCGCAGGTTGAGGGGGGAATTCATGACAAATTTCTTGTAACTGCTCACACTTGCACACAACTGACTAATGGTTGAATGAAGGTCAGTGTTGGCAGAGAGCTATATTGACCAAGGAAGAACAAATACGGCGTTTCAAGAAGTGTCTGGACACCATGTTGCTGACACACTACACACACTGATATAAGCAGTTTGACACAGAGAAAAGACAAAAAGGCCCAAATGACAGATTCAGGACACAGAAACCAAGGGGGAAATAAGGAAAGGAGTTGGTGGGTGGACAGTTGAGAACAAGTTGAGGAGTCTTGGACCAGAAGGTCTCTGAACCCTTTTAAGGTCACCACTATTTCCTCAACTGCGCACATTTCAAAGGTCTAGAGTTCCATGCTTCTGCTCTTCCACCCACTCATTCTTTCCTTTTTTACAACAGAGACAGAAGATACACTGATAAAAATGAATAGAACAGAGATGGAAGAATAATAAGAAAGTAAGATAAAGTAAGAATGTAAGATAAAGAAAGATGTAATGGAGTAAAGAAGTAATGCTGTAGAATCATATGCAAAACAGCACGAGAAAGTAGGGGGGGAAAAAACCCAAAGAAAATGTCTATCAGATATATCGTATCCTGTGGCACGTTTATTGACGTGCCTCTCTTTACCGGTCTATTGTTCATTTCCTCACTCTGTCACTATGCATTGCTGTTCTTCAGCAAATCAGATCTGTGCATTACAGCTGATGAAGAGATTGGAAAACAGGGCCGTGAACGCTCCCCCGCGCTAATTCCCCAACCGCAGCTCACGTTACATTCCCTGGCCCTGGCTTTTTTCGGCCAACTGTCCCCCCTTAACTCCCAGCTCCACGTTTACATGGGCAGAGTGCTTCTCCACCACCCCCCTGCCCCCGCCCCCCCAAACCCAAGATGTGAAGAGATTACCCAAGTGCACTTAATCTCTGTTGTTTTAACAGTACTCCGAATTGGGGCCTGATTCGTCCAAATATTGTTGAAAGAAAGGATAACAAATAAAGTGGGATTGCTATATAAATTCTCTGGGTGCCCACATTTTTTAACAATGCCTCATAAAACACAGAAAGCAACAGGCTGTAAAAAAAATTGAGCCTTTTTCTGGACTTTCAATCTGGCTGTGCCTCGGATGGGGCGTGGATGAGTTTTTGACACTTCACTCAGCTGCCTTTAGGAAAAACTGTTCTCAGATACCTATCTGCAATGAATCAGAGTCTGTCGTCATGACAGTCTGTCAGGTACAATCATTACATGCTTCCAGTGCCTGCCGATATGATTGCCTGCCTGATCATTGACATCTATTCCTTCATATAGGTCGTACCTTATTAACCTTCAAGAAGTGCTGTATCTGAAACGTATTATTCATCACTGCTCCTCTGTGCTGCACTCAGCGGAGTCAGCCAACACCGGTGCTATGATCATGAGCAGTGCTGTTCCAAACCAGAGATGACATCACTCCCCCCACCACCACCTCTCTCCATTTTCTCAAACAAAGCTCGGTCCAAACCCAGGCCTGTAATTACAGGCCTAATCTGTGTGCTGCCAGGGGCAGAATAAAGCTCTGGTCTGGGCCTTCGCCAGCCTCGCAAAACATGTGCTCCGAGTTTAGGCCACAGACGTGGAGTTAGCAGAGGAATGGTCAGTCTCTGTGGAAGAGGGCTAGTGGGTGGGACGACGAGAACCCTCTAAAGCCTCATTCATCCAGAAGCGATACATCATTCACAGCTGATCCTGTAATCTCCTCTCTTCAGGTAAACAGCCACATTAGGCAACCTGCCCACTTTTTAAACATCGAGTAAGGCCACTGAGATGCAGGTCTCAACATGAACTTTTAAAAAACTGAAATCATAAACCATAACTTCTGAAATTCAACGATGGTTTTTCTCTTCTCACACACTTTACAATAATTCCAAGGCAAACACTATATTCATCCATGTCTGCATAGAATAGTTCTTGATCCCAGCATTTTGACATCAGAAGGATTGCTATGCTTTCACATAGTTTTTTCACAAGTCTTGGGTGGATCCGGGCTGCTGATTGTGTAGTTTTTTGCCTCACAGATGCATGAAAACACCAACCACATTTAAATGGCTGTTTTGTATATAACATGCTGCTGACTTTCAAGTTCCTCTTATTTTGCAAATAGTACTCTGAACTGAATAATGCTGAAGGGTCTCTAGGGTCTCTTCATAGGATAGATTATTGTAGACTGATTTCCCCACACGGCATGTAAGCATTTTCAGCAGTCATTCATATGAGCTGAAGGGTTTACTGTTATTTTGTTAAGCAACAAAACACTAGGCTCTGAGAGGTGGTGACTACAAGTCACTACAAGGCCTGCAAGTTTCCTTAAAGCACCCTGAACGTATTGTTTCAAGCCATTAAAACAGTCTATGCCAAATGCTACTTTAATTATTTTTTTAAACCTTTGTGACACACATGACCTGACTTAATGACAAACGTCTTACACAAATACTAATCTATCCATCCAAGAGACATATCTGTTTAAAACTCATTCAGTGGTACTTTAAAACCATTTAACTGTTTCTGAGCTGCTGTGAGTCACTTTGTGATGGACTAGATCTTTGCAATGGAAATTTTTTTGGGAATGTGGAATGTCACTTCACTAGCAGGGAAAGAACCTGAATTAGTGTGTGAAATGGCAAGGTATGGACTAGGCTAGTTGGCCATAAATCCACACAGTACAGGCTCCGGTACCAAACTTCTCAATCAGGGGTGGTCTCTTTCCTAGTCCGGAGTTCCCACAGGAATGGGAATACTCGACAGTGCAAGGCTGAGGGCCTCACAGTTGGAGTCTTTCCTGGTGAACGAGATGGTTGCTTTCAAGAGGTTTCAAGACTAAGGGAGGAAAACTCTGACTGTTCTTTGTGTATGTATCAAATAGAAATGTGGTTCTGCAACAGGGCTGCTGGCTTACTATCCACAATATGGAGAAGGGCTTGGCAATCTGGGAAAGTCTCAGAGTAGTGCTGTTGCTCCTCCTAATCAAGAGAAGTCAGCTGAGGTGGTTCGGACACCTTACAAGGATGCCCCCTGGTCCCGCTCCCATTAGAGCTGTATTGGTCACACCCTACTGGATGGTAACCACAGGGAAGACCTAGGATGTGCTGGAGAAATTATATCTCACAGTTGGCTTGGGAGCATCCGGGGATCCCCCAAGAAGAGGTGGTATCTGTGCTTGAGGATAGAGAGGTCTGTGCTGACCTTCTCAGTTTGTTGTCACCACAACCCCCACCTGACGGAATGAATGAATGAATGAATGGTTGCTAAAAATGAGCCCTTGTTGAGAGATTTTACTCTTTCACCTGGCACTCAGTACCTGTGACAGTCACACTGATGCACCCATTAAAGTTATTTTCTTCTCATAACACTTCTGAAACACTTACTGAGCAATTGTGTCTCACATTTTTGGACCACATCCCAAATGGCATACTACCATACTAAATAGCATCTTACTACCCTATTGGTGTCATTATGATTTAGACATACTCTTTAGTGTGCATTGTGTGGCTTGGGACACATCTTGAAATTTTATTTAAATGTGTACAATTGCAGCTGTAAAATTAATCCACGTGGTGGAAGAAGGCCACAGCACAAACCTGTTACATAATGCTCTTCCACAAGTAGCTTGCAAAAAAAAAAACCCGACATAATCTCACATCCTGTAGCTTTAAATATGTAGATATAAAAGTTAATGGGCTCTTTATAATTCTAAAGGATATCAAAATATTATTCTTGTCAACAATGTATCTACAATAAAACCTAAACTTAGCAAACTTTACAACTAGGGTCTGGTTTATTGTGTGTCCTAGGCAGTGTGTATGTGTGTTCAAGCATGAACTAATTAACTCTCCTCGGCCCAACCGAGTCAGTCACGTTGCAGGACGAGCTCATTCAAGCCAGCAATGGACAGCACCATGTTCCATTCGTAGATCCAATATTCCACTTCTTTCCTCAGCTTCTGCCAGATCATATAATTTTCTGTTCTCCACTGTGCTTTGATGAAGAACTACTGGTGACAGTGGCTGAAGTGTTCTTGCGTTTGTAGGTCCGTGTGCACAAGTGAGAAGATTGTGAGAAGACAGCAAATCAATTGGAAACGAATGCAAGATTGCACAACCCGCTAAGCATTGTAGTGTAGGGAACATGGTGAATGATCTAAAATGAACTGTTTACTTTTGACCATTATTTGTAGGAAGATCAGCCCCCTAATGAAAACAAATATTTTGCCCTGTGCCTGAACAAATGACTAATGAAAACAAATCAATGTCCAAAGCTCACCATTTCCATTGGATGCAATCTCTGAAACCCCAACAGCCTTTCACAGAATCGAAACGTTTTTCCCTGTCTACCATTCATTGTTTTGTTTCATAAATCCGTGATTAACTGCAAGCTTTTTTCTTACAGAAAGATTTGGCTCTTGGAATTCAAGTGGCTCTCACTGCCATTGTACACCACCTCCGCATACACAAACTTCTCACTTGGTCGCCTGGAGGCTTCCCCGTTTATTGTTATTTTCTTCTTGAGGTCAAAGTTACACGCCTTTGCCAGGAAATATGAATAAAAGTCAGTGGAACTCATAAAATAGCAAGGTTAAAGAGGTTTCCATGGAATTTACTGTGGATGATTGCTGTGATATGAAGTGGAACTATTTTCATGGCTGAAATTGTCAGCTTTTAATGGGAGACATCTTCCTCAGTCTGTTCTCAGTGAGGATGGATGACCATGCTGTGGTTACCGCTAGCTATTTGACAAGAACAGTAACCCAAGGCAAAAGACTACTAGGGTCCATATGAAAAAAACATATTCTTTACAACAGAAAGCTAATCATTCCCTTATTACTGTGTTTAATATTTTATAAACTCTTAGTGTGGGAAAAAACTCTCAAGAGTTCTTCGAATTGTTAAGGGTTCTTAACAATCCCCAAAGGAACAACCAAATAACCTTATATTTAACCTTTTTTTCTAAGAGTGCACAGAAGGTATCAGATGTCTAAACATTATTATTGTCCTAAACTGTAAAAAAAAAAAAAACACTCGTCAAACACTTTATTAGGAACACTATACTAATACTGGGTAGGGCCTCCCTTTGCTCTCAAAACAGCCTCAATTCTTCATGGCATGGATTCCACAAGATGTTTGAAACATTCCTTTGAGATTCTGGTCCATGTTGACATGATTGCATCCCGCAGTTCCTGCAGATTTTTCAGATGCACTTTCACGCTGTGAATCTCCCGTTCTATCACATCCCAAAGCTGTTCTACTGGATTCAGATCCAGTGACTGGGAAGGCCACTGAAGAACACTGAACTCACTGTCATGTTCAAGAAAAAAACAGTTGTGCTTTGTGACATGGTGCATTATCATGCTGGAAGTAGCCATCAGAAGATGGGTAAACTGTGGCCATGAAGGGATGCACATGATCAGCAACAATACTCAAATAGGCTGTGGCATTCAAGCCATGATTGATTTGTTTTTAACGGGCCCAAAGTGTGCCAAGAAAACATTCCCCACACCATTACACCACCTCCACCAGCCTGGACTGTTGACACAAGGCAGGTTGGGTCCATGGATTCATGCTGTTGGTGCCAAATTCTGACCCTACCTTCTGTGTGCCTCAGCAGAAATCGAGATTCATCAGACCAGGCTACGTTTTTCCAGCCTTCAACTGTCCAGTTTTTTTTATCCTGCACCCACTGCAGCCACAGCTTTCTGTTCTTGGCTGTCAGAAGGGTTCCACTTCATGTGGTCTTCTGCTGTTGTAGCCCTTCCGCCTCAAACTTTGACATGTTGTGCATTCTGAGATGCTTTTCTGCTCACCACAACTGTACAGAGTGTTTATCTGAGTTACTGTAGCTTTTCTGTCAGCTTGAACCAGTCTGGCCTTTCTCTGCTGACCTCTCTCATCAACAAGGCGTTTCCGTCCACAGAACTGCCTCTCACTAGATGTTTTTTCTTTATTTCACCATTCTGAGTAAACTCTAGAGACTATTGTGTGTGAAAATCCCAGAACATCAGCAGTTTCCGAAATACTCAAACCAGCCCGTCTGGCACCAACAATCATGCCACGGTCAAAATCACTGAGATCACTTTTTTCCCCCATTCTAATGGTTGATGTGAACATTACCTGAAGCTGCTGGCCCGTATCTGCATGACTTTATGCATTGCATTGCTGCCACACGATTGACTAATTAGATAATTGCATGAATGAGTAGGTGTACAGATGTTCCTAATAAAGTGCTCAGTGAGTTTTGAACATTAACTATTCATTACTGTACATGCTGTATCTTGATCCCTGGTCATGTTTTACTTCCAAATTTTTGGCAAAAAACAAATTACAAAAATAGACCTGTGTTTCCCACAACTACTGTTACAGTGCTGTGCTTTTTCCTGTCATTAAGGAAAGAAACTCATTAAGTAATTGACCACTTTTGTTGGAAAATCACATAATTAAGAGAGTCTATGACCTGCTGAGAAGCAAGAAGCAAGTGAGAGCCAAAGTCTGCAGAGGAAAAGTTCTCCTACAGGCTTGGAACAACTTACCAGCCAATTTCCTTACAAAATAGGATGAGAGTACCTACAACAACTATTTCAATTTCAAAGGCAAGGGACTGACAGGGCAAATATTAATTTTATTTAGACAGCATAGTTTTCAGCTCTATAAGTTCTTTTTTATTATTATTTAGATACTTTTTATTGTTTATGAATTTCTTTTTGTGTTTGCAAAGTACTGTATGTAAACCAAAAGGCAAAAATAGACATTCATGGTTGCATAATACTGGATAGTATTTCAATATAGTACATCACCTGTGCTATAAACCCTTTAGCCAGAAGAATTTACATTCACCTTTATCACATATTCTTTTTATCAATATGCCTTAACTTCCACCACCACCTCAGCCAAAATGTTGTCACGTTTTGCAATATTTACACTTTTTGTTTTCTGAATTCTATTTCCGCACATGCTTTATTACAGAAGTTGTGCAGATGTGTGTCTGTCACACACATTTTTTGTACTCCTGCCTGAATCTCTCCCACTCTCACTTCACACTCCTCAGTTGCACCTGTGTCTTTTTCTTGTTACGTCAGCGTGTATATATAGTCTGTCGTTCCACTGTACCATGCGACGTCTGAGTAATGTTATACTTGCAATTCAGAACTGTGTCTCTGCCTGTGCTTTGTAGTATTTTCATTTGTCATCTCATCAGTTGTCACTGTGTATAAATACATGGACTCTCCTGGGATTGCTCTTTCACTAGGTTTGACCTTTGCTGCCTGTTATAACCATGATTACATAAAAAGGTAACTCAGCAGATGCATCCATCCAGCTCTGCCTGAGCATCACACACACGCACATTAGATCTACTGACTTAACATGCTGCATTGATTAGCTATCTTAAAAACACACACACACACATTTAAAAGACACATAAACAATGGGATATGGTCAGAAGCAGAGACGCAACCCATTGTTAACCACAGTTTTGGTCTGCGGTTCATAAGAATCTTTGCATTCATGCACACACGCTGAAAATGCAGTAATGGGCTGTGTGTGTGTGTGTGTTCGTGAATGACTCTGTCTCTAAAGATGCTCTCTCTCTCTCTCTCTTTCTGGCCCATAGCCATGTCAGTAGGGACAAAGAGGCCTACCTCCCGGAGCTCATTTTTCCAGACATTGCTGAATACTCATGCTATCTGCTCTCTCAGGCTGGTAACCCAAGAATGTAGCCTTACTGCACTTACATTGTTCTGAGGGTAAGAAATATTGTCTGCTGAGAACAAGAACCTCCATAACTGACCATGTAAATGCGTAAATGGTGTGTTTATACATAGATAAAAGATTCCTCTTTTCATTTCACAAAACTGGAATGAACACACAATCCCTCGAACAGCTTCTTTTGTTTTAGAATGTGTAGCATAAAAGCACTTGAACAGAAAATACACGCTAAGCAACTCTCACTGTTGTTAATTAAAGAGGTTATCTCTCTGAAAGCCTGGTTTTCTCAGTGTTCTTGTTATTGTTCTCTCTCAAATGTCCCAAAGCACATATCAACTGCTTTTGCTCTTCCTGTTCTCTTCTAATCTGACAACGCCGGTCGTGCCTGGAGGCTGCTTGTGCATTTATTTCTTCTTTCCCCAATGGAAATCTTTCCCGTTGTTTCTCAGTCACATTGGCTTGTTCACCGTTCCTTGCTCTCTCTCAGCTTACACAACCTCTGCAATTTCAAGGAAGAAAAAAAATAAACATCTGTGTGTATGGCAGAAGTAACAACATGTTAATGAAAGATTGATGTCACTTGTGACGCGGTCCAAAACAACTTCAGCTGATGGCTTCGATCTAGTTTTTGAAATTCATGTAATGACAAAGCATTCATAGTGCTATGTCTGACAGGCTGTAAGGTTCTTATTATCTAACCAACATGGATTTTTCTCGATGTGCCCCTTTGATGAAGCGTTCCATGTAGAACTGTGTCCGTCGCCGCTTCAGGAATCTGGAAAACACCGTGCTCGGAATGAAAGGAATTCTGCTCTCTTCTCGGTTGCCCTTTTTCCGCTCTTTGCTTTGATAGTCCTTCGCACCGGTGGGGCCCTGGAGTTTTTTTTTCCTTTTGTTTTTTGAACGCAGACCAACGATAACAGCATCCCATAAACAATGGGGTTTGTTGATCAGCGAGGGAGCGAGAAGAGAGTGTGCGATGAGGAGGAGGAGGAGGAGGAGGAGGAGAAGGGGGGAGAGTGTTATTGCGTTTGGCAGCTGCTGCGCTGGCAGCTTCTCCACTGAGGGTTAGCGATGTGCTCTTTGTGGCGGTGAGGAGATATTATGTCAGTTCTTGGCTATGCGGCGGCTCTCGCGGGAGACGGGACCCTGCTTCCCCTCATAAGCCCTCTCACTTTTCCTCTCTCTGTCATTCAGATCCTTTTAGCAGACACAATACCATTCATCCGCCCCAAAATGCTTCAAATGGGACACAGGAAAAATATCCAAAAATACTGATGCTGACTTTAAGGCACATATTATTTCAGAATACAGAGCTGTAAGGACATATAACAGACATAGAAAGACATAGCTATAAAAATGTAACCCACTTTTATAGTAGCTGTCCTTAAGAAATACTTGTAAACTTAAGAAATACTAGTATACTTTGTTGTTTTGCATTTATGTATACATTTAGTTGCACTGTAGCTACACTGTGAAGTAAAAAAAAAACAAAAAAAACATACCAAGTAAAAGAATTAGAAGATTTGCCAGCTTACATATGTCAAACGCCATCACATCCCAACTTGAGGCACGAAACAAGTCCTACTACACATTGTCTGGCAGGAGCCAGCTGCCAATCATGAGAGAGTGAGAGTAAAAGTATAAACAAATAGGAGTGGGCAAGTGAAAGTGTAACATTATACTATAAGAGAAAAAAAGGAGTCAGGACATTTATTTGTTCTCTAATTTTGCGGGAAGCAAGTGAATGATAGTCAACTGATTTACCCTCATTGTAGTGTTTGTGTCGTTATGCAGTTAAGAAGCTGTTAAACTCATGATAGCTCACTAGTGACTAACAGGATGTACTGGTGAGTTTCTCTGTAGTTTTGTATTTCCAACTTAGTTATACTGGACAAAAGTGAGTGATGTAAGCCCACTGCTTGTTTGATCTATGTCTCTTAAAGCCTAGTGCACACTACACGATTCTAGCCTGCCGACTCATTTTGGTGCTGAATGTCTACATGTACAGGAATGAGGAAAAAGCCAGTGACAGCCCGAGAAGCAATCATATGTCAAGCGCAGCAGATCCCTGAATCCAGCTGATCATACATCTATTTGTGTGGGAGAGCAAGGGCAAAATGTACACGCAGTAATATTGCCTCAATAAATACTTATCTGGCATGTCACACTCAAATTGTTGATAAGAACAGGAAATAAAAGTGCTATGCTTATTTTCACTATCCAACCAATGTTTCCTCCACATTTTCTCTTACTTCTCTTTTTTCTTGTTTCCCTGCAAAGTAGTGACAGCTCTCGCGTTTACTTTCATGAGAAAGCACGATTTTGGGATGAGGCGTGCTTCGGTGAGGGGTCTCTCCAGGCAAAAGTGTGCTCTCCCCAACAACAAAAAACGACTGATCGCAAGCAATTCAATCAAGTGGTGTGAAATGGTCAGCGATTCTTAAATTTTCAGTGTCATGTAGTATGCACTCAGCATTATTCTCTGGTGAAGGTTTTGGCTAGTGCGCTAACACTATCCAGTTTACGCTAAATCTTTTTTGACAGACTGGAGAACAAAATACAGATTAGATCTCAAGCTAGGGTTAGTGGGCTAACTGCATCTAACAGCCTCAGAGATTCATAGAGTTGCAATCAAAGTCCCTACACTAAGCCCCCAATCCAGTGCATGGAGTGTGCTGTGGGATTTCAACAAAACAGCAATTTTCCCTTCAATTAGAGCTTATATTTCAGCTACCTAGGTGACTAGTTCATTCTGCAGGTCATGTGCTGTTATGATTCTGCAGAATAAACACTAATGCGATGCATAGGCACTGCTGCATGATCAGGCAGTCACAGTAACAGCTAACCGGCGGATGGTCGCTGAAAGACGAGCTCACGTTGAGAGGTTTTGTTCTTTTCCCTGGGACTCGGGAACGGACTCAGTCACACTGGTGTGCACAATCATTGTTATTCTCAAAAAACTTCTCTAATAGTGAATAATCACAAATCACGAATACTCAAGATGCATCCCAAACTGCATACTACTGTATTAAAATGTTTGTCACTACATCATGTGTGTCATTGCTATTTATAAAACTTAATGCGCTTTGAGTGGTTTGGGATGTAGCTTTTTATTGTAAATGCATGCACTCGCAGCTGTGAGATCAATCCACGTGGTGGAGAAAAGCACAGCACCACCCATGTTGCAAAATGTTTTTCTGGAAGTAGCTCGCAACAGCATTTTTCTTCAAGAGAGAACAAAATACTACAGGCGACAGCTTTAAGATAACTTAGCGCTGCTGCAGCAAACTTCATTTCATAAGTCTAGGTTAACTATTTAGAGATCTAACCAGTCACTCGCTAAACACATATACTACTGTGTTTATACATGTGTGCACCAGCGGGGCCTTGGGCTGTACCATCACACAGGTGTGGGCGCAGGCTTGTTGCCACGACAACAGGACTTGCCTAGAGCGGTGCTTAGGCCCTGGTGTGCTTCTCTCGGGTTAGATTTCATTTTGCAAATATTTGTTCCCGGCAAAAGACAGTTCCACATTAATGCAATACTAAAAATCTAATCAACGCGAAGCAAAAGGAAAAAGAAACAAACCTGAAACTATGACAACATCAGCAAGGAGGCTGTACACTGCTGCAAACACCTGAAACAGTTTATAAACTGCATTTAATTAAGTTTGGTCTGTTGCGATTTAAATTCTCATTTTTTGACTGTAACATAATGCACATGGTAGATCAGCTAATCCGAAACAAAACCTGTTTCCAATGAGCTTATGAGGATCAACTTACACAATGAGCTACACCAAACTCGCAACTAACACAGTAGCAAAGCTTTCCGATTCTAACTTCACTTCCACTTCATCCTTCCAGTTAAAGCCACAATTAGCAAGCTCGGGAACAGATTTTAGTTCCAGCATGCAGGTTTTAAAACATTAAAGGTATGCTTCATTGAGAAAACAAGAAGCCTGAGCTTAGATTTAAAGAAACAAGAGACAATCAGAAGGATAAGAATTTTTTCATGATGGATTTAAGAAAAATGTTTATGAAATATGCAATTAAAGAATAAAAGTCATGTACCCATATATATTATGAATCTAATGCCAACAAGTCTTGCAAATCTCTGATTGTTGTACAAGTGCTCCCCCTAGTTTATGTCTTGCTTCATAACAAGCAACAGTGTTAAAAGTTCCAGAAACCCAGATACACTTTACTTACTACAACAAAATGACACAGTACTCCATACCCTAAGAACTCTAATAAATGGCATGGGAATTTGTCTGGAATTAAGTATTGTAAAAGAATGTTGGTTTGGTATGATAGATGTAGAATAATTTGCAGATGGAATTAAACTTGTAAGTTTTAGGTTAATACACGATATGGCCAAAAGTTTGTTGTGGACACCTGTGATACTCATATGTGGGTCTTCTCCAAACTGATGCTACAAAGTTGGAAGCAAACAACTGTACAGGATGTCTTTGTATGCTGTAGCATTAGAGTTTCCCTTCACTACTACTAAGAGGCCTACACGTGCTCCAGCATGACAATGCTCCTGTGCACAAAGTGAGCTCTATGAAAGCATGATTTGCCAAGGCTGGAGTGGAAGAACTCGAGTGGCCTGCGCAGAGCGCTGACCTCAACCCCACTGAACACGTCAGCATTAACGCTCTTGTGGCTGAATGAGCACAAATCCCCACAGCCACGCTCCAAAATCTAGTGGAAAGCCTTCGCAGCAGAGTGGAGGTTATTATAACAGCAAAGGGAAGACTAAATCTGAAATAGGATGTTCGGTAAGCATATATGGGTGTGATGGTCGGATGTCCACATACTTTTGGTCATATAGAGTATATGGTGATGTCCACATTGCCATTTTTTTGTTGTTGTTTTATTTTTGGAATGCCTTTCCTGAGACGCTTATCAGGAGTAGGTCTTTCAACGAATAATAATTTAACTATGAATAATTAGCCATGGTTGTCTGTTTACATCACACGAGCTGCTGCTGTGCTGCAGCCGCAAACCACACGCCTAAGATTTGCTCTCCGATTAGCAAAGTGAGTATCAGTCAGGCTGACTCTCAATTTTTTTGTTTATTGTTATGTTTCTCTACAGTATTACCAGAAGACAGGCAGTAGAGCAGTCGGCTATGCAGCTAAAGTCAGAACTCGCTAAATAAATCCATCTTTGTATATGTATTTAGCAATAAAACGTGTTCCATGTAGTTCATTTTTCACTATATTATACAGCTTCCATAGCTAGAATTTTGATTCAGAGTTAGGCTGGGTTTCGTATACTTTTCAAATTAGCTTCAGCTGGACATGTTTTTTTATGTGCATCATACAGATTTTATTGTACATGATGTATTAAATATGTATTATGTAATTTGACAAATGTCAGTCTCATAGCTCAGCAGGGTATGCTGTAGTTGATGTTTTAAAATCTTGACATCATATGCCCCTTTTTTAAATTTCTTAATATAGTTTCCTTTTCTCAAATAAAATACGCACACTACTGTGTTGTATCCATTTGAAACAACTTTCTTATAAAACTTTATTCATAGGATAAAGTATCAAATTAGTGACAGTCTGTACAGCCATTTTTCCTGCTCTAACACTCCTGTTTTATCTTAAAGGCCAACCATCAAGCCCTGTATAAGAGCTGAATCAGAAACATTACAGCAGAGGACATACGAAACAGTGACATAAGGTTTCTTTCTCTTATTCACGCACGCACTCACGCACGCACGCACTCACTCACTCACGCACGCACTCACTCGAGGAGTGTTTGCTTGGACCAGTCTGTGAGTCTTTAATCTGTCAAACACCTGAAATCCAAACACAAGCTCATGAACCTCCTCTTCTGTCGGGTGTCAGAGTCACATCACGATTTCGGTTTAAATGGATCTGACCAGATCTTCACACCTAATAAACAAAAAAAAGAGAGAGAGAAAAGAAGAGCATTAAAAGACAGATGATAAAATTGAACAAAATTTAAATCATCAGATGATGGTGATCTGTACTGTTACTGTCTGATCAGGCTCTGATGCACATAAGTGTGTCTTCATTCATTTTATTCTCAGGTATTTTTAGATTAAAGTAATGTGTTAATCAGATATTAAGTGCTACTGGAGCAGATATATATAT
>CM040978.1:13708408-13733480 GCA_022985145.1 Pangasius djambal
GACACTTCTTACGGACATCACGGTCCAGTTCCTCCCATAGCAGCTCAATGGGGTTAAGGTCAGGTGATTGGGCAGGCCACTCCATGATAGACAAGACACCGGCTCGGATGCCTAGAGTATGTAGAGCTGTAATAGCTGCTAATGGGGATTTCTTTGCTGAATCCAAAATTTGAGTATTTTTCTATGTTATGTTCATGTTATTTAATAAAATATGTTTTCATAGTTTGTGTTGTCCCTTATTATCAATGCAAAATGGTCACTAACTAAAGAGGATTTATGCTGATATTGCCCAAAAACCCTATTTTGTTCAGGTGTTTCCAAACTTTTGGAGGGCAGTGTATATACACACATATATACATATACACACACACACACACACACATATATACACATACTCACCAACAGGTTGAACATCTGCTTGGTTGATTCCAGATCGGTTAACTTTCTGGATCTGCTCTGTAGAGGTTTATATTAAGATTAGACATTAGGGTGATGGTTCAATGGTAAGAGTTAATTATGCCATTTTATAACAAACATGACTCGCAGCTAATGGACTAATGGATAATCCATCCATCCATCCTCTGTACCGCTTATCCTACAAAGGGTTGTGGGGAGCCTGGAGCCTATCCCAGGGACTTGGGGCACAAGGCGGGGGACACCCTGGACAGGGTCCCAACTTATCTCAGGGCACAATCAATCTCACACACACACACACACACACACACACTATGGATAATTCAGAACCATTCAGGCTACAGCGCATGTCTTTGGACTGGGGGAGGAAACCGGAGCACCCGGAGGAAACCCCCGCAGCACAGGGACAACACGCAAACACGCACACAACCCCCAACCCCGGAGGTGCGAGCCAACAGTGCTAACCACTAAGCAACCATTCCCCCCACACTAATGGATAACATTAATAACTATTATTATTATTATTATTATTATTATTATTAGCAGTAGCACAGATATCGTTTGTAGACAAATGGCGCCAGGAGAGGCGATATGGAGGTGCTGTGAAAAACACTGTTAAATATGCATTTCAACAGACTTACTGTAATCATCTGTGTGAATAAGAGGATGAAAAAATATAGGATAAAACACTGCTGCTACAGCAGTTACGAAGCCTCCGAATATGAACACCGTTAATCTTCTGTTCGCCATGTTTGTTATCACTTGTCAGAGAAGGACAGAGCCGAAGATGCTATTTTCTTCCGGGGTAAAGTTAATCAAATTTATATTAAAAAAAAAAATCAAGACAAAAATATTTAAATATAAAAAAATTGTTAAATAAATCAAATACAGAGATATTTTAATAAATTTAGTTAGCTTTGTTAACAAAAATAAAAACTTAGTAAGGTGATATTTCCTTCCGGGGTAAAGTTCCTCAACTTTTAAATAATAAACACGAAAATTCGGGTTTTAAAAATTCGAAAACATAGCTAAATAAATTCAGTACAGCTCAACTCTCAAACTCAACACTTCAAGCTGTGTTAAGAAGAGTCTAAGTTCAGTAATACAGGGAAATAATATAAGTCGGGCATAAAGTGGGTCATTTATCTTGTAGAGTGTTCTCTCAAAAATTATTATTTGTCCCCGCCTACATTCCGAAAAATTCTGCCGATTGGCGAATTTCTTGGGAGTCCGAGCTACTAGCCAATCATATCACATGTCACGAGATCCAACCATCCAATCCTAGCCCAGGACCCGGCTTTGTCGGAATACGAATGGGAAAACACTTGCTGTTGCTGTGTCACTTCCGGGTTGTAATTGCTTTACTTTTAGCACATTCATTTAGCGCGCCTGTCAACTGATCGTTTGTGGGGTGAAGCGCCACAATGGCTTCCCGTAGCTCATATCGGCTGAGTTGCTCCTTTTCGGGCCATGAGATGGATGTCAGGGGGCTCGCAGCGACGTATTTTCCACATGGAGCTTTTGTTTCCGTGTCCAGAGACAGAACAGCCAAAGTCTGGGTGCCAAATTCGAGGTAGCCGGCTCGCTAGCTGTCCATCAGCTCTCTGTGGTGTATAGAGTGGATACGTGTCTAAGACTGTAAACAACTTAGCTGTTATTAACGGTCCATTGTTTAGCTAGCTGATCATGTAACCTCATGTGCTAATAGTCATCTGATACAGAATGAGCTAGCTGTCCAAAGCTAATCGAAAGTGGAGCAGGGTTCTTCAGGGAGAGTGTGGGATTTAAAGGAACTCGCTCGTTATCAGAGCTGGAAAAATGTGGAAATGCAGAAGACTGTTTGGAGAATTAATAGACTGTTTTCACAGTAAGATTCAAGCCATTAAGGGTTTCAGTCTGGTATTTGTTTAGAAATTTGCTTTTTTTTTCTGCATTCCCCTTTGTTCCTTTTAAAAACTAGGGATGAACTGAGCCCATTTTTACATGTTCAATACTATACTGATATCAGAGTTCTGAATCTCTTCTTATATCAGACACTCATGTGCTACTGACCCTCTCATAGGTGAGGGGGCTTAAACTTTTAGCAGTCAGTGTCAGGGACCCCTGTAACTTAAAAATGATATTAATTAATTAATTAATTCTTCATCATCATCATCATCATCACTGACCCCCTCAGTACAGATTTATTTTTTACAGACAAACTATTCAAATTATTAGACACGTTGTTTAAATGTGTAGTTTCTATTTTTTTTTCTGGACTTTGCACCCATAGAACCCACTTTTGTACAAATTGTCATTAGACTCCATTTGACATTATTTATTTATAAGCACAATAACTTTGATCATTGTGCTCTGTGACAAAATAAAAACAAAATCACAGACATCACAGGTGCCACGGTGATGTGATTTTACACACCGAGTGTTAGTCAAAATAGCACATCCTCACCACATAGAATACATAAAACACAACAAATCCCATCAAATATGATTCCGCCTTTCAGGATTGTATCAGCTCTGATATCAATGATCAGCTAAGAATGTAAGAAAGCCTGTAAAAAAAAGAAAAAAAAGGTTCTGGATTTTCTCTCTGACGAAAGAGTAAGAACCCTGCTGTGAAGCTGGAGTTGTGTGAAACAGAACCAAGACAAACCATGTTGTCTCCTTCCCTGTGGTTGTGTAGTGAGAGCAGGGGCTACACAGAGATGCACTGCATGAACGGCCACAACAACTTCGTGTCCTGCGTGTGCATCATCGCCCCCAACGAGACGTACCCCCGCGGCCTCATCGCCACCGGCGGCAACGACCACAACATCTGCATCTTCTCTCTGGATCGGCCGGATCCGCTCTTCACTCTAAAGGGCCATAAAAACACAGGTACTGTTAGAGTGTGTTTACATCAAGGAAGTTGTGCTAGTGAGTCTGATACAGTTCAGCGCAGCGATTTCCCTGCTCTAATGCACCTGATCAAACTTCACAGTTTATCATCAGGTTGTGTAGGTGTGTGTCAGAGTGGGGAAATCTGCCTGAAGTGGAAAGCGAGCAGTTTACACAATCACAATGTGCATGTTTTCTCTGATATTCATGAGTGTGGAAAGATCTCATAATCGTTGCCAGCTTTCAGCATCATCCACAGCTGTAGTGAGAGCTCGGTGTGAATTAGAAGACGTATTAGAGGTACACAGATTTTTATTTTTTTTCCCTTCAGCTGAACAGCCTGACACAAGCTCGTACAAACTCTTAACTTGACTTAAAGTATGAACGTAAAAATGCAAGAAAGATTCACAAATGAGAAAGAAGTCTGTGTTACAGACCACAGCTTGATTTTGGTTACTGATGGTAAATTAGAAACATGGGCAAATTGTACGATCGCTAGATTACTAGATTATCTCTAATCTCGCCAACATTAGCTAGCATTAGAACACTTGCCACAATACAGACTGTCCTAATTTTGTTTGAGGAGCTCATGTATTTTTTGGCTGTTTTTCAATCCCTTTTTGATATAAAACACTGCAGCTTGCAGGAACATGTCATTACTTATAGCTAAATACAACAAGGGTCATTCAACTCTCGGTTCACGCGCTCACATCAGTTCAAGTTTAGATTTTGTAAAGGGTTTTTTTTGTCAACCCCATGAAGCTTTTTGATGCAGAAAATCACCTAATGACGTCATAAAATATGATTTTATCGAGTAGCCAATCTGTTTGGGAATAGATAGTAGAGGAGAGACAGGAGGACCAGTTCCCTTGACAGATCACCATGGGGGGGAAAAAAAAATCTCTCAAACTGTCTAAACACCAGACCGTAATAACAGTTGTGCTGTCCGCAGTGTGTGCACTCTCAGCTGGGAAGTTCGGGACGTTGCTGAGTGGATCGTGGGACACAACAGCCAAAGTCTGGCTTAGTGACAAGTGTATGATGACCTTACAGGTAAGCTCACGTTGAGATCTTGACTTGTACTGTGCAATCAGTTTAAGAGATGAAAAGGGTTATTAACCCGTACGTGGTGTTGTGTACTGTATATGTACAAACACTTATGTTTTGTTTTTGTTTTATTTTAAATCTTGCTTGATGGCAGGGGCACACAGCGGCGGTGTGGGCGGTTGTCATTTTGCCAGAGCAGGGTCTTATGCTCACAGGATCCGCCGACAAAACTGTTAAACTCTGGAAAGCAGGCCGTTGTGAAAGAACATACTCGGGTGAGTCTTGTTCATTCCTTCTTTTGTATGATGAGGCTTTTGCTTTTTAATTGAGTGTGTTTACAGGACTGATATGTAATGTATAGAACCTGACCGAGCATGCTGTTAGGGGCAAACAGTCAACAGTGGGGTGCTGCGATTATTATTTTCTGATAACAGCGATTTGCCAGTGATTGCAATTTTTTTCAACTAATGAACAACACACCATGGTTTTTAAACATTTATAGCTATGTTTAATGTTGTGGAACGACAAGTTCCTGTTGTATCTTACATTATAACAGCTATAAACAGCCATTCCCTCACCAACCAGTCATTTTGAAATTTGACTGATTTGCATCTGTATAATTTGCCCAAATGGCCACAGGTAGATCTGTACTGACACACTGAGGCCTACATGTACGTTCAGATTACATGATGGGTGTGACACTAACAGTAAATTGGAGCTTGTCTGTGTCTATTACCAAGTTTTAGTTATTATATTACCTAGGTTGATTTGAACTATTCATCAGAAATGGAACTGTTTGGAGAAATATGAATTAAGTAAAAAGCAATCAGCCCAAGAATTATTTAAACTTATACACTCACCTAACAGTTTATTAGGAACACCTGTACACCTACTCATTCATGCAATTATCCAATCATGTGGCAGCAATGCATAAAGCCATGCAGATACGGGCCAGCAGCTTCAGGTAATGTTCACATCAACCATCAGAATCGGGGGAAAATGTGATCTTGGTGATTTTGACCGTGGAATGTTTGTTGGTGCCAGACGGGCTGGTTTGAGTATTTCAGAAACTGCTGATCTCCTGGGATTTTCACACACAATAGTCTCTAGCGTTTACTCAGAATGGCGCAGTAAAGAAAAAACATCCAGTGAGAGGCAGTTCTGTAGATGGAAACGCCTTGTTGATGAGAGAGGTCAACAGAGAAAGGCCAGACTGGTTCGAGCTGACAGAAAGGCTACAGTAACTCAGATAACCACTCTGTACAATTGTGGTGAGCAGAAAAGCATCTCAGAATGCACAACACCTTGAGGCGGATGGGCTACAACAGCAGAAGACCACGTCGGGTTCCACTTCTGACAGCCAAGAACAGAAAGCTGAATCTGAATCCAGTAGAACACCTTTGGGATGTAGTAGAAAAATCCTGCATCTGAAAAGTCTGCAGGAACTGCGTGATGCAATCATGTCAACATGGACCAGAATCTCAAAGGAATGTTTCCAACATCTTGTGGAATCCATGCCATGAAGAATTGAGGCTGTTTTGAGAGCAAAGGGAGGCCCTACCCAGTATTAGTATAGTGTTCCTAATAAAGTGCTCAGTGAGTGTGTGTACAGTATACTGGATATAAGTTTATATGAGTTTAATATATACTGGATTGAATGCACAGGACTTGTTGATAGTAGCCTATTTATGTCTCAATCACAAGAAAGGCTTTAGAATAATTTTCTAAGTGTGTTTTTTTTTTACACTTCACCACTAGGGGTCAGTAATGCAAAGTCCTGGTTTTGTGTTGCAGGTCATGAGGACTGTGTCAGAGGACTGGCTGTGCTGAACAACCTGGAGTTTTTCTCCTGTAGCAATGACGCCAGCATCAGACGATGGATGGTGACAGGAGAATGCGTTCAAGTCTATTACAGTCACACCAACTACATCTACAGTTTGGCTGTCTTCCCCAATGGACAAGGTGCAGATGCGGTGCATTGTTAACAGGGATGGATTTATAACACGAATTCACAAATGAGAAGGGAGGGATGTAGGTTGACCTCTATAGCCATATGCGCTCTCATATGGGAGAATGAGGAAAATTTCTAGGTAGTATTCTTAAGTGGTTATCATGAGGCCTGGATGCTCCACCATGACTTCATCAGGCTGCAATGAGAATAATATTTTCTATTTGCAGGAAAGTTCTTTTAATTTCATACACGAATCGCATATTATTTTCTTTCTCTGTTAGACTTCGTAAGCACGGGAGAGGACAGGACGGTCCGTATCTGGAAAAGTGGTGAATGCGCTCAGACCATCCGTCTGCCTGCCCAGTCAGTCTGGTGCTGCTGTGTGCTGCCCAACGGAGACATTGTTATAGGGGCAAGGTATCAGCTACACTCTCTGATTAATTTACTTTTAGTTTTTTAATTGCCTAGTTTGTGCTTGTACACATGAAACTAATTTCAGAGGACTAACAATGCTAAGAGTAAGGCTGTTTGGTTTTGCAGATTAGTGAAGACATAAATAACATTGGTTTATTATCCGCAGCGACGGCATGATCCGAGTGTTTACTGAGAATGAGGAACGTGTAGCGAGTGCTCAGGATCTGCAAGCGTTCGAGGAAGAGCTCTCCAAAGCCACTATTGACCCCAAGACTGGAGACCTGGGAGACATCAAGATAGAGGAGTTACCAGGCAGAGAACATTTAAATGAGCCAGGTGAGCAGAGCTTGTGTCCACGATCAAGCCAAAACCTGTTTAATGGGAATTACTTGGGAGATTTCTTAGATATCATAATTAATATTAGTATTTACCGTGGACACATGTTCCAGAAACACAGCTAACAACGAAGCCGAAGTAATGAAGGTAGAATGAAAGGCGTTGTGTGTGCGTGTTTAGGGAATCGGGATGGGCAGACACGGCTCATAAAGGAAGGCACTAATGTCGAGGCGTACCAGTGGAGCATGAGTGACAGCCGCTGGGTGAAGATTGGAGATGTGGTGGGCGGCTCCTCCAAGCAGAGCTCCAAGAGCGTAATGTATGAGGGCAAGGTAGGAAACCATACACTAACATCATTAATACTGTGTTCACATCATGAGCTCATATGAAAAAAGAATGTGGGTTTTTCCAAAGATTTATAATGCAAGTGTGATTTGGTTGATGAATTCCATAAAGAAATTTTGCTGAGGCTAGTCTTTAACATTAGAGACTAGATTTGTGAACGAAATTTTTTTTCCACTAAGAATTAAAAAGTGTAGCTTTATTGGCAGGTTTTGCCGTCTCTGATGAACCTTTTTTAAGAAAGTAGGACTTACAAAACCATTTATTCCTAAGTCTCAGATATGTTAAGCATGCTTTATACTATTTGTCCAAATACAGTTCTGGTTATTGAACTTACAGCTGAGGATACATACCATGTCTAGTTATGTGAAATACAACATTATTACATTTTGACTGTTACCCTCCCTCCTCCTTCAGGAGTATGATTTTGTTTTCACCATTGATGTAAATGAGGGCGGGCCCTCCATGAAGCTGCCCTATAACTTGACTGATGACCCCTGGCTGGCAGCACATAACTTTCTGCAGAAGAATGACCTGAACCCCATGTTCCTGGACCAGGTGGCTAACTTCATCATCGAGAACACCAAGGGACACACGCTAGGCCCAGCACCAGCCACTGCTGTTGATCCATTTACAGGCAAGCTGCCCACTGCCATTGCTTCTCTCTCACACTGTTACTGCTTCCAAGTAGAATCTTTTACCTAGTGTACATGTTTTACCTTGAATACATTTAGATATTTCGCTCTTTTTTTTTTTTTAGGTGCAGGACGTTATATTCCAGGGTCAGCAGACCCAAGACAAGGGTTTGGAACAGACCCCTTCACAGGTAGCTCTGTTTACAGTAGGACAGTATTGTTACTGATACCCATTTTAAGGAGCTAAAAATTCTGAAAATTAATATTAATGACTGTTCTAATATTAAGGTCAAAAATTAAGCAGACATCATAATTCATTAGTTAAACTGGACTTACTGATGATTGTCAATTTCTCAAATCTAAATAAACAGCAGCGATGTAAATGAGTAAATAATAATAATGGGGTTTTGTGATATGAGCTTACACAAAGTGAAGGGTCCTTGCCACTCTGAAGTTCGTTATTTTTCAGTAATGTTCCAGTAATTTTCACAGATCCCGTTCCTTAAAATCAGATGTCTCTTTTCAAATCAGCTAATGTTGGTAAGGCCCTAATTTAGAGCAATAATTCTCTCTTAGTATAAATACTATAAATGTGTGTATGTTTTTGTAGGTACTGGGCGATACATACCCGGATCAGGACCTGCACCTACAGCGCCCACAGGTGTGGCCGATCCCTTCACAGGTAGGACAACATCCCACACTGCATGTGCAGACACCTTTTTATACACATACAAATATGTCTCTTGTGTCCTCAGGTGGCAGTGCCTACTCTTCTGCTGCTCTCCAGGAATCCGTCACAAATATTTATTTCCCCAAAACAGACGGAGTTATGTTTGAGCAGGCCAATGCTACACAGATCCTTGGTAAGTCTTCTACTCATAGCTAAATGATCCTTAGATAAAGATTTAGATAAAGTACTGATTATGAATGAAAGGAAGTTCCAAATTATTTGTGTGTTAGCTAAGCTGCGGGAGCTGAATGGCAACGCTCCGGAGGACCGCAGGCTGAGCGATGAGGTGTTGGGCAGTCTGGAGAAACTGCTGCTCACAGTCTCGGATGCTAAGAGCCAAGATCAGCCTACAGCTGAACAAATCAGCATCCTCTGGAGGACCAGCCACTGGCCTGAAGGTAATACACATGCGTAGGTTATTAGCAGAAATTATTGTTCCCTTTGTAACTGTGCCAATTATATATCACAGGAGCACATGGTAATATGGAATAAAAGGAGTAAAATATTAAACATTTTTCCTTTAGGCCTGCAGTCAGATATGTTCTCGCGATTGAGTCGACTGTGATGTTAGCAGTTAGCCTCTTTAGTCTGTTCTTGGCACTAGGTGTAGCATATCAGTAGGTGGCAAGTGCCTTTCAGGAGTATCAAATGATTTTCTGTTTGCCTACATTACATTATCATGCCTGATGACTCAAATGGTTCAAATTAAATGAATGTTGCAGGCCTTGATAATGTCCTGACTACTGTAATTTGTGCCAGATAGTCTACAAACGCATTATAGCATGGATATGAAATACATGCCATACAATGAAATACATAAGAATCAAAAATGCAAATTCAAAAAATGTAGGCTTCCTCATTTATGCTAATGCCATGTGATACTAAGTGTACATGTCTATCTGCAGTACACTGGAAAGCATCTGATTGTCAGGGATTTCACTTTTAAAAAGCTGTACGAACAACACTTTGTGCAAATATCCTCTCTGTACTGGATCTTTAGTATAGTCTATAGTGGGACAAATGGTCATACTCTACCAGGCAGTAATATTGACTGGTTCTATAACTCTCCACAGATATCGTCTTCCCCATACTGGACATTCTGCGTATGGCTGTGCGCCACCCTGAGATCAATGCTCAGATGTGTGGAGGAACAGAAGGTGCCAGTATGTGTAACCATCTGCTGGGCCTCATGTCTCCAGAGGGCCGGGCGGCCAATCAAATGCTGGCTTTGCGTATTTTCTGTAACTGTTTCTCTGGATCCCGTGGCCGCTCCCTGCTCCTGGGCCAGAGGGAAGCAGTGCTTTCCCGGGCCGCCGAGCTCCGCACTGTCTGTAATAAAAACATCCATGTGGCTCTGGCCACTCTGGTGCTGAACTATGCAGGTGTGCTGCATGGCCAAGATGTTGAGATCGAGGCCAAAGCCCAGTGCTTATCGGTGGCTAGCAGTGCCCTGGAGGTAGTGCAGGACAAAGAGGCTGTGTTTAGGCTTCTAGTAGCACTTGGAACTACAGTGTCCGGAGACGGCACAGCCAAAGATCTGGCACGCTCGCTAGGAGTTGCATCGCAGATCACAAAGTATGCCAGCGTGTCTGACCCGGCTAAAGTGGGCGAGTGCTGTCGACTGCTGCTGGATGAACTGCAGTGATTTCACACGGAGCAAATATCTGCCTACAGCTGTTTTACATGATTCTCTTACGTTGCAGCTACTCAGCATTTAGTTTCTGTTTAACTGTTTCTGCTTCCTGGTGGTGAATGACTGAATGAATGCATGATATGAATAAAACAATGATGTATAGTATTCCCTCCAAATGCAGTGTCATGTGACCATGTTATCCCCTCTGTATATGGAAAAGACAGAGTGGGGTCAATGTCTGATGACAGTGTCTAAACCTAATCCTGAGTGTAGATGTATATAAATACATAGACCTTATATGTGTGATAGCCTGAGAAAACCCTTCACATGATGACATTCTCTACTGTTGATAGTTTGTCATTGTAATATGTAACTATCCATCAACATCAAAGCTTGATATTCACTGTTTTAGAAAAGCAGACTTAGTAAGGTTTTAGACATTTTACACATATTTATGGTTTCTTAAGTTGTTTGCTTCTGAGAGCTTTTCCCAGACCAGCACACACATACCGTCCTGTTATACCTTGAGACTGACAAACAAAATATACTTTCTTCATTATAAACAAAACACCACATCTATGATTCTTCTCCTTGAACTTTATTTATCAAACTCTTTTCACGTTCAGTTAACCCCAGGTTATACAGGTCATATTTGTTAAGAAATGTTCAATTTTAATGTTCATAAAGAATCTACATTGAATGTTTTAGCTAAATAAAACTCAGCCATTAAGCCACACTAATGCTATGGAAGTAGCCTTAGGTTGTCAAATATACCACGACTGTCACATTTCTGCAGAAACCCACAGATTCCATGCAATCTTTTTAAATAGGAAAAGGAAGTACTAAATAAATAGTGGCAAAATCCAAAGCCTTAGATCAACCTGTGGAGCTTTGTCACATTTCAGGAAGAAATGGAATGATTCACTAGCTTTGTAAACAATTTCGGCAGACTCTGTTGAGCTTGGTCAACATGGTAAACATTCATTACTACAATGTACATTTTTTTGTTCAGGTTATGAGTAATTCTGTGTGACTAGTTAACCATACAGAATCTTCTGGTTTCTGAATGGCAGCTTAAAATATATATTTAAAAAAAAATAGTTTTAAACCTGTGGCAAAATAGACATTAGTCAAATTAAATAATCTATTAATCTTCCCTAACACCTCCCAAAAAACATGCCGGTAGGTGGCCTGACAACTCCCCTAGGTGTGACTGAGTGTGTGACTGTGTGTGTGTGCAAGGTACCCTGTCATGGACTGATGTCCTGTCCCATCCAGGGTGAATTCCCCCCTCACTCCCAATACTCCCAATACTCCCAGTGTTCCCAGGATCCACAGTGACCCTGACCAGGATAACTGAACTGGTTACTGAAGATGAATGAATTAATATATATCTGTTTATTGTATCTTAAATACAATTTAAATATCACATCTCAAGTTTGATGTATGTGCATTTTCCTTGTTGGATTCTTCCGTTGATCACTTATTTGAGAAAGCTTCAATGGATCCTCACAATAATTAAAGCTTAAAGGCAAGAGCAGAGCTGCTCTACAGGTAACGCAATGCAGCGTGTATCATTAACCTTACAGCTATGTTTGATGTAATTAAATAATCTTTTAGTGTAATAAACTCTAAAACGTAAGTGCATCTCCACTTTCCGGTTCAAGTCAAATACAAGCAGCATTTCCTGATAGAACTCATGAATGCACACTCACAAAACTCTTCCAAGACCACATGCAGATAACCCAACAGTTATGCTGCTTTGGTGAGCTCATCTGTAAATTCAGCCATAAGGTCATGGACCCAGATGTCACTGTCCTCCTGAGATGTGTCCACCAGGTAGACAGTGAGCTTGCGGTCCCATGGCTGTTCTGCCTCCTGCACCGATTCCACCTGCGCCACCATTGGCTTTTTCTCCACATGGTTCCTGAATACAATAGAAGCTTCTTCAGACCACTGCCTGGACTTCACTCCTATAAAGATTGTAGAATGTATTAGGGGCTTGTTTTCATAAAATATGCATCCAACCTGGTACAAAATACAGCCAAAAATCAATTATTTAAAGGTTGGAATATGTATGCCACACGAACCATATTTCATCTCACCTTGCAAACGTTACAAAATGAATAGGACAAACAACATCATAATTTAATGTAAAACAGATGGATGTGCGCAAAATCTCCATTACATTACAGCCCCAGCTCACTTTAAATTTTTAAGGTGGAAATAGTTTTCATACAATTCATAGCATCCACCAGATGTCGCTTTCTCCTCCAAAGGTTGTTTTGTTCCTTTCTCATTTCTTATTGTGCACTATAAAAGTTTGTACAGTCACTGCAATTTTTTAAATTCAGTTCTAAAGAAGTAAGTCAATAACATAGAAGTCTTGTAAACCAAACTACTCATCCCCCACAACTCATATTTGGCACAAACCTCTTAAAGGACGTATATAATTATAATTAACGTAATCCCCAATGGCATCCAAGATTTATTTTTATAATTAAATTACTAAACACATCACAGATATTTCATTATAAACATACTTAATGTGTTTCAGGGTAGATTTCTCCTTTGAATTGACAATAACCGGTGTATATCCATAATCTAAGTGTTCCTATATTTTCACCTACTACCACAAATGCATGGAGTGACTGGAACAAAAAACATCAATGCTTACACCCCTATCACTGTTGTCACAGTTTGAATAGCACTCATCTAAACCATTGTGGAACACAAGAAACAAACAAGATTTGATGTTTTACAACAACAATCTTAATAAAAAAAAATGTATCTTTAATTATAGTGAGGTGTTTTTCACTAAAGAGAACTCCTTTAGATTTAAAGGCTACACAATCATAAGAAAAAAATCAGAAGCAGAGAAACAATCTCTGCAAGCGAGCTGTTTTACCTGCCAGCTGAGCAGTGATGCCCTGGAAAGGGAGCTGCCTGAACTCCTGGATGAGGGTCCTCAGCACAGTGCAGCTAACCAGCTCATGCTTACCGTAGTCTAGCTCATAAACAGACACCAGGCCGTTGCTCAGAACTCCTTTCACCAGCACACGATGCCAACTGGAAACAAAAAAGGTAATGGTTCTTTCATTTGAGATTACAGCTCCATACAGCACATGAAGTTCAGTGGAGATTAACGATAGAGACAAATATCTACAGTTAGACAATCAGATAAACTAAACTCACTAATGTTGCACTCAGTGTATAATTAATTCAGGAAGCCAAACATTGTAATCAAAATTAAAATATGGTGAATTATGCTGCATGTATGTGTGTCCCAGAAGTAACAGGGTGAGTAAAATGTATAATTATAATAACAGTGACTACAGTGTAATTAATGTGATTTCTAATGAATGATTTTGTGACAATAAATTATTATGAATTAATATTGTTTCTAATGTAGATCTAATACAAAATAAATCACGCCAATCAAGCAATTTGAGAAAGACATTCATTATTTCAAGAATGTATCCTCAGTAAGAGCTTTATCCTTGTCAGGGTCGTGGAACACTGGGCACCATGCACACACACAGACACGGGGGGGACATGCAAAATGCTGTGCAAGAAGTTACTGATACAAATTACTGGTTATTATTTTATACAAAATAATCAATTTTGTATAATAAAAAAATTATAATGTTCTGCACATATATTACTTCTGGGACATGCATGTGTATGTATGGCCCTTTCAGCTGCTCACTTGTTCTCTACTTTGGCGGCATACACCTGGTTCTTTTCCACTGTGAGTGGCTTCTCATCCGTCTTGTTGTAGTACAGAATCATCTCTTCCATTAAGACGACCAGCTTGTACATCTCCTGCCACGGCTGGAGCACAAAATGGCCTGGATGGCATGCGACTGACACATAAATGTCCATGTTCTGTCCCGTTTGAGGGAGCTCAAGAACAGGTGGCAGAGTCAGACTCCCAGACAGTGTGCTACAGGAATCTAAATGGGGTGCCAACCTCTTAGGTGGGTGTGGAGCCCTGCCTGCTCTGTTGGTGCTTGGGCTGGAGGTGCCAGTAGCGGGTGTAGGGGTAGAGGCTGTGGGGGGTGTATCTGATGATAGAGTTTGAATAGGGCTCTTCAGAGACCCCTGGCTGCTCAGGAAGACATCGTCCTGGTGCTTCCAGAGATCCGAGTTGGCAAGCTGGCGGTTGAGGCTGTGGCTAGGATCGTGGAAGTTCTTATTAGTAAACAGGTAGACATAGGCCAGGCGCTTGCTCTCCTCCACTTTAACAATCTGGAGAAGAAAATAATAATCTGAATCAAATGAAGGCTAATTAAGGCTCATTTCAAATGGAACTGAATCCCTTGTAGTACTTATTAGCAAGAACTAATATTACAAACAGAATTAACAGTAAGCAGTAAGCACATGGTTGAGACATGTATATATGATGCATTCACGCACCAATAGAAATTATAGAAATTATCTTTAAAATGATTCCCCACAAGTAAAGCTTATAATAAAATTTAGCTTTAATAAAGAACTGGCCTTCAAGCTGCAGTCACTGCAATGGAGAGCTGTGTCTCTTAGCCACTGCACTGCATCTGGAGTCCAACAGCCCACACTGACAGGCAAGTCTGCCAAACAGCACTTCACTGCCTATGTAGTGATAGACACAGACGATTATATACACATGCATATAATATTGCAGTATTTAAAGTGATTCTGACTAACTATGTTCTGTTCTTTGAGTTTAGACAAACATACATACAGGCAACATCTACATGAATTCTGCTTTGCATTCAACCTTGTTCTCTGACCTGGGGCGGGATAGTGATAAGGTCACGTAAGAAAGGGTGCGGGATCTCCCTCAGCTCAATGGCTTCCACAGATGCCTGCACCCCCACATCCACAAACAGGATGTCCAACACCCGGCTACCGTGCAGGTTAGTTATCTGCGCATTATAAGGAGAGAAATGAGCTTAGTTTCATGTCGATCTAATGAAATGTAATAACAGTACTTTTACACTAGCCAGTCACTTTGCAGGAGTCTTTTTAACCCCGTTTTCTCCCAGTTTGATCATTTGCCAATTCTAACCCATTAGATATCTAATGTATCTAATACCTCTGTCACGTGACATATGCCAAACATATGTCTTCCTCCTTTTTGAACTGCCGTTCTTGCTATGTCACAGGGCAGATGAACATACGCAGAGGAAATCTGCCCTCTTCCACATACATGAAATCACAGATGCCTACAATTGGTTAGTGTCACTGATTGACAGGGGAGAGAGTAATGCCATCCCTCACACACAGAGAGCATGGCCAATTTTACTCTCTTGGACTCCCAGCCACAGACAGCTTTCAGGATTCGAACTCACAATCTCCCAATAAATCTTACTGAACTAAACCCAAAATAAAAAACAATGCACTTTAATTATACGTTGTAGTTTAATACATATGACACTACATGCTACACACTACATACATACACGTATACTTGTGCAATGTATATTTTCATAGTTTGATTTAACCAAACTCATCTGGTTCAGTAACTTCCTTTTTTTCTTGTACTGTTTTATTCAGTTTTTGTGAGAGAAACTTTTTAAAACCTCAAACAGTGATATTCCCATGTGACCAAGCCTGCTCGCTCTTACCTCAACGCGAGACCATTTGCCTTTGTATCGAGCCAGACAGTTTTTTCCACAGAAAGGTCTAGACACCAGCGACTCTGATGTGACCTTGTGGACAAGAAACAATACAGTGCTGTCATTTTATGACACAGGGATTGTAAAAAGGGACATGACAAAACTGTAGCTCCAAATTACAATTGCTGTTGGAACACTTCTATGTATATATCCTATATAATTGGAATATTGTATTTCCCCTATATTAGATCAGATATATGTTTAATTTTATTTTGTATAATGGATTTGGAACATTATGAAGGTTCTATTTGAAGTGCATCATACAGAATTAATGTCAGCGTCTCACTGTTTACTAAAGATTATGTTGCTCACAGTTTCTAATCTGATTATGTTCTTTTATCAGTGATGGCTTGGCTCACACACCTATTCAAAGAAACAGTCTAGGAGCAACGAGGAACACATAGAGCCTTTAGATTTCTGTAAACTCAAAATTACATGTGTATATAACTTTTAGCTAATTTTTATTAAATAGACTACTGTTTAATGTTTAAGTAATCTTACTTAATCTTTGCAAGTACTGTAACATAATAGTATTGTTAAATAGCTAATAATTATCAATAACCATATAATAAATAAAGTAGAAAAGCAAAGTCCTGTTTTTATTGTAAGGGTTTGTAATATATAATAATCCATACTGTGATCTATTCTATTTAAGTAGGTCTTTTTACTGGCACAGAATTTACTGAAGGCTCAGACCTCAAATGCATAGTTCTGCATTGTCTAGTGCTTACACACCCACTATACCCTTTGTACCTGGTTGTGGAAATAGCTCTCTGTCTTCTCCAGGATTTCAGTGAGTTTGGTCAAACCACGAGAGGGCAGCTGGCAGTAGAATGTCCCATCTGAACACACACTAGTCACACTCACATTCATGTAGGCACTGTTTGTCTATGGGACAAAAATCAATGCAATGTAACAAACCATGGCACCGTCAGATAATTCACATGGGTCTAGTTGTGGTTATGCTCTGTACCTGCAGAGGGATCTCTAAAGACTTCTCTTGCAGGGCTTTCAGACAGCAAGCATTGATATTAATGTCATCTTCCTGCGATGTGTCATATAACACCATCAAAGGAATGTCTTCTCTCTCTAGGATCTCGGCCAAAAGGATTTTACCACTTGCCATGGAGTCAAATTTTTTCAGCACTGCTGGCTCCAGAGCAAAGGCTTCAAGGCCTAACACACACCCAGTGACATGCATCAAAACTACATGCATTCCCATGTAAATATCAACAGTGTAAAGTCCTCTAAAAGTATACAACTGAATCATCCAAACCATTTCTGAAACTCACCAGCCAATTTACATTTGGTAGCTTGGAAAGGCAGTTTGAAAAATTTCTCATGCAACTCAAGCAGCTTGCTTTTAATAATAACATCAGAAAAGCCATGATCCACATAATAAACCTGGAACAACAATTCAGCATTGGTTAATTTATTATCTTAATCAATCATTCATGAACTGTACATGGTCTTAAACCTGCTGCACATTAGTTAACTCGGGTTTACACTGTATGAATTGAGGCCTGATTTAGCTGTTGCAGAGGAATTTCACATCGTAAAAGAATTCTTTGGCGGTGAGTTGAGATTGGTGGTCTTAGAACACACAATGTGATGTCCTCACCCGCCGCTGACTTACTGCCACTGTACCCGAAGTTCTGCCAGTGTTGCAACTATGTTTCTATTTATGCTACTTCATTTTCTGCAAGAGCTCAGATTGCACTGATTGATGATGTAAGAATGTAGTAATTTTCTTTAATCGCAGATCCACCATAAGGGTATCCTCATCATATAATCTGACATTTTCACGTGTTATAGAATTTGGCCAGGAATTTACTGGGATCAACTTGTACAGTGTAATAATCTTGAAAGAACACTTTCTTTCAGTTTCTTTTAGTTTAGTCACTGTCATATGGCCAAAAGTATGTGGACACCTGACATCACCCCCACATATGGGCCTTCCCCAAACTGCTACCACAATGTTGGAAAGACACAATTGTATAGAATGTCTTAGTATGCATTACAATTTCACTTCACTGGAACTAAGAGGCCCAAACCTGTTCCAGCATGACAATGCCCCTGTGCACAAAGCGAGCTCCATGAACACATGGTTTGCCAAGGCTGGAGAAGAAGAGCTCGAGTGGCCTGCACAGAGCCCTGACCACAAGCCCAGTGAACACCTTTGGGATGAAATGGAATGCTGACTGTGCACCAGGCCTTCTCGCCTTACATCAGTGCCTGACCTCACTGCCACGTTCCCAAATCTAGTGGAAAGCCTTCCCAGAAGAGTGGAAGTTATTATAACAGCAAATGTGGGGACTAAATCTGTTAACATATGAGTGTTATAGTCAGGTGACCACAAACTTTTGGCTACATAGTGTACATAGACCCACTGTGATCTAAAAGCTTTATGACCTACTGAACACACCTTGACTTTATCGGACTTGACCTCACACACTTGTGCCCGGAGGATCTCTTCCTCTTCTTCAGCAATGACTGCAGTTAGTTGGCCTGATGATAATGAGATCAGTGGCTTCCGGGTGTTATCCTGTCTATAGAATTCCTTCATATCATCTTCCAGCTTTTCCTGGGCCTTGGAATATCCCTCACCTATGTATCTGTTCACATACAGGCAAATATATCCAAATCCAGTGCATTTTTGTTTCAGAATGAATTATGTTTTGTAAAAAAAATTGGTGAGTGCACATGATCTTCCTTTTACCTGAGAACTACACTGTTAGTGCTGCTTGCCTCGACCACCAGTACTGAGGGGTACTCCTCCCTGGGAATAAGCAGAGGAGGCACGGATTGAGAACTGAGACGTCTCCCTGCCTCCTCTCTTGCTTTCAGGTCTGCCGAGTCTGTCCGATTGCAGTTTTCATCCTCTAGTACCTTCACATAAAGGATTGCTCTTTTGGGGTTGTCTGGCACGGGGTAGTCAATGGTGCATATATCTGAGAGCAAGGGCAGGTTGTCAAGTACATACTCAGGCAGGTTGGTCTTGTAGGTATCCTGGTAGAGTTTGGGGAGTGCATGAGCCCATAAGCCACTGCTGTACTTAAGAAGCAGCTCTGCTAGGTTTTGTTTGATGTCCTCAGGTAGAGCCTTGGGGCATGCCAGTGAGCTTGATGTATAATTCTTAGGTTTTCTGGAGACTTTCTGGGGTTTTGGAGGTGATGGAAACTGCTTGTCTGAGGTGTGCGTCATTTCAAGGCTATATGTGTTAGTGGTTTGGCTAACATCCTTGGCAGGGTATAACAGTAGCTCCTGAGATTTGCTACTGCATGGTTTCTCGACCTGCACATTGGAAAAGAAATTGATGAAATCATGATTTATACAGCTGTGAGTTTAAAAGACAAATGTTTATCATATACACATACCATATAATTTACTATATAATAATAATGGCTACCAAAAGCTACCAAAATTAATTATGAATAAACCATTATTTGAAAGCCTCTTACAATGACTACCTTTATGCATTATAGCAAATAGCTAAACCATCAAAGAACTGGGGTCTAGATGCATAGTCCATGTCTGTGGATTACTCTTTGTAAAGAATTGAGAGTAGATTTCATCATGCCATAGCTGAACTCACTGTGCAAATGTGGGTCCACTGTTCCAGATCTTTCAAGGCTTCACTGGGCAGCTCTTGCTTGTATAGCTCTCGGTATAACTGTGGAAGTTTAGACACCCAGAAGCCATTGCTGTGCTTGCTTAGAACCTCTTTGAGGCGTGACTGCACCAGTTTGGGACTGTAGAGACTTAACTGTGTCCGAGGTTTTGATGGAGGGGTGCTTTCATTAAGGTTTGAAGGAGCTGGAAATGTTCAGGGAGGTCAGAATAGAAACATTATGCAATTACTAGCAACTGCCTAGTGTGAAACCACTGGAAACAAAGTAGAGGGTGTATGTGGGTATTCATAACGTTTGCAAGTAAAATTTCCAGCAAAGGATTTGAATCAAAAGGCAGGTCCTTATTGCAGGCAGATATAAACATATTCCTGTCTTGCAGGAGTGCACTGTAAATGATCGGTACAAGCACATAACCAACTATTAACATCAGCTTGTTTGGGTGGCTGTCTTAGAACCTGCTGTGTAATAACAGGGGGTGAGCCTGCCTGGGGCTGAAGATCACTGTATTTGGGCAGTAATGAGGACATTGTTCACAGCATTTTCCAGTGACAGGATCCTAAATGATGAAAGCTCAACCCCTACCGCAGCCTATAAATGTACACCATGGAGACTGGGGCCTATCTTATACTTTCTGCATAGTTAAAATGATTTGTTTCATGGGGATGGGTCCCAGTTTCCTGCCTTGTTATATTGAACTTAAAAAGAAGAAAGAAAACTCGCCATGGCTCTGTTGAGGGTTCCTAGACAGGTGGGTGTGCACTTCCTTTTGGAATCTGGATGGCAGGGTCATCCTTTTATCCAATCTGGAAAAGGGTAAAAGTGTGAATTTAGTGAGACTCAGGTGGATGATCCTGCATGATCCTCTATGGAAATTCATTTAATGAAAAGTAGATACAAAGCAACAAAAGCAGTGTTATGATGTTATTTAATTATCTGTATTTTATCCACACCCCAGTATTCCAGACTGTTTTAAAAAAAAAAATTCACCATGTTTAGTACATAAGACCCATGTTTGAAATCGATCTCTGCATTATTAGTCCATCAACCCCAAGTGAATTTGAACAATGACTCACAAAGCACACCTTGCTGTGCAGAAGGTTTACTCATAGCATTTCTTTACCTAGCAACCCAGTTACAAAGCAAACACACATCATGAAAAAATTCTAGAGCTGTGTCTCATTCAATAAACTCTAAACAGTATTCTGAGTAGAGGCTATAATCAATTGCTCCCCAGTGGATCCCAAAAGGTGGTTATACTAAATCTTACAAAAGATCTGAAAGTATCTTGCTTAATTCAAACCATGAATGAATGACTGAATGGCTCCTATTAAGTTACATTCCTGTTTACATGAATGAGCTGCAATACAGTGGTTTTCATATTATTATTCAAAACATTTTTGCCCCAGGTGCACAAGACTGTTGTGCAGATATTAGGTAAAGCACAGAGGCTCTTATTTCATTTGATTCTAGGTGTCATATGCACTGAGCTTCTACCAAAATCTTTTCCAAAAGAAAAAGTGCTGATTCATTGCAGACTCATTTAGAATTGCTAATCTGGGATGGCAGGAGGATTAGCGACCCCCGGCTCACTCGTTTAGCTATGCCACCCAGCTCTCTGCTCTGCATTGTGTGTATGCCACAGCTAGAGATACAGAAAACAGCTGAATGGGTGAAGTCAGTTGTTTACTGTGAAAAGCGCTGGCTGTTGGCTGGAATGATTCTACATAAACATGGACACACACACACACACACATTCCACTGCTAAATACACGCCAGACTAAGTGAACATTCAGCTGAGCTCTACTCTGCACTTCTTATTCAAGTCACAGTGAGAGAAGACAGCAGAACAGAACTCGGGGGGTTGGGGACGACAAGGGAAGAGGAAATGTTTTTCCATCCACTCCTATGTGTGTCTCTGGATCGCTCTGTCACACTTTATACTCTGTCCTTGTACAAATCATGTGTCTTTGTCAATTCTTTATTTAAGACAACATTGCAAGTCTAATAACAATCTGCCCATCACATCTGCCCGTCTTTCTGCTACCCATTCCATTCTCTCATACCTGTCATACCTGTCAGAAGTCAGACTGCCCCTTCTGGTAGGTGTGTTTGGTGGAGTGTTGTGGACTCTGCCGCCTCTCCCATCAGGTTGTATTTCCCTCATGCTCCCTGTGCGACCACTGCCTCGACCCTGACGACCCCGGTATTCAGGCTGCCTGAGAGATGTCCTGGGTTTGGCTATGGAAAAAAAGAAAGTCTATTACACACAACAAAAACTTATGGCAGTATAAGGGTAAATGCCAATGCGTATAGAAAAATGAGGTTTTGTTCATGTAAATTGCTAGCATACATATAAAATGGTTACTGTAGTTCCGTGTAAAAACAAGACAGTATACAGTCAAACAAAGGGATGCAATGTTATCATACCTTTACACCAATTCCTGACTGTATCACACACTTCAACAAATCCCAGCCACAAATCCTAATCATTCACTGTAACATTCATACCTCTGTGCGTGACTGAAAGACGATGGCATTGTACATCTGTCACAGATTAGAGCATTCAGATGCAGAGTGCAGCAATAATGTGAATGATTCCTTTTTCCGATCTTGCTTCAGGGATATATATATATAAACCACACGTATTGTCGCCCAGACTGCTCTTATGCTAAACGCTCAGCAGGTTGGAAGCTTCGGCAAAGAGGAGAGGTGAGGAAAGAGCATTCACTGAGTAGCAGAAGGAGGAAAAAAGATAAACAACAGACTAATAGCAAAAGCACTGCCAGTGATGTGCATCTTCATTCAGCTCCTTCTCTTCTATTCCTTCTCTCTCTCTCTCTCTCTCTCTCTCTCTCTCTCGCGCGCGCGCGCTCTGTTGCCTTCTCTCTCACTGCATCTCTGATGTGAGCAAGAATACGGCGGCTGTGTTTCTGCTGTATCATCCTACTGCTCTACTGCTGCGCTGAGCTCCTGATCCAGGATCAGTCTCAGCACTGAAAGTCCAGGAAGTTAGCAGTACAGCATATAGGCTGCTGACTGGCCTCACAGTGAGTTTTATTCTTAGCATCCTTACATCCTCTGAGGAGTTTAACTAGGACACAGTCATCTTAAAGCGTCACCCCTAAAAGAAATTAGGATGTATAAGATGCCTCATCATCTGAGAAGGAACAAACCACACCCATGCTCCACACTCAAATTAATATCAGAAAAATATTTAAAGTTGTATAATGCAATGACAGTAAATACCTGCACTGAGAATGAATCAGCACTGTGTATCACTGTGCAAGACAGAACAAATGCTCAAATGTTTCAAACCTTGCCATGTACTCATATGAAAGTCAATATATTCCAATATATTGTTGATAACATTTTTAGTACATTAAATTGCCATTAACTATGGAACCGAATCTTCAACTCACAAGTACTGTGTACTTTTCAACAAAGCCGGCCAGGTTTATGTAATGCAAACATTGTAATGTACTAGTTTTGAAAGTATGTGTAATGTAGTCCTACCATTTAACACCAGAGGAGAAGTGGGTTTGACTCTCATCTGGCAGTTGACCACCTGAGGCCGGCCAGTCTTCTTAGCTGCATGCTGTCGGGCCACTAGCTTTGTGATGTTTGCCTTTTCATTCCCCACAGTAGCATAACACATAACCTAAAAAAGGAGAAGGTCAGAAGAAAAGGCAGCACACATCCACAAGCATCAAAACGTGAGGTGCTTGATTAAACATGAACACATACAGAAAGGTCAACTGTCTCTGCAACCTGATGTGCTTTTTAATTCCAAACTCAACTGCAACTCAAGACTGTTCAGAAACTAACATTAGGTCTACGAGATTGCATTCCAACCCAAAATTACTATTTACTAGAATTATGGTGCACCCGGATAATCTGTAAAATTTTACTTTTCATTTTCTGTCATCAATCCAATATTTTGTATATACACATCAGGTATTTCAGAAATCCCCTAGATGCAATCTAATCTTATCACAAGTGAAAATGGACATATCATACTCACAGACTCCCAAAACAGCCTCTATGGGTCATATTCAAAGCGCATGCAGTGAGAAATTAATATGCTGCACATGGGAGGTACACAGATGGTAGCATTTGCGTGTCTCGGCTATGAACAATTCTGACCTTGAACTTAAGTTGATTCTTCCAGCATGATATTGGCTCGAGTAAGGAGCACTATTAAGTCAAGCACCACTGTCTGCCAATCTGACATAACCACAATATGTCCCCCTGAAATTTATGTTTTGGGCTGCAGATACACTCAAAAAAACTTTGGGAAGCCATTCAAAGCCAATACATAAACACTCATCCATTTTCCAATGGATGTATTCAGACTGGGGAAGGAAACCAGAATACCTGGATTTAGTCCCTGAAGCATGGGGCGAACATGCAAACTCCACGCACACAGCGCGGAGGCGGGATTCAAACCCCACACCCTGAGGGTGCTAGGCAAACATGCTAACCACTAAGCCACTCTGCCGCCATAAATGCATACAGTTTTTTTTCTCACATGGAGAAGATTGGCGGAGACATCATCTTAATTTGGGACAGGGTCGGCATCAGCTCTCATCTAGCACTGTAGTCTAAACATAGGAATTTACCAGCACCTATATGTGATAGGAAAAAGAAATTCTCACAGCAATTGCAGCTCACCTCCCCAGAGCGAGTCCTGTCCAACTGCACCACCGAGGGCATGCTGTGCAGCAGGGCATCCACTGTGGTATGACCCAGCTGTTTGTGTGGTATGGTTTCACCTGCCAGTTCTTTATATTCAGCCTGCAGACGAGACAGGGAGATTGCAGACCTGGACTGCAGAACAGCCTGCAGCATTTTCTTCACTGCCTCCTCATCCACCATCTTAGAAACACACAGAGCATTAATACTTAAATATGTTTGCTATTCCCCAAAAATGGAAAGTGGAAAAAATGGAACATGTTCATAGAAATAATTATTCCGAGAGTAATCGATAAGGTACTTGCAGGATTACCCTCTAATATCATTTTCAGGATTTTTTTTACGACCTGAAGCCAGTATATGGAAGTCCAGAAAGGCCATCCTTTGTTTTTTATTTTTTACTTGTGGTCTCAAGAAACAAAAGTTTTTCTCTCGGGGTCACAAATTATTTTCCTTGTGATCTCAAGTTAAGATAACAAAAGTTGTTTTCATAGATCACAACTTATTTTTCTCATATACACTGCCCTCCAAAAGTTTGGAAACGCCTGAACAAAATAGGGTTTTTGGGCAATATCAGCATAAATCCTCTTTAGTTAGTGACCATTTTGCATTGATAATAAGGGACAACACAAACTATGAAAACATATTTTATTAAATAAAAAGTTTATGAACATAAACATGAACATAACATAGAAAAATACTCAAATTT
>CM040978.1:13733580-13789089 GCA_022985145.1 Pangasius djambal
TCATCTTTGGGCAATCCTCCAGGAGGCTTGGAGTAATATATCAAGTCAATGTTTGAATAAACTGACTGCTCGGATGCCTAGTGTTGTCCCTTATTATCAATGCAAAATGGTCACTAACTAAAGAGGATTTATGCTGATATTGCCCAAAAACCCTATTTTGTTCAGGCGTTTCCAAACTTTTGGAGGGCAGTGTATATCGAAATGCATTACTGGGCATACATACTATACAGTCACACAATGTTTGTGATTTTGCCTCTGTACACCACCACAATGGATTTGAAATGAAGCAATCAAGATGTGATTGAAGTGTAGACTTCCAGCTTTAATTCGAGGGGTTTAAAAAAATATTGCATTAGCCGTTTAGGAATTACAGCCATTTATAGTCCCTCCATTTTCACAGACTCAAACGTAATTGGACAATTGACTGATTGATAAGCGGTTTTATGGCTACGTGTGGTCTGTTTCTTTGTTATTTGATGACAAATAAGGAGAGGAGTCGATTCCAAGTGTTGAATTTGCATTTGGTAGCTGTTCATGGGAACTCTCAATATGCAGCCCAAAGAGGTGCTGATGCAAGTGAAAGAGGCCGACATTAGGCTGAAAAAAACAAAAACAGACCTATCACAGAGATAGCAGAAACTTCAAGGAACTGGTGAGCTCAGCAACATCAAAAGGCCTGGAAGACCATGGAAGATATCTTAAGTGGATGAATGCAGAATTCTTTCCTTGGTGAAGAAAAACCCCTTCACAACATCTAGCCAAGGCAAGAATACTCTGGAGAAGGTAGGCGTATCATTGTCAAAGTCTACAATCAAGAGACGCCTTCATGAATGTAAATGCAGAGGGTTTCAAACAAAGCACAAACCACTGGTAACATTCAAGAGCAGGAAAGCCAGATTAGACTTTGCCAGAAAACATCTAAAAAAGCCTTCCATGTTCTGGAACAAGGTTCTTTGGACATATGAAACCAAGATTAACTTGGTGCTTCACAATACAGATAGATAATGACCCAAAACATACCACAAAAGCAACTCAAGAGCTTGGTAAGGCCTGGCAAAACATCTCAAGGGAGGAAACTCAGCATTTGGTGATGGGATGTAGACTTCAGGCAGTCACTGACTGCGAAGGATTTGCAACTAAATATTAAAAATAATCCTAATATTTATGATTGTTAGTTTGTCCAATTACTTTTGAGCCTGTAAAATGGATGGACTCTGTAAAAAAAAAAATGGCTGTAATTCCTAAACGGTTAATGCAATATTTTTTAAAACCCCTTGAATTAAAGCTGAAGGTCTACACGTCAGTCACGTCTTGACTGCTTCATTTCAAATCAGAGGCAAAATTACGAAAATTGTTTCACTGTCCAAATGCTTATAGACCTGACTGTATATGAGTTACTGCAGACTTCCTGTCAGCTCAAACCATACTGGTCATTCTCCTCTGATATCGCTTATCAACAAGGAGTTTCAGCCTGCTGACCCTCTGCTCACAGGATGTTTTTTGTTTTTTGCACCATTCTGTGTAAACTCTAGAGGCTGTTGTGTGTGAAAGTCCCAGGAGATCAGCAGTATCTGAAATACTCAAACCAGCCCATCTGGCACCAACAATCATGCCACGGTTAAAGTCACTGAGATCACATTTTTTCCCCATTCTGATGTTTGATGAGAACATTACCTGAAGCTCTCGACTTGTATCTGCATGATTTTATACATTGTGCTGCTGCCATATGATTGACTGACTGAATAACTGCATGAGTAGGTGTATAGATGTTCCTATTAAAGTGACCAGTGAGTGTATGTCTCTGTGTGACCTTTCGGGAAAACTGCAGTATAATAATCAATTATTAATTAATTATTACATTTATTATTGAGTTCTTATAATCATTAGACCGGTTCGCCAGGTCACATGAATTGATTGGGTTTAATCCAAACGTCCGTAACTCAAAAACAACATCAATGCAGACTTAATGTGTTCTTTCTGTTGAAAGCTCAGGAATAAAAATCTCTATGGTTCCAAGTAAACAGACGTATTACTTTACACGTTTAAAAAATGAGCCTAATATTTGAATAGCTCGATTGTGTGCATAAGATAAATCTGTACTCATTTGATTCCACATTATTTGCTTTTTGCAGGGAAGGGGTCCCTGTCTGTAAAAAGTGAGAGGGCTAGATCACATGTGTGTGGTTAATTTTTATATAACACAGTTTCAACAGGAATTAAGAATAAGGTAGGAACGTAAAATATTACATTACATGTAAAATATTACATTACAAAATATTACATTACCTGCGCATGCAAAAGTCATTTTGCTTTTCACATATTTTTCTATAACAAGCTTAGAACTGCCCAGTGCAATCTGAGTACTGTTAGATTGTGTGTGCTGAAGTGCAAACTTCAGTGTTAAAGCTTGCTGTAACACTGCTAGAACAGTTTGCAGTGAAAGTGAAAGTGCCTGTGCAGGAGTGTGTGACAGACACACCCTGGACAACAGTTCAGCACACTAATCACGACACGTTCGCACAGCTCTGCACAACTCTCACCTCTAATACAACACTATTTCCACGTTTAAACTGAAATGAAACGGACTACTTCTAAAGCTGGGTACTTTTGGAGCAGTCCATTTTACTTTCTCCTGATAAAGTTTGTGAAGAAGAGCGTAGGAATGCGGCACCAAAAGCGGTGACGTCAGCGTCACTCATATATATATATATATATATATATATATATATATATATATATATATATATATATACATACACACCCGGTTAAAGACTAAAGCCGGTGAAAACAAGCGACACCATTTGTATTTATTGCCATGAAGAAGTTGTGGTAATTTAGCTAACTATTCCAGCTGTATGCTTCTGACGACTAGGCTATACTGTGTCCGTGTGGTAAACCGAGCTCTGTACACTTGTCGCGTATTCTGACACATATCCTTTCGAAGTCAGCCGACACTGCGATAACAAAATGTTTAATTAGTCAAAGTTGTGTGTCTGCATGTTGTGTTAAAGCGCTTACCGTGCTGTCAGGTCGAGTGTGATAACCCGCTTCAGCTGTCAGAGCGCCCAGTGTCCAGCGCGCGCCGGTCCCCTCGGTCACCCGCCACTCACCCAGCTGGCATGCAGCGACCTGATTGGTCAGCTGGCACCGTCGCCTGTTAATTAAATGTCAATGCGCATGCGTGCAAACACAAAACACATTCATCCAGCTGAACCTGTCTCCACTAAACAAATCTGTCTCACCTTTTTCTTCTGACTTTTTTTTTAAAATTATTCATAACAAGTGTGTGTTTTTTTTTTTAAATAATGCTCTACCGAAATGATTATATTAAAATCTAAATATGTACACCTTTAAAAAAAGAACTAACTGTGCTAACTGTGCTTTTAGATAAAGAACTCTTTAGTGTTCTTCGGTTGTTTCTCTGGAACCCTTAAATGTTCTATGTAGAACTCTATAGAAGAGAGTCCTAGCCCTTTCTGGAAGCTTAGAACCCAGAAATATCCAGGGAAACCTTGAAGAACAGTTTTTAAGGATCAGAATAATTTTATTTTCTTGGTGTTTGGTCACAAGACAATATATTCAATACAGTTAACACACATCACAGACAACACAATTAACAACACACACATCACAGACAACACAGTTAACAACACACATCACAGACAACACAGATAACAACACACACATCACAGACAACACAGTTAACAACACACATCACAGACAACACAGATAACAACACACACATCACAGGCAACACAGTTAACAACACACACATCACAGGCAACACAGTTAGCACATACACACATCACAGACAGCACAGTTAACAACACACATCACTGACAACACAGTTAACGCACATCACACACAACACAGTTAACAACACACATCACAGGCAACACAGTTAACAACACACACATCACAGACATCACAGTTAGCACATACACACATCACAGACAACACATTTAACACACATCACTGACAGCACAGTTAACAACACACATCACACACAACACAGTTAACAAAACACACATCACAGACAACACAACACACATCACTGACAACACAGTTAACACACATCACACACACCACAGTTAACAACACACACATCACTGACAACACAATTAACATCCTAATATCCAAATTTTGCACCTTAAGCAGAAATCTTATATTACAATGGAGGTAGAAATAGCAGCTGAATACAGTTCAGGGTGCATTAAACAGAGTGGTACAATCGTGATTATATAATAAATAATATTAGCAATGATATAGAGTAATGACAATATTTAATAATTAATAACATATTTAATAAATAGTAATATATATTAATAATATTAAAATAGTATTAATATTACTATTACCACTACTACTACTACTACTACTACTACTACTACTAATAATAATAATAATAAATATTATGAATATTATTCTTTTAAATATAGGATGTATAACACTCCAGCTTTCCACCTAGTTCTCAGGTGTTTTTTTTTTTTTTCATTTAGTTCATTTAGTTACTTATCCTACAGTGAGGTGCCGAAGGCCCATGACATGTAAATATCCCTGCCTTGGACAATATTAATTTTCCTGGACAAGATTTGCTCCCGTTTGCCCCCTGTTTATTTAGGAGCCTTGTAATTATCCTCCCTCTTTTCCCCTTTACAGTACCTCTGCCTACAAGCCAACCCGAAAGTTTAAAGTCAATCCAGTAAATAGCCTACCAGTGGTAATAAAGCATAATAAGACTACATATGCCACTCAGTATTGTTTTTTAATGTCTAGGCTCACCTGCATGTTTAAACAAAGCCTTATTGCCTCCCTCTGGTAAAAACGTGCCGTTGCAACTCATTCAGCCCAAACCCTTTTCTCTTCTTCTCCTTCAGCATTGATGCTCTGTGTCCTCACTGAAAATCTAACAACTGAAAATATCAATTTTTTTTTCAGTAGGAACACCATTGTAAAGGCACCCTTAGACTGTCTGACCACTCAAAAGACTTAAAAGTCTCCTGATCTTGAGGGATCTTGAGTACTTTTTGGTTTTTAAGAAAATAATTATAATTATATTCCCAAAATAATCTATGACGAATGTACATGGAATGAAAATGCATTTTCAATGTTCAAAGATGCACCTGAAAAAAAGATTTACAGTATAATCTTAAAGAATAAACTACTAATTTTGTGTTCAGTGGTGGCTTGTCTATAGGGGCAGGTGGGGCAAACACCCACCATATATATCAGGTGTTCAACAGATATTCATCGTCATAAATTCTCTTCTGAGTGACCAACGATTTACCAACGATGTTTCTGTTTGAAGCCAATGTTCCATTGATTTGCTAACCTTCGTAGATGTTCTGCAATTGAGAGATAGTCAGCTCATTGCCCCCATTTAGCTCCAAAGTGTTATTATTTCACTTAGTGGTCAAAAACAGGAACTGCAACAAGCGCTAGAGGCCCACTGGGACGGGAATCTTGCTGCCCCATGCTCACTCAATGAACATTGGTGGAGCAGCTGACAAAACCATCAATGATAAGGTTGCCAGGGTCATAATTTTTTATGTCAAATTGGGATAATTTAAAAATACTCCACTGCCACCAAGATCTTGTTTTATATCAGTCAAAATTAAATCTAATAAATTTCCACAAAGATTGAGAGAGGGAAAAGAAGATTATAGAGTGGATAATATATGTACATCAGAAATTCATGTGCACCATGGTGACCTTGCTTCCTATGCACAGGCCGAGAAAAAGAAGAAAAATTTGTCTCCCTTATCCAATGGCTGAATGTTTTGGGCTACTTTCAGGTCTTTGTGTAGTTGTTGGGATGTAGTTGAGATGCAGATTTTGCTGAAACCTGGCAACCGTGGTTGATGATATTACCTCTTCAGGAAACATATTTGCTGTATCAAACACACTTGAACAAAGGGATGTCTAAAACCACTCAAAACAAGCTTCTAGACAGTATGCTGGATGGATGACTGTATATTATCGACTCTCAGTTGTCTATTATGGGGTTAAAAACTCACTAGATAGTAGCCATAACATAAGGCAAGTGTAATAGTCTCTTGACTTAATTTCGTTTGAGGCTATGTGGTTATTAATGTCTTCCTTCCCCACCAAAATCTATAGTCATGAGCCACTATTCTTATATAGCCTCTTACATTTGCATTTTAGACACAAAACATTCAGTCTGTATTATCCTTTTACTGTGATGTACAGTTCTTTCACTGATTCTCACAGACAAGATCATGCTGACTTTCTTACACTGTAAAGGCTTAATCAATTTTCAGTTTTATCTCATGTTATATAATGATATGAAGTGTGACTAAACCTTTACAGTCATTCATTAAACCTCAGTTGTATACTAGACAAATACAAATACACATGCACACTCATCATACTGTTCATATGTCATAAAGCAAAGTTAGCTTTATTTTCCTGCAAACATCACTGTAGAATGTACCTTTTAAAACCTACATTTGTAGCTTTGTTCGATATGAATCAATTAAAACAGGTGTTATATTGATATATTTTCAAAAACCATTCTTATCTGAATTTATGATCTCTGCTTCTATAATCAGCTGCTGAAAGTTACATTGAACATGGAATGAGAACAAACATCACTATCGTTATGAATACCTGTGTGTAGATTAATGGCCAAAGTCAAATGAATAAGTTATAAATCAAATCTACTATAATAGAATGAAGTGTATTATACCCAGTGTAAATTGCTTCATTGTGTAGGGTGTTTAATTGTTTGCACTGGTTTCTAATCATGTGCTGCTGTGATTATACAACTACACAGATATCCTCAGCTCTTTTTTCAAACATATAGTCCATCCAATATTTTACTCTTGCCTGTCTAGTTAGAATGTACTATGTGTAATTATTGTCCTGTGCATTTATGGTCCTTTATATTTATTGTCATGTGTATTTATTGTGTACTTTGCACATGTTTCACACTGTCATGTATTTGCACTGTATGTAAAACAGTACACTGTGCAACTGTATTGTGTGTATTGTGTGTCACACCATAGTCCTGAAGATTGGGGGGGAGGGGGGGTCACAATAAAACACACTTGATGGATTTGTGTGTGTGTGTGTGTGTTTATGTGTCTCTTTTAATGCTTGAAATTGGTTAATAATTATATGTTCATCTGTAAATCTTTGGGCCAGGAGTGTAAACACAGTTAGAAATGGCTCAGCACCACACAATATGATACAATACACTATATGGATATCCTATACAATCGTGTGGAAGCATATGATTGTACAGGATATCTTTGTATGCTGTAGCATTACAATTTCTCGAACTCAAACTCAAACTCGAACGACTTGCACAGAACCCTGACCTCATCCGCACTGAACACGTTTGGGTTGAATGGGAATGCTGACTGCACCCCAGGCCTCCTCACCGACATCAGTGCCTGACGTTACTAATGCTCAGGTGGATGAATGAGCACAAATCCCCACAACCACGCTCCAAAATCTAGTGGAGAGCCTTCCCAGAAGAGTGGGGGTTATTATAACAGCAAACGTGGGGGACTAAATCTGGACTGGGATGTTCAGCAAGCACATTTTGGTGTGATGATCATGTGTCCACATTGCTCATGGCTATATAGTGTACACTGAGATTATCTTGCATTTTTTAATGCTAAATATATATATATATATATATATATATATATATATATATATATATATATATATATATATATATATATATATATATATATAATATGAGAAAGACATATACTGCATCCATAGAAGAAATTTTATTTTGTCTGACAAGCAAGTACAATCTTGCCTGCCATACTAAATAAGCCTTCTCTAACTTTTTTTTTTGTGTTGTTTGCCAACAGCCATAACTTTGTTGGTTAAAGTTGGTGTGATGAGGAGAAAGGAAAGGGAAATGCTGACTTTGTTCCTCTGGTAAAAAAAATGGCGGAGTGCACTTTAAACAACTCGTATCAGTGATTATTTGCAGTAGCGCTTTGTGTCTTTAAACCCCTGTTTGTTCACTTAGTGATTATTAACTTAGCAACAAAGCACGTCAAGGTCACTTCTGCTCACAAGGGACATTTAATGCAAGAAGCTTTCACCTAATGCATGGATTCATTTTCTTTACAGCAAGTTGCCACTCACTGAGCCAGCTTTATATAATCCTGGATCACACATCTTTCTTTGTTTCATGTGTGTATATGACTCTTAACGGGACAGTAAAGTGTAAAGTGTAAAGTATCCTCTAGTTTCGAGCTGCGCTTTTATCTGAGGATCCCGGAGCAGCGCGCGTGACCTGGGCTCCGTCCCAAACAGCACACTAACATAGCTGTAAGTGGTAGCCTACTATTTCGACATACAGTTTGGGGCATAGCCCGTGTCACACGTCTTTTACCAGAGCACTTAGTATTCGTACTATTTAGCAAGGTAGGAAGGATGATGGTTTGGACGCAGCCACAGTCACACGGCTCTCCGCGTAAAGGCGGCGTTCTGTTTTGATATATAATCCCATCAGTAGTGTGCGATTTGGGACGTAGCCAGTCGCAGGGGTCTTTGATGAAGGCTGCTTTGATGTTGACTATGGATCAGCAAAACACGGCGAGTTTTAGGGTGAAGTCGGGCTCCCAAAGATTTGGAGAGTACCGCCAGGAGTTGTATGTGGAGTACTCCAGCAATGATGTGGATAATAAAGACACGTCTAAAACCGTGGACATGGGTAAGTCACTGTGTATGTGCATTCGTATATGGATAATATCACACGAATCTAACGTCATAATTATGGAAATACTGTGATGAACTCAGTATTTTTTAGACAGACAGACAGATAGATAGATAGATAGATAGATAGATAGATAGATAGATAGATAGATGGTTTTCAAGAAAACACTTTGGTTATTTGCTCTTTATTTAAGTACATTCTTATTTCTTCTTCAGAACATAAGCCGTTAAGAGCAACAGGGAGTATAAAAGGGACCTCAGCAGTTTCTGAAGACAAGATCCCCACAGGTACTGCCAACCTTATGAACACTGCACATGGCTACATGCCACACTGAGATCAGGTGAGAAATACAGGTCTACTGATGTTTCCTGAACCTCCTACAACGGTGATCTCAAATCAAGTTGTGAGTTGAGCTGATGTCATGGCATTGCCTAAATATTAGAAACTTATTAAATTCATCATTCATAAATACTAGATTTGAAAGAAGCTGACTGACGCATTGTTGTATTTCCAGCAAAGCAGGTCACTTTTCTGTTTACCATATTGTCTGAAGCAATTGTATTCAACATGGGCACAAGTGAAGGTGGTTTAATTACTATGTAGTCATCCACCCAATCAGCACACAGAACTCAGTGTTAGTATTATTTTAAATGGAAACCACCAAAGTCAGTGACTGTCTCTTTAACATGTACATTGTGGTGTCCTGTTATAACAAAATAAGGGTCAAATGTAAGTACTTGACACTGCTTTGGGAGAAAAAAAAACCTCTCAAACACAGGTTTTATGAAATTACACATTGAACCCTGCACATCTCGTCATTGATTAACCACTGCTGTCAATACAATACTATAACATCACATGATTGGAATGATGTTATGAGCTCAATCAGTCATGAATTAAAGAGTTTGGCCCATATTAACCTGCTTCACGGTGTTCTAATAAATGCCAATGCATGATTTAAGGTTGTATACAGGGTTGCAAATATATACACTATGTTGTGAACCATTTCGGTTTTTTTCAGAGTACATTTTTTAAATGATAATGATGGTGGCATTGTTGGTGCTGCATGGAGAGACAGATTGCTTGGTTTGTTAACTATCAGGCGTTTCCTGTTGCAGTGTTGGCTCTTCAGCTGGCTATAGCAGAAGGTCCAGACCGGCTTCCTGCTGACAAGGACACACAGGAAGTTCTGTGCGGGAAGCTGCGTGCGCTGGAGACTGACCTCAGCAATATTTCATCCTTGATCTCTGTATGTTTCCCTTACCCATACCTTGTATCAATTACAAATGAACATTACTCCAGAGTGAATATTAAAATGTAAACGTGGAAACTAAATTGATTTATAGCTTCATTAGAATTATTACAAAAACTTTAAGAACTAAAACATACTAAAATAACGGGCTCATAAATGGTTAAAGCCTTTTCCCCATCTTTAAGGAATTCTCTGCTCATCTGGTGTCCATCAACAGTGAGGAAAGGACCATATTTATCACTTTTAAATCATTTGAAGAAATATGGAAGTTCAGCACATACCACAGAATGGGTTTGTACTTTCTCAACTCTTAGTATTAAGAGTTAAAGAATACTAAAACGTATATACTTATACAGTAATATACGTATATTACTGCCTGCCTTACGTGAATGTTCTCCAGGTTTCCTGCATCAGTGTTTGGGGAACCTTCTTTTGGACCAAGAATTCTGGCTTAATGCTTTAGACCAGGAGGACTCGGGAATTGAGGTCTCAATTAAAGAGGAGGTTCTTAATCAGATGTACAAAGGCTTTCTGATGCAAGAAGGTAGCATGGTATACACTTGTTCCTTATAGTAAAATCCAGTCAGAGGAGAAGAATAATCAGTATTTCAGAAAAACACTTTATTAGACTGATACCAGCACAATGTATTGTGGATTCTGTTTCAGGCTCATTTTTTGGGAGTTGCACAGTGAATCAGATGTTTGACAGTTGCACATCAGGCAGTGATCTTTATCTTGAGAAGGGTGATATTGCTCTGTTTGAGCCTCCATTCCTGGGCTCGGGTTGGACTGTGCTATCCTTGGCAGATGGATCAAGAGGGACTAAACCACGGCCAGCACTGGAACCTGTCATTCCATTTCATGAGTAAGTGGGGTAAAAGTGGTGCTCAGTAAACATTCACACACTGCTGATTCATTAATTCCTCTTCTCTCTTTTGCTTTAGGTGGTTTCTGAAGTCCTGTCCTGAGTGGGTTTTGGTAGGCAGTGGAAAAGCATGCTGTGATCTCCCATATCAAATTGGTTAGGAAACATCAACTTTAGAAAGTTAAAAGACTAGTGTGTTGCAAGGTTATAATATAATGTGAGATACTGAAGAGTTACCAAAAAAGAGCAATGAAACCTGTCATATCAGCTGTAGGTATCTGTGAGGCTACAGAGGTGTATGATGGTAATGGACCCGATGAGCTCAGTTTTGAGGCTGGTGATCGCATCATCATCGAGGGCCTGCTGGTGACCTGTTTTGAGTGGTTCATGGGCAAGCTGGAGAGGACTGGTGATATGGGACTTGTCAAAACCAGCCTTGTAAAAGCAACCGATTCTCTTTGTGAGTAAGTGCCTGGGTTTTTGGATTTCCAAAAATTCAAAATAAACACCCTCGCACAGAAACCATATCAACGATTACACAAGTTTCATGTGTATTTTTCTGTTTATGTGGAGTGTTCACCATGCAGTTCCCGATGCAAGTTATTACTTTAGAAATGATAATGTATTAAAACAAATACACTGATCTTAAACCTTGCAGAAAAAAACTATTGTCAGAGCTGCTGTAAGAACAAAACCACAACAACATTGTGGTATATGCATGCATGTATTTATGTATGCATAATCAACAGTCACTTTATTAGGAACACATGTACACCTGCTCATTCATGTAATTATCCAATCAGCCAATCATGTGGCAGTAGCACAATGCATAAAATCATGCAGATACAAGTCAAGAGCTTCCGTTAATGTTTACATCAAACATCAAAATGGGGAAAAATGTGATCTCAGTGACTTTGTGGCACGGTTGTTGGTACAAGACGGACTAGTCTGAGTATTTCAGAAACCATGGATCTTCTGGGATTTGCATGCACAACAGTCTCCGCAGTTTACACAGAGTGGCATGAAAAACAACAAACATTCAGTGAGTGGCAGTTCTGCAGGCGTAAATGCTTGCTGATGATAGAGGTCAGATGAGAATGGACAGACTGACAGGAAATAACTCAAATAACCACTCTTTACAAATGTTCTGAGCAGAAAAGAATCTCAAACACAGTGAACCTTGAGGTGGATGGGCTACAACAGCAGGAGAACACATTGCGTTTCACTCCTGTTAGCCAAGAACAGGAATCTGAGGCAACAGTGAGCTCAAAGAAAACTGGACAGCTTAAGACCAGGCGACATATTTCCAGTCTTTTGCAATGATATTGCTACAACACGATAGGCTGACTGAATAATTGCATGAAAGAGCAGATGTACAGGTTTTCCTAATAATGTAGCCAGTGAGTGTATGTATGTATGTAAGTAAGATCACTTAAGTATGCTCTATTTTAACAACAGATCTAATGAAATCTTTATGAAACAAGAAGACAGAAAAATCTTCAACTTGGAACAAGAGAAGATTAAAAAGGAAGCTATTGCTTTTTTAAAGAAAACCTGCCAAAACAATGTTGCTACAGTCTACAAACTTGGTAAGCTGTTTTTTTTTTCCTGTATATATCTATACAGATCTATATCAATAACCACTTAGTCATGTAAGTACTGATGTAACACTGTTGCAGTAAGCACTGTTGTTTCTGAGACTCTGATCAAAGCAGTCAGAAACAATTATCGTAAAGGTTTTATTTGAAAACAAATAGGTAATAAATAATATTGGAACATGAAAATACAAAAGAAGACCATGGCAGTGCCCTAGATGTCAACTTTTCTTATTTTCTGCACAAATCCTCCCAAGCACAACTAAGTAAAGAACTAAACCTACTTAACTGAGTAGGGTTAAACTTTATTATGGTACTTTACACATTCCGAAAGTAATTTGTCCTTCCAAGTAGGATTCTCATAGAGCAGCATTAACCAAATCAATGTGCTTTATCAACAGCTATTTATTAACAGATAAACAGCAAGATATTAACTTAATGCAAATGTCCGAAACCAGTAATAATAAAGAGGCATCAGTTAGGAGCTGCAAATCAGTGTAGCACATAGCAGAATAGAACTTCCCAGTTACACGCCCAGTTTCCAGGGAAGAACTCTTGGGGCTCTGACACCGGGGATTAAACTGTGGGTCATAGCTGGCTCAGGCCTGAGAAAAAAAATACCCTGTAAGCACTTTATTAATGCAATAACACCAAAGAATCTCTGGTGGAGCCAGAATTTCATTCCTCACTCTCATTTAAAGAGTAATACAGCTGTCAGAGTCTCAGTATGAGACCTACACTGCTTGACATCGAACCGGCTGATGTTTTATCACACTCACCGGTCTTGGCTGAGTGGTGAGGTTGAAACTCCCCAGACAAATGGTGTTGCTGGTGTTCCTGACTCTTCCTCCTCTGCGGCAGAAAAGTGTTTGCTAATCAGAACTTGTATCTGTGAGGCTGGATTCACAATTTCTTCAATCCACTAATAATTGCAATTTAACACCATAAAACCTTATTAGAGCAATTATGCTAGTGGTAAACTACATGTCTAGGAAATGAGGACAGGAAGGACAGTGTAATACAGACAGGACAGAAGCTGACCTTGGTCCCAGTCTTCATCACACACAGGAATAGTCCAGGTGCTGACAGGAACCTGAAATTTACGCTGGGTCTCATCGGTTACTGCCGAAATTAATCAGACGATGACATCTAAATGAGCTTTTCTGGTGTAAAACAGAAATGTCGTACCCTTTAGTGTGTCACAAAATCGTATAAGGTCTTACCATAGTCAGTATTGACAGAGCACCTATCCACGCAGGTGGACATGTGATGGGACAGCTCGTGTTTGGGCATGAGGTGACGAGCATTAAATGGGCACGTCCACAGTTGACTGGCCAGCAGAGGATTGTTCTGGAAAAGATATTAGAGCTCATTTCATGTTTCATATTTTACGTACCAACAGATTATTCAAGACGCATCGATTATTGATAATAATGAAGTTAGGCTTAACAATACTATATTTGTGAAGGTTTTCAATCATAAGATGACGGAATGTGGAATACTAAATCTAGAAGAATGGATTAATGCTATAATATTAAGACTCTTTCACTACGAAAGGGCTTTGGATGAAGACATTAACCATTATCTACAGTAATCATTTTTAAAAATAGCATAAGATACGGGGGCAGCCCAGATAGACAGATAGAGTTGCTGCCTCACTGCTCCTAGGACCCCGGTTCAATCCTAAACTCAGGTTACCTTGGGTCCATGTGGGTTTCCTCCATGTTGTCTGATTTCCTCCCACCTCTCAAAAACATTCAAATAGGTTAACAGGTCACTCTAAATTGGTCAGAGGTGTGAATGAGTGTGTAAATGTGTGTGTCCTGGGATGGACTGGCATCCAACACAGGGTGTATTCCCGCCTCATGCCCAGTGTTCCCAAGATAAAATGCTTGCTGAAGATGAATGAATGAATGAATGAGCAAGCTAGGTGGAAGAAGTTTCCTCCTTGTAACAGAGCATGCATTACACTTAGATTTATTATCCTGCGTTAATCATCATCTTTATAGAGGAAACTAGATTCGTACCCACCTTCTTGCACTTGATGAGATGGTAGGGAAAGCGACATGCCCGGATTTTATGATTAGTGTCATAAGGGCAAAGAAGCAGTTTGTCAGGGTCACAGTAATCATCATCTGACAAAAATGAATACATTTATTCAAAATAAATTAAATAAAAGTGTTATATACAGTACTGTGCAAAAGTCTTGGGCACATGCAAAGAAATGCTGTAGAGCAAAGATGCCTTCAAAAATAATGAAACTAAATGTTTCTACATTAAAAAAAAATGCTGTAAAGATCAGTAAACAGTAATAAATGAAACAAAGTTAATATTTGGTGTGATGATCTTTCGCTTTAATAAAATACATAGCAGTCTCGTGTACAATTTGTGCAGTTTTAAAAGAAAATAAGCTTTAAGTTTTAGCATCTTGAGCATCTTGCAGAAGCAGCCACAGTTCTTCTGGAGACTTTGACGGTCGACTTGCTTCTTATTTTCACAGCAAAATCCAGCAGCCTTCATTATGTTTTTTTTGTCTGAAAAGTGTCTCGTATGTAATATGCTGCTTTCTTTACTGACATACAAACATTTTTCTGTAACATTTAATTTTGTGCTGGAAAACTAACGTTTTGAATCTAAAAGTGTTCAGTAATGTAGAAGTCATAAAATAAAAATCTCTAACAAAGTTTGTACTAGAAAAAAAGGGTGCCTAAGACTTTTGCACAGTACTGTATGTATGTATGTGTGTGTGTGTGTGTGTGTGTGTGTGTGTATATATATATATATATATATACACACACACACATATATATATACACACATATATACACACACACACACACACACACATACAGTGTGTAAAGTAAAGTGGCAGGTTAGTCAGGCTGTCAGAAAGAGTTTGTTGCTATTTTAAGGCCTATAAAATGCTAAGAGCTAATCAGTCATCACCTCTCCATGTTGTTTAACATTACCTTGCTCCTCTTCCCAGCGGCGAAGTGGCACTTTGGGTTCAGCTGATGAATCCCTGCCGTTCTTTGACCTTTTCGAGGACATCCCTGTTATTTCCTCTGTATTATGCACACAAGCTGCTGACCTAAGACTTGCGCTGAAAAAACACAAAAAGACTTTTCACATTTCTGACCGCAGACTAGCCTGGCAATTAGCATCATGTCGCCTTTGAAAACCCACAAGGGAAATAACGTGTGGCAATGTTTTATTTGTCGTTTTACTTTTCAGCTCTAGGTTTGTAGTTCACATCATTTCTGCTTATTTTTCAACTCAAATGAATTTAAATGTTAAAAAAAAAAAAAAAACAGTGCTCACATAAGTCTGTTAAACTTATAACCGAACCTATGTTTCAGCCTCTGACCCAGGTAAAAGAATCTATTGCGCATGCGCATGGTTCCCCCCCTTGTTAGCTAATCCTAAATTTGCAGACTTTTACCTAAGAATGAAAACGACAAATACAGCCATGCTGAAAGAAAGAAAGAAAGAAAAAAAAAAACAATAGAAACCGTCACAGAATTGTAATGGTTTTTAGTAGTTATAATGGGAGCTGTATTGGTTTTAATGGAAGCTGTAATAGTCCCTGTGGGTCTCTACTGGTAATTTATTGCCTTCTGTTGGTGGCATGTTATGTTTAGTGGATACCATTAAGGACCAACAATGGTAATAGTAATGGTTTTAATGGTTAGCTGATGATTTGTAAGGGTATTTGTAGTGGAAACCATTAGAATTACTGTGTTTCTGTTGTTTTATTTATTTATTTTTTTTCACCAGGGATTTCTTTCAATCAAGAAGGCAGTTTAGTTAGGTTTCATGGATATTACTTAATTCTTACAAACAACTGATGAAAGAAACCCACACACATTTAGGTGATTTAATATGGGGGAACATAAACGCTTTGTCTTTAATATTAATACTTGATAATATTTTGTATAAATTCTAAAATGTTCTTCTACATGTTCTTCTTTACCCCAAAACAATGGGGGATAGAAACTCTGTAGCCTACACTGAATTGCCATAGTAATAAACCAGAAATGCTATATATATGAGTTTTTAGAGCCGGAACCAATGTATCTAAATGTTTATTTTTGATTTGCATTGTTTATGACAGATTCAGCAAGTCCAAGATCAATTCAAAGTAGGTAACATTCGTTACACGTTTAATAAATTATAATGGTTTCTAAAAAAAATTGAGCCAACATAATCTAAACTACTGATTATTTTTTTCCATTCATCTGTCTTTAGATGGACCCGCCAACAGTGAACATGTATGCCTGAAAAGAAATATTGCCAATATTTTGAATGAAATAAGGGAACCTCTTCAAAATGAGCCGACACAGACACAAGACAGTGTGAAGCTCCAAATAGACGGGCCCATAGGATCCACAGAGTCACCCCAAGAAATCCCACACTTTACTGTATGTTCAGAGCAGGACAGTACCAGTCCAGATGGATACCATTCCCTCCTGTCCTTCCTAGGCAGCCGTGATCACAGGCCTGAGTTTCAGCCTCTCTATGCTGCCTACCCAGAATTCCTCCTGTTGCATTTCCAGGGCCACAGTGATGAGGAGGAGCTGGTAGCGTACTTAGGTGTTGCTCGGGAAACTGCAAGAAAAAAGCGGATGTCATGGGCACAGAGCAGAATCTGTTTCCTCTTGGGACAGCTGTGTGCGGGAAGGTCAAAGTTCTCCCAGGCACGGGTCTATTATGAAGAAGCCTTAAGTGTACCCAGAGACTATTTCACAGACATGTACTTTCTCTCAGCCATTTACTCTAACCTGGCCCTCATCTATCTCACACAGAAAAATGCAGAGAAGTATCTTGCTCTATCTGAACGTTTTGCTGCTTTATTGATGGCAGTCTGTGACTATTTATCTGGCACAGAAGACCCAGAGGTGTTGAAGTTTGCACTGAAAAAGGCAGTTCTGTCCCAGAACAAACCTGCAGAAGCCAGGGTCTGTTTTCTGCTAGCTAAGTTTTATCTGAAGATTGGAGAAGGGACGAATGCAGTGCCTTTCATCGAACGGCTACAGATTTTGGCTGATGAGATACCTGGAGCTTGTGACAAGTTGCAGAGTCATGGTTTTTTACTGTTAGCAAGGCTTTATAGTGACTACGGTCTTCTTCATCTAGCTGAAAGCTCAGCATGGCAAGCATGTCTCCAGGTGGGTTTTACATGATAAATGTGAAGTAACTGTGTGTTATTACATTCATAAATTTCATTTTTATTTCATTTTTATTTCATTCTTGCAACCACACAGGTGTCTTCCTCAGTGACTGACTGTTTCTGCAGCGTCTCTTTGCTGGTAGAGAATGGCCGAGAACTGCATGGTGTGGACATCCCAGCACAAGTGGCTCCATGTTTGACTCGAGCTGCTGCTATGGAATCTTCTGACATGGAGCCCAGCCTTTCACATGCCTATGCCCTGTGTCTGTCTTGGCTTTTCCACAAGCATGGCATGCCTAAAAGTGCAATTCAGTATATGTGTAGCTTCCTCAACCATTCCTCTGCTACTACACTCAACCAATCTGATGCCAGTGCTGCGCTTATCTGGCTAGCGTGGTTGTATATCTGTGACTTGCAGCACCACAGTGCTCTGGATGTGCTGGACTCCGTCCTGACCTCCCTCCCCGAGCACCGCACAACCCAGCTGGAGGGAGTCATCTATAATATGCGTGGCATCACTTTGACACACGCTGGTGATGTAAAACAAGCTGCAGAGAACTTCCATGCTGCGGTCGATGTCTGTGAGGAGTTTGAAGATAGGCACAACTGGGCCATAGCACTGGCCAACTTTGGATTCTTGAGTCTGCAGGTCAACGCAAAGAGGGTAGCGGAGGAGCAGCTCACCCAGGCAGTAGAACTGTTCTCTGAGCTAGAGGATAAAGATCTAGAGATAAAGCTGAACTTTGTTGTTGTGCTTCTGGAGCTTGGGAAGCTTTATGTCTCACAGGGTTTTTGTGAGAAAGGAAAGGTCTGCTATGAGTGGGCCCTGCTGATTTCCATCCTCTATGATAACTCGGAGAGTAAGTACCAGTTATCGTTATTGGCAGTTCTGTTTAGCAGTGTAAATAAAAATAGAAATATGAAAAAGAAAAACAATTGTTTTCAACAAGTTGCTATTAGTGCAGTCATTTTCTGTCTTTTATTAAATGAAAGTTTGAATAGTATATTGGAATAGTACCAGTTAGAAAGTTTCTAGTAAGAGCTGCCCAGCATATCATTTAACTTCTATCAGTCAAATATGTTCTGCATGCTCAGTTAGGTATGCTTTGACCCACATGAAAAACAGTTTGATAAAAGTTCGTTTTTATCAGCCCCTTTTGTGCATGTGCCCCTCATATGAAGAGAAAAATGTACAGGTGGGAACAGAGCCAGCAGGTGAGCCACTTAATCCTGAAGTCCCAAAAGCAGTAGGTGAACTACTATATACTGTAGTTCACATAGTTCACAGTTGGACACTTTAGTAATAAATGCTACACTTATAAACATATACAGATATAAAATAAAATCACACAAGTTTAGAGATAGAAGAATGAAACAGCTGGAGCTCACTGAACCTGCATTTTAACAATGTCAAAATGCCTTCAGTGTATCTGAGAGAGTGTGGAGTCCAATACAATGTGTAAAAAAAAAAAAAAAAAATCCCAGTGAATCCAGTGAGGTTTACATTCCATTTATGGCTCACACTGATGCATACTAAACACTTCCAGTCAAAAAAGTGACTAAAAATACTAAAAATGGCTCGAATAGGCTGTCTAATACTCATACCCTGCATATTATTTCTATGGGAAGATTCCTTCTTTGTATTCTTTGAGAAAGAGGGCAATCTATTTTACAAAATCTGCTTTAGAAAATATGTATGATGTTGAAATTGTCTTTGATCTTGGAATTAATATGAAAAGTCCTGATTTCAGCATTATAGCTAGTGTTGCTGACATCGCAGTAAAAATATTGGCAAAATTATTTTAATTGAAAATTTGTTGCTACTATGAAGGTCATAATAATGTCTGCTGTCCGTTTTTATGAGGAGTGGTGAAAAAGGCTGAAAAGCAGGACCGGTAAAGAAAGCACAGTGTTCTTTCTTTAAAATGTTATGAGGAAGAGTATTAAAAATATTTTTTATGGGTATGTTTTACACATTAAAAAAATTACACACACAATTTGTTGATGCCATGGTGTGAGATTAAATAATAAATCAGAAAATGTGAAAATGAAAAATGAAGTTACAAAGTACTATATGAAAACATGTTTCATGTTTACAAACCTTAAATCAAAATTTAATAATTGCTGATGGTGTTACGAAATAGCTGGTCTAACATAGCATTTCTAAAATCACAGTCCAGTGTTTTGTCGGTAAATGACATTGAAAGATTCCAACATTCAAACTAGTGATAAAAAAAACCTATTGTTTCATTTTCATTTTTACCACAGTTGTAAACAAAAAAAAGATATCTGTTAATTGCATGTACATTAAATGCAATTAATTATTTCCCTGTTAAGGCCAACTGCAAGCCACCCGTCACCTGTGCCAGCTGTATAGTGAAGCATGTCCTGATGAAGTTCAGTGTATCATCTATAACGAACACCAGCTGAACCTGCTGCACCAGACAGGAGACAGAACCCTCGAGGCAGAGATATTGGAGAAGATCAGCCAGCTGTACCTCAGCCTGGGCACAAACAAGTGAGTTCATATGATGAACAACTCATCTGAATGTTAGTACATCATACAGCTATTACACGTAGATACATGTAGATATTACCTGTCAGCATTTTTGACGTGACAGAATGTACGTGAGAGGTCCTGCACTCAACACTCTAAGACTCGTTTTTGGTGTTGTTATGTCTCAGAGCAAACAGATGTGCTCTGGACTACACCAAAAGGAGTATAGGGATCTACATCGACATGGGGAGGAAGAGGAAAGAGGCTCATGGCTGGCTCCAGGCAGGAAAAATCTACCACATCCTCAAACAGACTGAGCTGGTGGATCTCTATGTGCAGGTAACATTAAATTGGCAAACATGTCATCTCAAAATGAAAAGATTGACCTGTTTTTGCAAAACATTGACAAATCTATACATAGTTACATGGTATTTAGGCTCTGATGATAGACCTGGCAAATGCCATGAGAAAATTACTTAAAGGAACAGTCTTGCGTCTGACTGTAGCAAAGCTCTGACACTGGAGACTCCTTCCAAAATTCCTAACAAACGTGTCTTTGCAGAAAATGTCATCATATTAAGAATTACACAAATATTTTTGAATCTCTTAAATGTAGAACATCTTACATATTAATCCCTGCAAATGAGTTGTTACTAAACACATCATAACATATTGCAATGACTGCATGAATATAAAACTCTCATTTTAGCTGGCTGCCATTATAGAAAATTAATCAACACATTCTGACCAATCAGATTCAAGAGCGCTGTGGTATAACACCCATTGCTTAATGTGCCATTAATCCCACAGAAGACAATATGTGATAGTGTTGATAAAGGTTCTGTGTAGTGTTAAGAGTAAATCACATGATCCCATTAGACTGCGTTCTCTTCTCTCTTTGAGTGACAGGTAGCGCAAGACATCGCTTTAAGCACAGGAGACACACTATTCATTCTGGAGCTGCTGGAGGCTGCAGGGGACGTATTCTTTAACAGCACACAGGACAGAGAGAAAGCTGTCTGCTTCTACAGGGTAAGTCTGTACATGCAAAGGGGATAATTATGCAGTGATATCAGAGATGTCAAATAGGTTTAATGTAAGTAGGTAATTCCAGGTACGAATAAGATTAAGAATTATGTGTTTGGGCAGGGAAAATACTAAACTCATTAGGGTATTAGATCATCAGTTTGACATCTTTTGAGAATTATTTCATAAACAAGGAGCATATTCAGCAATATGCTGTTCATCTATATGTGAAAAAAGAACAATGATATTTGAAACTGCAATCTCTCCACTTTTTCTTATTTCTTTGGTGTACTTGTCATAAGGTTGTACCAATAATGTTAACATTGCTATGTTTAAACATACATTTTATCAAGGCTGTTGATATAGTCTTCAAAAAAGATGTGTAATGTACAATAGTCCATGAATGTGTAGTATAATTATGGAGTTTTGATGTGTGGTACAGTTTGAAAGCTGTGTGTTTGTGTGTGTGTGTGTGTGTGTGTGTGTGTGTGTGTGTGTGTGTGTGTGTGTGTGTGTGTTGGTGTCAGGACCGAGCCCTCCCGATTGCAGTGAAGTCAAGCAGTGTGCGTTGTCAGCTCAGATTGTGCAATAAGCTAGCAGAGTTGCTGCTACAGCTGGGACAGTATGGAGAAGCTGTGGAGTATGCACAGACTGCATTAGAGATCAGCGTCAGTCTGGGTACGTAACACACACACACACACAAACTCTCTCTTTCAACTCACAAACACCACTTGTTGCATTTTGTATGTGCCAATAACAGAATGATTTAGTTCTGCAGTTAGTAGATTTGTTCAAATTAAATGAATTGAACTGGTGCATGGTCACAATCATTACAATGTACAATATTTTTTTATTACTATTATATAGAAATGAATTTCCTTTTGCACTGCATGTTTATCTTCTTCTCTTTCCCTCTTCATTCTCATGCTTCTCTGCCAGTCCCACTAAAGTTTACATGGTTCTCCATTCCTCAATATGAACCCTTTTTTTTTTCAGTTAAAAATGATACTTTTTACACAATACACAACTGCTTTTTTAATCACATTATATTGTGCACACAGCTCTAATTTAAATCAGATTACCTAGATTACCGCACTGTCTTTACCTGTGTTATGCTTGTAGCTGACCGTTTGAACGAGCGTGTGGCGTTCCATCGGCTGGCTACGCTCTACCACTGCCTGAGTCAGTTTGAGCTGGCTGAGCACCACTTCCTAAAGGCCCTCTCACTCTGTCCCTCACCCTTGCAGTTTGATGAGGAAGCCCTGTACTATGTCAAGATCTATCAGACACTAGGTGACATTATCTTCTATGATCTAAAGGTAAGAACCATGTACAAGGCTTATGACTCAAAGACCAACCAGTAGAGGGCAGTATAGGTATGCAAACTAAATTGGTAATCCAATTATTTAACACATGTATTATTAAAAAAGCTCAGACTGCACAGTGGTGCAATGTGTAGCATTGCCACCTCACAGCTCCAAGGTCCCCGGTTCGCTCCTGAGGTCAGGTTACTGTCTATGTGGAGTGTTGCATGTTCTCCCTGTGTCGGCATGGGTTTCCTCTGGCTTCTCCATTTTCCTCCCACCTCCCAAAAACCTGCTATTGAATTGGCTATGCTAAAGTGCCCCTGGGTGTGAATGTGTGTTCATGGTGCCTTGCGATGGACTGGTGTCCCATCCAGGGTGTTTTCCTACCTCACAACCAGTTTTCCAGGGATAGGCTCAGCATTCGCCATGACCCTGACCAAGATAAAATGGTTACTGAAGATGAATGAATGAATGAATGAATGAATGATTAAAAGGGAAGTTAAAATAGATTTTGAACCAAAAATGAATAGTCATCTTTCAATAATGTTGAAGTTATCACCACATATTATTTCGCTATGGCATTTCGCAATATCTATCAAGTGCTGATTTGTTCAATCATACTTTATACAAAATGAATAACACTCTAAATAAAACTATATGCTGAATTATCTGTCTTCTCTTTCTCCTCTCTCAGGATCCATTTGATGCAGCAGGTTATTACCACCTCGCCCTGGCAGCTGCCATGGACCTGGGCAATAAGAAGTCTCAGCTTGAGCTGTGCACTCGCCTGGCCACTGTCTACCACAACTTCCTCATGGATCGTGAGCTCTCCCTGCACTTCTACCAACGTGCCCGAGCCTTCGCCGCTGATCTTAATATCCGCCGCATCAACCTATCACCAAATCAGAGTTTCCGCACAACATCCCAATACAGAATCACAGCCTTGCAGGAAACAACCTAGACAGTCATGCTGTACTGAGAAACCAGAAACCTAAAGTGCACTGAAGCACACCACTGTAATGTTTACAGTCTTCTGATCAGATGTTTTGTGTAGTGGTTCATTTGCTTTCATTTGTGTTGACTGGCTTGCTGATATTTGAGGTGAGAAAACCTGACTGATTCAACATTTGCCCTCATCTCATTGCTTGTGTTGCTCCAGCAGTCAGTTTTAGCAAGACTGTCAACTAAAAGACAAAATGTAAGTGTGTGTAATACATGACTGACAGGATAAAAGTATAGATTAAAGATATAATAATATAAGACTATTATATCAAGATTAAAGTATAATAATATAATATAATAATATAATAGTCTTTCTTTGTGTGCATGTCCATGCCACTAATTAGCTATTATTTAATTCAGCATTGAGCATTAAGCCATTGCATTGCAACTTTATTGCAAAATTGTATTTATTTTTTTTGCTAGATCTCTTTGCCCTGTAATGGATCCAGGGTGTATTCCTACCTCATTTCCAGTGTTCCTGGGATGGGCGCCAGACTCACTTGAACCTTGAACAGGATAAAGCGATTACTGAAAAATACCACATCCACAAATAGACGGAAAGAAAGAATAAACCAATGAATATTAATAGAAGCTAGATAATTAAAGGCAAGCCTTTCAATTTAAGTGTAACCTAAATATGACTGGAGTAATATGCTCTGGTTAACATACATCTGGTTCTGACCTTTAAATGATAACACATTTTTACAGATGGTACTTATGTAACACCCAAATGAAAGACCAGCATCAAGAGCAAATCCTAGGACCTTAGGAGTAGTTTGGAACATTTTGTTTGCACAAAAAAAAAAAGAAAAAAGAAAGAAAACAATCACCAACTTTCTAGCAGACTTAGTATCCAATGTAAATCCTTACATTTTAACAGTATTTAAAAAAACTCATTATAAACCTTTAAATAAAAAAAGTTTGAAATGGACATTCAACTCTTCATATAATGTCAAAAAATCATACACAGCTGTTAATTTTGTTAAATAATTAATATAGACTCCCTATCCTAAGTTGTCCTGCAGAATTACATTATTTTAAGCATTGGTTTAACTCCTGGAAAGAAGTGAAAACAAAGAGATGCTCTGTTTTCACTAATTGCTGAAAATGACTAATGTTACGGTTTCGAATAAATATTTTCATGGCTGGTGTGATCCCGCAACTCGACCTGAACTGCTCTTCTCTGTCAAAACAAACACCAGAAGCTAAAACTCTGATACTTGCAAGTGTGTATGTGTTAGAAAGACATGACCAACATGTGTTGCATAGGCCTGGACCATAAACCCCTCTGCAGAACAGACCCAGCTGTACGAGAACACTGCAAGACCTCCTCACGCTTTTTGTTTTTTAAACCACATATTGTTCTTTATTAGTCCAAGTCTGGAAGGAGGTGACCCTGTGCTATAGCATGATCAAGTTTGACTTTTTCTAAGTGAAAACTATAAAAAGTTCACATTCTCTCAGTTTAATGCACAATATGGAGAGGGTTTTTAGCTGCAACAATTCTCAGGAGTGCATGATCTGACTGCCTTCAAACCCTCTCTTTCGACTGCAACCATCACACACACTCATACACTCTCTAGCGCATGGTTGTGTGTGCACTTTTCAACCCCTCTCAGGGTCTTTGTATGGTTGCAAAGTGGGCTGAACGCTCAGAAACCCTGCTTTCTCCGCCTCCAGTACAAACAGCTTCAGCTGGGTAATAGTGCTTTCAGACAGACCGGCCGGACCGTCTGTTCACTCTGCACACCAGACAGTCCGAAACTTGGATTTAGAAGAGTTTTTTTTTCTTTAGGCTTTAATTAATATGAAGTAAAGTTTGCACTTATTCTGTAAGGCATTGCATTGTTGCATTTTTGCATTGCTTTTAGTGCAATAAGAAACGCTTTGGAGAGAAGAAGCACATAGGGACACTAATGGAGACTGCTGTCAATAAGAATATGATCTCAGTCTAAACATTTTTTGCGGTAGTTTTCTTGTTCTTCTTCTTCTTCCACCGGTTGCCTACCTCCTTCATTAGATCAGACAATGCGAGTGATTGTATTACCTGTCGTTATTTTGCTCTACGTCAGGACCCTGGTCTGCGCCGAGCCCAAGTCCAAAGCCTGCCCTGCACGCTGTGATGTGAGCGCGTGCCCGAGCCCGAGCTGCCCGAGCGGTTACGTGCCGGACCGCTGCGGCTGCTGTCTCGTGTGCGCGCGCGCCGAGGGTGAATCGTGCGGCCGCGCGCACGACCTGCCCTGTGGCGACGGGCTCGAGTGCAAGCATCCGGCAGGGAAACGGCTCTCTAAAGGCGTGTGTCAGTGCCGCTACGGAGCCAAGGTGTGCGCCAGCGACGGCAACACGTACACCAACGTGTGCCAGCTAAAAGCCGCGAGCCGCAAAGCACTGCAGCAAGGCCTGCCGGGATTGAGCTCTGTGCACAAGGGCCCGTGCGAGAGTGGCCGAGGTAAGCTATCACTCTGTCACACTTCAGCAGCGTCAGGCTGAGCAGCGTGCCAAGCGAGCCAAGAGCACACTAATGCTTAGAACCAAGTTACTTTAGCAATATTAAGTTTTGTACTTTTTCACAATTGTTCACTGTTGGAAAGTGGATGGCACCTGATGACATTACTGTATTATATTATAGCTGCTCTAGAGTTTCTAACACTCAGGGTATTTGATCACATGAGCTAGATATGTTTCCTTACGCCTACAGTACTTGCACAACAGTGACAGACCTCATAGAGATAGAGTAGTTGGGGTGGCAATTGGGCTTGCAAGAATTTTAATTCTGGCAGGTGCCACCCTGTGCCATCCATGTGGCCAAGCCCTCAGGCAAACCTGTACAGCACCCCTTGCTGCAGAACCAAAAGTCCAGGAGGTGGAGTTGGACCTGATCCAACTCCTCTTATTTGGGCAGAGTGAACCAAAGGTCCAGGGGTGAGGACAACTCAGTTTGTTTCAGTCAAATCAAAGCAACATTTATTTCTATAGCACGTTTAAAAACAACACATGTTGACCAAAGTGCTTTACATTCTCAACATTTCCACAGAAAACAAACACAAATTAAGAACACACCCAATACAGTACACTACTCAGACTCCTCCCCTAAGGACAGTTGTAGGCAACAGAGTAGAGATGCGTTTCCAACAATGATTTAAAACATGCCAACGAGTTGCAGGATCTAATATGAGGTGGGAGGCTATTCCAGAGACGTGGAGCTGCCACAGAGAAGGCACGATCACCTTTCCTGAGCAGTCAGCATAATTATATTTTTTGTTGTATAGCATCTGATTGGTAGGGTCAGGGTTAGGTTTATAGGAGGAGTTGGAGGAGGCCCAGCTTCACCTCCTAGACTTTTGGTTTTGCAGCGGGGACTATCTCAACCTGTAAGATATGGTCAAAATAAAATTTAAGTGCTATATACTGTGATCACAGGATGCCAGGTAACATTTTAAAACACAACTAAACCACTGATGTGGAATTGTTAAGGATTTGGGTACATTATTAAGGATGCTCAGGAATGATTAAAATTATCACACAATAAAATAATTGCTGATTGGATAGTGGGCTATTTGCTTATAGCAACCTTCAACTATATCAGGATTGCAAAGGCCATTATTGTGACAACAACTAACAACCTATAGGCTATATTATGCACTCCCACTTCAAGAGGAGCAGAGAGCAGTAATTTGTGGGTTTTAAATAAGTCACACTCTATATTTTAGTCAGCAAATGTCCCTGCCAACAAGGGGTTATCTTTCAGTGGGATTTTTTTAAAATGACTTGGGGTTTAGCAGTGTTTCCATTCAGTCTGGTTCTTTATAGCCTCTGGGGAGACATCTTACAGATCCCACAATACACACCAGAAATCACCACCAAACAGTTAAAACCAATATAGTACCTTCTATATCTTCAGACATTAATATGAATGTACTTATTATGTCTAGGTGCTAGATATTTTCCCTTAATGTAAGGACTTTTCTGACTCCCTTACACAAAACCTTCTAGCATACAGCTTGAATTAATAGCCTCCAAGGACATTTAAAACAACATAATGCAGACACTAACCCTGACTTATAGGTGGCAGCTGTAGAGTCATCATATGAGGAGGTAGTCAGAATACAGAAGGTCATTGTACTCTCCAGACTAGACATGAATATCCAGGTGAATCTGAATGCAAATTGAACTTTTGGCCTAACCTTAACTATTTTCTGAACAACCATTAAACTGCAGACTGACAGGAAGTAGACAAGAGCAGGAATGAGTGCCACTCTTTTACCCACAAAGAAAGATAACTGTTAACCAGAATCAGCTTCCATGATTACTGACAGATGGAAATCTTTGTAATTATGTGTGAGAGCTGGGTCAGCAATAGGGGCCAATTCTTAACAATAAACAAACCAATTAGTGCATATTACTACAGAAAGATTGCAAGATGTCTGTCTGAATAGGTATGGCATATCCTTCCCGACTGCCATCTAATTTTGTCATAGTCTTTTCAAATATTATTTTGAAGACAGGCTTCTTGCTTCTGCTGTCTGGTGCGTTCTGGTGGCCAAGAACTGCCTACTTTCCCAGGAAGAACTGTCTGACTGACAAATCATGTTTACTCACCACTTACGGTTTTAAACAAAACTTTCTAATCATGGAAATTTTTCCCAGTCTGGATATATTTTGCGCAATGTACAGTTCATTGTTCAGACATTTGTTTTCCCACTGGAAGGCGGTGTACAGAAGAGTGTGAACATGGATGTGCAGAGAGCCAATCAATTTTGCAATCTTCAACATTCTGAAGCTTGTGGCCAGCTAAGTGTACAGAATATACGAGACGTTCTATGGGCTGTGGCTCGAGCATAGAACACAGAGACGATATCTAACGAAATCTGACAACACATACATTGTTAATCTTACAGTAGCCTCAAAGTAAAAGTACTGATGATCCTTTGTGTATTTAGGATAGTATTAGGATGTTAAGAAAAAAAAAAAGTCAAGGAAGCACTTTTACTTTTAAAACTTTCATTCATATGACCTTCCAGGAGAGGGTAAAGTGAATATCAGCCAAGCTAAACTGTTGCAAAGAGCATGCAGGGTGACCGTTTCTGTGTTTAATCCCCTTGTAAACATACCAAAAATTCATCAGTCATAATTTCCTGTACAACTAATACTCTGAAACTTCAAGGATAAACACTGAATTTTTCATTAGTGTATCAAATATCCCACTACCATGCATCCCTTCCATCATGGTAGCCAAGGATGTGCCATCAGCTGGACCACTAATGTATGGTCTTGCCCTCAAACCAGACTGGAAAATCAGACTGGAGTGTCAGAGGAGATCATTTTAGACGGCTTATGGAATTTTTAACCCTCACTAAATAGCTAGTGCATGGCTGACTGTGCAAAGTTTTTTTTTTTCTTATACAGTCTCTAATAGAGCAACCTCAAAGAGGATCCACGTTGGAGTTGGAATACGCATTTGGCTGACTTGGCCACTATGACCTAAAAGATCTTTAGAACTTTTTAGTTCCCCTTAAGGCCTTGATATAGTTATCTAGTGATATAGTTATCCTGGAATGTGGCCTCGTTGTGATTAATGGTAAACAACTGCATGTGATTTACTGCACAGTTATGATGATTTTTAATGAGAAATCCGTAATTTATACTTTGGCCAGAGTTCAATGCTCCATTTCTCTTGTTCTTTTACTGTACAGCAATGACACTGTTACCAAAATATACTGCACTCAAAGCAAAGGCACAACCCATGAAATGTAAACCTCTGGGGTGGTGTTAGAGGTTATAGTTAGACGGTATAAAGTGGTTGTAAATTTGTACTGTAAACATTATACTGTTAGACATATTGCCCTGGAACACAAATTTAGTTTTGTGGTTATAAAGATGGGTGTGCCGCTAGACCCCTGAGCTAGAGTGTGTGTGTGCCAAGGCGGTTGCAGGAAACAACGGTCAGCTTGGGTGCAAAAAATAATGTCTAATTATTGTACTTTTACACACCCAGGACACAGTTGCATGCATACACACAAAGACATGTTTGTCTTACTATCCGTATGAGGACCTTCCATTGGCATAATTATTATGCAGCCAATTAATGCTGTCCCTACACCTAAATCTAACTCTTACCTTAACTTAAGTAACCTTGACTCTTTTAGTTTTTTAAATTAAAGCAGCAGTTTAAAAAAAATAAACTTTTCTCGTGGAGACTATCCAAATGTCAATACTATCAGATATTCCCATATTTGGTCCCCACCAGGATATAATAACATGCCCAAACACACACACACTAGTGAATTGGACTGAAACCACCTGCTGTTTTTGATGCGATTACAGACAAGCATTTCCTGTGTTCGAGAAATACTTTACCACAACTTTGCCCTCTGGTCCTGCAGTAAATATAACCTCCTCTGTCTATAAACACTAAAAGGTTTAGTTAATGACTGTTATTTTATTAACGTACTCATTAAGGGTTATAAAATGTTCTGGAAAACTGTTTACACTAACTGTTCATTTCAGACTAGCATCGCCTATTTTCATATACAGTAAGGTCGGGTCAGCAGCATGAGTGAACTTCTTCCAGCCTTCTATAAAAACCACAGTGGTGTGTGCTTATTAACATGACAAATTCTTCCTGCTAGTATAGGTCCCACACACCCCAACAGCCCGAGGTATAAATTCAACTTCATTGCTGATGTGGTGGAAAAGATCGCCCCAGCTGTGGTTCATGTGGAACTCTTTTTAAGGTAAGTTCTGCATTGGATATACTGTACAAAACAGATGTATTCTGAATAAATGCATTCAAGTTAAAACAATGGAATATAAAATTGTATGTTGATTGTTATATGCTATACAAAAAATAGACATAAAGAAAATGTGCACTAAATGATCCTCATGCAAGTGTGAAGCAATTGTTCTGTTCCTGGCCCTAAAAGTATTTATGCACACGCCAGGCATGGCTGTCTTATTTTGACATGCAGCAGAAAACAGTCTGGTCTACAGTAGTTGCTTTGTTAAATGTTTTTTTTTTTTTTTTTTTCTGAAGAGGTGGAAATGTGACAGAGGTGAAGGTGTGCAAACACTTGAGCTGTTATGCCTCCTGAGACAGTCAGGATGAGCACAGCTGTTTCTCACCAAGCCTGCTGATTTATAGACACTTAACAAAAAAGATGTTAAGTAGACACACAGGAGTCAACAGCCAGACAGTTTCCACTCACCCAAATCCTGAATCATTAACATCATGAATCACTGTTTTTTCCACTGAGTTTGCGCCTGTATGAGTCTGTACTTTGTTCACAATGGTTTTTGAGTTTTACATCCTGGATAAATGAAAATTGTACAACCATCTTCTCTACTATGTGTGCAATAATGTATCCAGTGCCAACTAATAATGTTGACTTTTAACCCGTAGCCACCCACTGTTTGGCCGGACTGTACCACTGTCGAGCGGCTCAGGCTTTGTGATTTCAGAGACTGGGCTGATTGTAACAAATGCTCATGTCGTGTCCACCACCACGCCTGTGTCAGGACATCAGCAACTTAAAGTGCAGACGCATGATGGAGACATATACGACGCTACAATTAAAGACATTGATAAAAAGTCTGATATCGCCACCATCAAAATCAACTCACAGGTGAATACTGTATGACACAGGGATTGTTATTGGTTTAACAATTCCTTTTAATCGATCTTCTGGATAGATGTCACCTTTTATTATTCAAGTTGTCCCATACATAAGCACACATGCAGTGAGTGGAAATGTCATATTTCAAGAATTATGGTACAACGTACAAGACAATAGTAGAATCCCAACAGTGTCACGTCCATCTGTCGCCAGGAGTTCAAGAGAGCAAAATTAGCCATGCTCTTTCTCCCATGTCAATCACAGTGGCACTAGCCTTGGATGGCTATGAGTTCTTGTATGCAGAAGAGGGCAGATAGTGTATGTCACAAAGCATGAGCAGCAGTTCAAACAGATGCCACTGGCTGGGTTTATCTCTCTGCTAGGACCTGCCCTATAGGGTAGGAATTGGCATATGACCAAATTGGAAGACATTGGGGGTAAATATTAAAAAAGCAGGTGACGGACAGTACAAACACTTGTTTAGCCTCAAAAGGCAATTTCCACTCACCCCAAATGTAGATAATTAGTTAAGACATACAGTATCTTGTGTATGAAAGTTTCCTTAATGTAATTAAAGTTAATGTAGCTAACAAGTGAGGGAAGGGAAGGAAGTTTATAGCCTTCAGTTCAGCATCAAGAACATCTGCATGCCTAAGACTTTGGCTGGATAAGTACCACCATTTGTACTTTAACAATGTAATAAAATAGCAAAATAAGTAATTCCTTCATTCATTCATTCGGTTTGGCTTTTCCTGGCGAGGGCCATGGTGGCCGTCGAGACTTCTTTATCCTCAGCCACAGACTGCAGCTCCTTCTGGGAGATCCTCATACCTTCCCAAGCTAACTGTGAGATAAAATCTCTCCACTGGGTTCTGGGTCTGCCCTGGAGTCTAAGTTAAAATAAATATACAAATTAGAAAAATATTATCACTGAAATCTATACTAACCTACATCTAAGCCTTTGAACTTCCTTTGCCTGGGTCTGATGCTCTGATGTAGAGTGATACAAAACTATAAGATGTGGCTGCTACCACTGTTTTTAGACATTCAGTGTACTTTTGTCCATACTTATAGGTAACAGTATGATATACAGTGTCAGAAACCACATCTGACACTCAACACAGTTTGAAGCAGCTGTGATATTTCAGACACGAACAGTACTGAACTGAAGACTATTATCTTGCTTGTCAGCACATCAGCCTTATTGCTCCAGTATAAAACTAAACAAGCAAGCCTCCGACACCAAACAAGTCTTGGCAGATGTGACTACATGTAGAGTGAAACGTTGTGTACATTTCATTTTTTGTTTAAGAGACTACAGAAAATCCCATTGCAATAAACACAGCAATACCCATATGACAGTAGTTTAACCACTGTCTCTGTCTTTCTCTCTTGTGCTCTTTCTCTGTCTTTCTCTCTCTTATGCTCTTTCTTCTTTGACACTGCTCAGAAAAAACTGTCGGTCTTGTTGCTGGGTCACTCAGCAGACTTGCGGCCTGGGGAGTTTGTGGTTGCTATTGGGAGTCCATTTGCTTTGCAGAACACAGTGACCACAGGAATTGTCAGCACGGCTCAAAGAGATGGCAAAGAACTGGGTATCCGGGACTCAGACATGGATTACATCCAGACTGATGCAATCATAAATGTGAGACAATTGATACTGGATTTGAGTATCTGATCATACTGGTATTTAAACTAAACAAAAATGAATTTTGTTTGTTTTTTTTCTTTAGTATGGGAATTCAGGTGGCCCCCTTGTCAACCTGGTAAGCCTTCAATATACGTACAAGCACATTAAATACTAAATGAGTTTCTTATAGACTAATTTGTAAACAGCGTGAGATTCATCAGTGTTATTCAATGTTATGCTACTATTCTAACCTTTATGTTGAACTTAATGTGTTATTAGGACGGAGAGGTGATTGGAATCAATACCCTAAAAGTAGCAGCGGGGATCTCCTTCGCCATTCCTTCAGACAGAATAACCCTTTTCCTCAACGACTCCATGGGGAAACAAAGCAAAGGTACATCAACATTAATGTGTATGCAGATATTATGGGTCATAGCTTGTGCTGGTTTATGGAATAAATAATCATTACTGTTTTGCATTGTTTTTGTGCGTCATTCTTTCAGAAGTCAGATCAGTAAAGAAGCGTTTCATTGGAATTCGCATGCTCACTATTACTGAAGCGTGAGTGGATTTTATATCTTTGATTTATATACTAAATAGCCAAAAGTATGTGGACACGTGACCATCACACCCACATGTGGGCCTTCTCTAAACTGTTGTCACAAAATTGGAAGCACACAATTGTATAGGATGCCTCTGTATGCTGTAGCATTAAGATGGAATTAAGTTCACTGGACCTAAGAGGCCCAAACCTGTTCCAGCATGACATTGGCCCATAAAACAAGGTCCATAAAGACATGGTTTGCCAAGGTTGGTGTGGAAGATCTTGAGTAACCTGCACAGATCTCTGACCTCAACCCCACTGAACAACTTTGTACCGACTGGGCATCAGGCCTCCTCACCCAGCATCAGTGCCTGACCTCACTAATGCTTTTGTGGATGAATGGGCAAATCCCCACAGCCACGCTCCAAAATCTGTTGGAAAAACTTTCCAGAAGAGTGGAGGCAGTTATAGCAGCAAAGGGGGGGAACAAACTCCCATGCTTTTGGAAAGGGATGTTCAGCAAGAGCATCTGGTTGTGATGGTCAGGTGTTCACATACTGTTGGCCGTACAGTGTATTTGTATTATAGGCACTATTAAGACTTTTGGATGGCCCAAAAACCCCACACCGATAATGGTGACAAACATCACATTATTCTACACTAAACTGCTCAGTTTCCTCTCATATATCCACATAGAAGTTTTTTTTTTTTTTTGAGTGTCTTTGGTGTGTTCAGCATGGGCTGTCCTTGTGCTTTCTGTAGTCTTGTAGAGGAGCTGAAGCAGCAGAACCCAGACTTCCCTGATGTTATCAGTGGAATCTATGTCCATGAAGTGGTTCCTCACTCTCCTGCTCAAAAGTAAGTATTGACCGAACACATGCTGCTTATTTGATGTCAAGTTACTTTATTATACACTTTGTTATAGTGAGGAGGAGTTCTGTCTTCTGAATAACCAGGCATCCTTTATTGGGTTTTCAGCATTTTCATACTTATTAATGACGCACTATGTTGACAACATCCAAAATAATGTCATGTAACTGTCTTAGATAAAAGAAAGCATAGTAAAAACATTAGTAAATTCATTTAGGCTTCATGCTATAAACATCCTCCAGCTCTCCATTTTCCATGGTCTCTCAGACTCGTGTGCTGTAGCCAATCAACAGTGAGCATTTAATGTTAATAAAGACCTACCCTTTCTGAGTTAATATTGATTTCACTGAACTTGCTGTTGCATGTCTTGATTTGTTAATGTGTTTTCAACTTATGGGCCACAACAAAAAAACAGAATATAGAAGATTGAAGTGGAAACAGAAAACTCATTCTGACAGATTGAGATGGTTTTTTAACACTGCTGTAATGTAAGGTATAATGTTGCTGTTTCATAAATGAATGGAGATAATAAGTAAAGGACCATAATGCAGTCATATCATGCTGAGCCTCAGAGATTGTGGTAGACACATTTACTAAGACGTGCTTTGTTAAACCTGAACTAAATAAAGTGCTGAAATATCCTTTGCACCTTCAACTCTAGAGGGGGTATAAAGGATGGCGACATCATTGTAAAGCTGAACAGCCGGCCGTTAACCAACACCAGTGAGCTGAAGGAGGCACTGATGGAAGACATGGCTCTGCTGCTGGAAGTCCGCCGAGGCAACGATGATCTGCTGTTCAACATCGAGCCTGATGTTATCATGCAGTGACAAATTTATGCACCTTACCATTTGCTCTGGTAATGCAGGGACAAACAGGGGAACATGGCTGGCACGCCAGCAGCCACAGACAGTAAAAACCAAAGCCTTTAACACCATGAACCCCAAAAACACAACTGAGTAGGCTTTTCCCTACTGTAGTCTGTCACCAAAATACTGTACATATATATGGATGGAGATAAAAGGCTTGTATTATTTAGTTTATGGTGAATAAGGAAATGTATAGTACTGTACTGCTTTTTAAAGACAATGCTGGTGATATTTAAAAGCAGCTAGATTTGTGCCTGGGACCATTCCACAGGCCAGGTGTGAAGCAGAGTGAGCACATGTAGATGGTCATCATCATGGTGTAGATGTGTGTAAGACATCTTTTAAAAAAAAAAAAAAAAAAAAAAAAACTGGGGGAAAAAAGTCAAATATGCTATCCATTAGCACATTGTTGTATAAAATGTGACCAACACATCCTATTGCTGTTCACTTTATAACTGTCTTTTGATGCTTGATATCTACTTTTGTAACAAATGTAAGCAAATTTCACCTTTGTTTGAGTCAGAATGTTTACAATTGTGTCTGCTGGTTCATACCAATAAAGGCAGAATTTCTGATCATCATGTCACCCAGTCTGGCCACGAACAATCCAGTTTGGTTCTCCTTGTAATTATTTCATAGTCATAATGGAAGCATTACGATCAAACAATGTGAAGTTATAGTCTGTTACAGCAGATACACCAGTATACAGGCTTCACTTTTCACCTCCATAACTAAAGTGTACATTTATAATGTGTAACTATCCCCTTTCTGCTTTATCCAGGTGGTGTATCTGGCATATTCAAGTGGAACTTGAAATTTCATTAATGCGGAATAATTATTTTAAAATTCCAACATTACTACACTAGTAAGTATGGAAATGAAATTTGTAGCAAAATGCTGTAACATGCACAATTTCAAGTGTTCTTAGAAAATGCAGACATATTTTATACTCCCAGGTGAATGGGAATATCTTCTTTATTCTCTAGTCTTTATTGTTTTTTATTCCTCCCGAAGTCAATCTTTGAGACACATTCTCATAAAATGATTCCAGTAGGAGTGTAAATGGAACCATTCTTTAAGCGCACTCCTAAGCACTCCCAAATACTGTCCAATCCCGCACACTCCCACTGTTATTTTTGTTTGTACGTGTCCACAATATTTTCTAATGAACTTCGCTTGATCTCTCCATCCCAAAATATTCATAAGTAATTTAACCCACAGCGACCCTGATCAGAATAAAGCAGTTACTGAAGATGAATGAATGAACAGTGAAAATGTGCGCCATGCGAGCAGCTGCATCAAACATGCGCCACTGTTAATCAATGTGGCTTTTCTCTGGGTCCTACAAGACAAACCAGTTATAGACAAATCATTTTTAGAGTTTATTTTCCAGGGCATTTTCAGTGACATGAAGATGAGACAAAAGTGTCTCATGTTTGCTGACAATCTTAACATTAAATTCAAAAATACATAGACTAATACCGCCCCTATGCCCCATCCCCCCCACCACACACACACACACACACACACACACAGACTGAATAACATGACACACTCACACAAACTATGACTTAATCAGGTTGTGCTGAAATTTTAGAGATGAAATGTTCCTCTCCCTGTGGCCAGTCAAGTGTAAGACAACAGGTTTTAGTTTAGAATAAACTAAGTAGAATTTAAAAGATTATATGAAAACAACAGAAGAACAATTTGAATCCTAAGTGCCTGAAAATTGCTAGCCTGACCACTGGAATTCACCTGGTGAAATAAAAGTAAAATAAATACTTTTCGTTAGCCTGAATGTGTGTGATATCAGATGAGGAGAAAATAAGGCAAAATATGCAGTCTCAATGGCCTTACATTTTTCCATGAGACATTTGATCCATTTACTCATTTTCCAGGTGTTTTCCTAGAAAATGACAGAGAATAAATTTCCAGGTTTTGCTGCACAAGTGGAAATCCCAAAAATACATATTGCTCAAGATCATTGACTTCAAATAGGCCGTTCTAACTTAACTCCACTGCACCTTTTGCCTACATCAGCTTCAACCATTTCAAACCAAATATGTATTTATAGATGCCTTACAAAACCATGGTAAAGCAAAAATCTTTGATTGTCATTAAACATGGTCAAGGGATAATTTCTAAAGTGTGATTGTATTTAGCTCACCAGATACTAAACACTGATTCAGGCACTCACATTAACCTTCAGCTTCTAGTATACTGTTTAACTTGGCTTAGGGTCTAGAAGCCTGAGTCATCTCTAACTGCAATTTGAAGACCAACCTTACAATTTGTGTATGCATTTGGAATGATGCGGTTGGAGAGAGTTTGGAAAGAGGAGACATGGTCTTGGTTAGGATGAAGGCTGTCTGTGGTATGTAGTGATTTCTTCACCTTTGTATACAAGCACAGTCCTGTGAACAGTGAATAAGCCAAAAAACCCGATCTACACGCTTTGCTCTTATTTAAAGCGGAGACCACATGTGGGCAAAGAGGAAATCAGCAATCTCTCTTCCATCACTCATTCCATTAACATCACGAAAACTGGACTAACTACACAGGGACATCAGAGGCTGGACACAATACATATTTACGCATTCATATTTTTGGGCTGTGTATTGTGTTTTGAAAATATTTAGCATTTTTGCAAAAATCTTTTAATCTTAAGGTGAAGTGGTATACAAACGTTAGTCTGGTATTTAAACGAAACTTTTCTCCTGCACACAAGACCACCCTTCACACGACGAATTATACCACAAGTAAATACACAGTTTACCACTATGATTTAAACCCCGAGCTGACCTCCATAATGAAGCTTGAGGGGCTTTCCAAACAAGCTTGCTTATTGTTAAGATCGCCATGGACAGTTCCGTGTGCGTGTCCGCGTGGAGAGGAGTGTTACTTCAGTAAACTGATCTCCTCCCGAAACAAAAACACACACTTGGCTATGAAGGGAACTTGGTTGTCCAGGATCATCTCTAGAGCCTTCACATGAATGTGTGGAATGCAGACACATACATAAACACACACCATGGGGGACGGCACATACAATGGAAGGAGAAAAGGAACCAGAGAAGAAACTATATGCAATATGGCCAGAGATGGTTCAATATCAGGGCTGGTTCAAGGCACTTATGTTTGTGGTTAGCTTTCTTCTGACATGCTTTATTAATAGCTTTTGGTATGGAGGTGGTGTCTAATCATGGATTTGGAGACTTTGTGAGACTTTGCGTCTCTAATCATCCTCCTCACTGTGTGTGGGGGCAGAAGACACTTACGTCCTCACAGTCAGTTTAATTACCGCTCCAGTTATTTCAAACGTATTTATAGCCCTGAGAGTGGACATTTTCAGGCATGTGGCTATTTTACATTGTCATTGTCTGATTTGTCAACACACTTTTGTCTCATATCATTGGTGTATTCTTTAATCTTACCAATTGTGATGAATGTCTGAGGGAATTTGTCCTCTTTGTCAGCTCATTTTTGTACCTCAGCCATGGAGTAATGTGAACAAAAGTTAAACATAAGTGAGAACATGTTTCATTTACATTTTGACGTTAAGAATTTCTATAGGTGCCAATAATCATGACACATATGGATTTGGTAAAAAAAAAAAAAAAAAAAAAAAAAAAAAAAAAAAAAAAAAATATATATATATATATATATATATATATATATATATATATATATATATATATATATATATATATATATATATAAATTTTGGTAAGGGTTCTTTATTTTCTTAGAATAAATGAATGCCAATTAGCTGTTAGATTCGTCTTATATATCTATTGTGAGACTAAGGCAGTTAACAACAAAGAAATTTCTGGAACAACTTTAACCCATTACTACCAAGGGTGAAAATAGTTCTGGAGCTGACTGTAGGCTCAGGAATGCACCACCTGTGCTACATTTAAAAAGCTCCAGACTATGGAAAAGGAAAACTGCTGTTGAGTCGGTTGCACTCGCGCTAAAAAAAAACAACAACTTGAAAATGAGAATTCGGGAATGATGGAGCACTGCAGAGTTTAGTATTCTACCTCATTTAAGACACCTGATGCAGGTCCACAGCTCAACAACTTCATGAAATTGAAGAAGGAAAAAAACATAAATCTTTATATAAGCTCTATGGAGCTGCGGCCTTCCACAATCTGAGTTTGACATAGAAGGGAAACACAGATGTGACTTAGACCGCTGGAGTATAGTTAGGAATTTGAGTTTTACCTGCTCAGGCCATGAAGTTCATTTTATAGGATAAGTAACAATATTCAGAATATAAAACATCATTCCTTAGGAAATGATACAAATGGGTTGTTGTATTTAGCGAATAATGTCAAGAAAATCAAAACAGTACAACATCAAAATGTCATTTATATCAAACTGTCATTGTAGTACAGCAAATTACAGCAACCGTGCAAATGATACAATATCAAATGCTTTTGTAAGTGTTTTTATGATTTAATGTTTATTTTTACAAAAGTGTTGATTAAGCATAATTTACTGATGTAATATTAAGATAAGAGCACTTATGCTATTATGCTATGCAAAATGTGTCTCTTTTACAGCTAACACTATTGCACAAATATCACAGCTGATCAATATACTAATTTAATATAATAATTCAGTATACTTGAATTTAATATAATTACCAACATGATAAAATAAAATACATAAGGCACCCTATAGTGTGTTATGTTACAAGGCACAAAACAACAATGCATCAGGCTAATTATTATTATTATTATTTATTTTTATTTTTTTTTAAAACCTGCTCTAATGTCATTGCTCTTTGGAAGTCTGTGAAATTTAAACATAACAGACAAGAGGTGTGATTAAGGACGGTTTTTCCCCTCTTAACATTTGTTTTAGTGTTTGGGCATTATGCCAAGGTAGAATGTTTAGGAGAACACATCAGACCTGCTCTGTACACTAGAGCTTGGCTCGGAGGGATCCCACTACTGGCTTGTCGGAGCAGAACTCTGTCCACCAAGATGGACGTTCCAGAACATTCTTTCCCTGCATGACAGCCGCCCACAAGTTCTTATAGAGCTGAAATATAAAATACAAAACTATGATCAGGATAATACACTTTACAAACTGTACACACCCCTGTTAAAACCGCAGGTTTTAAAAGAAAAACCAAGTCAGATCTTTTTCCACCTTTAATGTGATATAGCAACCAGCAAAATCCAAGGGAAAAACAAATATAAACATTGTAGGGAGGAAAAAAATTACAACTTATGATAACCTAGTTGCATAAGAGTCCACATCCTTAAACTAATATTTTGTAAAAACACCCTTTGCTTGTAATACTGCACTCGGTCTTTTTGCGTAAGAGTCTGCCTACTATGGAAAGTAGAACTGCCATCTTGATTTGGCAATTTTATTCCACTCTTCTTTGCAAAAATGCTCCAGATCTATCAAATTGTGAGGGGATCTCCTGTGCACAGCTCTCTAAAATGCCATTCTAAAATGTTGATGATCTTTTTCTGAAGCCATTCCTTTGTTGACTTGGATTTGTGCTTTGGGTTGTTATTGTGCTGGAAGTTGAAATTTTTCTCCACCATCAGCTGTCTAACAGAGGCCTACAGGTTTTGTGCCAAAATAGACTGGTATTTGGAGCTATCCGTTATTCATTCTATCTTGACTAGAGCCCTATTCCAAGCTGAAGAAAAGCAGCTTCATAGTATGATGCTGCCACCACCATGCTTCACTGTGGGTATTGTGCTCTTTGGATGATAAGCTGTCTTATTTTGGCACCAAACATATCTTTTAGAATGATGCCCAAAAAGTTCTACCTTAGTCTCATCAGACCGTAAGACATTATGCTACATGCTTTGGGGTAATTTAGCCAGGCTTGGATGTTTGTTTGTTTTTTCGGGGGAGAAAGGGCTTCCGCCGAGACATATGAAGAATATGAGAGACTGTTTTCGCATGCAGGGAGTGACCAGTATTTGTCCTTTCATCAATTTTGGAGGCATGTGGTGATTGCCTTCACGGAGTATATCTAATGGTACTTCTAATGTTTTGGAAATTCTTTAGTACTCCTCTCCTGATCGATACCTAATGAAAATGAGATCCTGTACATGCTTTGTAAGCTCTTTGAAACCAAAAGGATGTCAAGAAAATCCTACAAAAACAGCTGATCATTATTTGGGGTTAATCAGTATCACTTCATTGATGACAAGTGTATTACTTTTGAACATGAGTTTGAAAGTGGTGGGTTAATTCTGAGCACAGTCACATTTCTCATTATAAAGGGGTGCGCATGCTTATGCAACCAGATTATTTTAAGTTTTCTCTTTTTTCCCTAAAATGGAACATGTGTTTTTTACTTTTAAAGGATCACATTAAAGGAGGAAGCAGATCTGACATGATTTATCTTGCTTTCACTTTTTTACATTACAAAAACCTCCAATATTAACAGTCGGCATTTTTATAACCACTCTATGTTTAATGAAACATCTGCTAAGTTCTACCCCAGCAACATTTACACAAGCACTGTTTCAAGCAGGCTTCAATCAAACAATTCTGTCTTTTTTTTTTCTTTTTCTTTTTTTTTTTTTAGAAATCCCTTTTACAGGAACTTGAGGAGACAAGTAAGAGAATTGGCCCAGTGCCAGAATGAAGAGTAATTTTCCTGTAAATACTAACTCAGCTATAAACAAGGCTAAAGTGTGTGAGACCGGCCAGTGGAATTACTGAATAGGGCTGGTGTAGTGTGTGTTTCACTGTTTTGTTAAACGTCTGGGTCTCTCTCTTCAGGCTTTTAATAAAAGAATGGCCTGTTCTCTTTCCCTCTAAACTTGCTAGTTGACCAGACAACAGCTCAATGCTATGAAAACTAATTAAAATCAATAGCTAACATAACAGAACCTGGAATCACATTTCTGCAGGAAAACATTTAATTTCCTGAAGGCACAGGCTCATTAAATAATCTAACTAAATTCAATTTAGAAATAATGCAGTCGCTGTATTGTTAAAATATAACAATACTGTTAATAATCAGTCCACTAATATTGATAGGAAATGTTTTACTTAGAATAACCTTTTCTTTTAAAGTGTCTGCCATTGTACCCTAAAATGATATTATAAAAGTCATTTTATAACAATGCCATAAAAGTCTACAGCCTTTGGTAAAGAACCCCGGAAAACAGATAGTAAGATAAACAAAAACCATCATTCTTAAAGATTTTACAAATTTCTCTGCTGCACAGGATTTTCCAAAACTCCAATCACAGAAACACAGGAGAATTGTGTGTGTGTGTGTGTGTGTATGTTTTCCCAGCTGAGTGTTAAGCAATACCAGTTCTCTTACCTCACCATCAGCGTTGCCAATGGGTGAGTTCAGAATAAAGTCAGGAGGAGCAATTACGTCAACCAAAGCCACAGCATCATCTTTGAGCTAGCAGGAATAAAGATCACAATCCCATATGACAGCTATTATGCACCAGTTGTTTACACTTATACGTATATACGTGTTTTTAGGCTGACCTGCCTACAGAGCCTGAGGACAGCATTCTGCATGAAGTCAGCTGGCTCTTTTCCAGAAAAATAGCCTCCTAGACAAAACAGTAAAATTATTCTGCATGATTTCCATGTGATTCATGATTGAGAAGGTAGAAAAAGGCATACCTTGGTAGAGAATGGCCATGTGGTTGGTGAGGGTCCAGAGCCCGTAGAGAGCACACAGCCTCCTCAGAACTGATCTGACACCTGGTGGAGTTTGGTCATCCCTAGTCACATCATGGAAGCGCTGCAGAACTGTGTGCTCAATGTAGGCTATTGCCAGTGAGCGACAGTAATACACCTATATACCGGCAGAAATAGAGAGAGATAGACAACAAATCGAAGTGAACAACTTTTGCAAGTCCTCAAACCACTGCTTTTCGCACACATTTACAAATCCATCTGTAGACACATGTATAACCCACTTCAGTGAGGATTATCCCTCTGAGAAAAGAGGACTGATTCACTGTCAGGCTGAAAGTTGAGATCAGCTAATGTCACACACTGGGTGTGGGTGGGGTACAGCCATTTTTTAATTCTATTAGTCTTCCACATTGTGAGAGATGGTGAGGTGGGATTAAAAAAAAAAAAACACCATTTGAGGTCATCTGGCGGGAAATGTTTTGTTTTGTAGACAGGGAGTCTGACACAAGAAGACAAACTGAAGTCAAGCAGAAAGGAGGAGGAGGAGGAGGAGGAGGAGGTGGGTATGGAGTAACATGTGGAATTAGGCACACATTGGGTGGAGCTGGACAGCCTCCAGATATTTAAAACTTGCTATTATGTCATACATTCATGCAGCTCTTTGCATGTCTTACTGCACACCCAGACCTCTAAAACCCAGGCCCAGGGAACACCCTATATCTAAATGTGTGGTAACTATAGTAACATGAAGGTTTAATTCACCCCAAATGTGACTGATGCAGATATGAACCGCTTTATCTTCAGAAATGTGCAAACACATTGCATAACCCATTGAGACTTTCTGGAATGTTCCTCTGTTATATTCATGGGTGTTTGTGGCAATGCTCTGTGACAAAGAGAACTAGAAAAAACATTTCAAAAGCTCTGCAGGTCTTCTTCATCATTTAAGTGAATGTGTAGACTGAATCTAGGTTGAATATATTTGTAGTTTCAAAGCCTACATGAAACTACTTCTTTGTCTAACAGTGACCATTGTGTTTTACAGGTATAATGGTATGACAGATCTGGATTAATTTTTCACTCTTTTTATAAGACCTGAGAGTTTGGTTCACTTGGTTGAGTGTGGAAGCTGTTTACAATCTCCCGTGCGGTGAAGAAAACCAACCTCTGGTAATTTTGAAAAATGATGGATTTAAATGATGGACTTAGCAAAATTAGCGAATAACTAAATAAATAAAAATGAAGAAACATTAAATAAATAAGAAAAGAATATGCACACTGCAGAAGTGATGGGTAAAATCTGTGCAATTGAAAAGGCTTTTGTGTGTGTGAATACAAAGTTGTGATGACGACACCATCGCTCAAACAAGCCCAGAATCAAGCCTGGTTACAGCCTCCAGGGTTTAGGCAAAGTGTAAAAGCATTCTGAGTGAGAGGTTTTAGAACTGGCAGTTAAACAAAAGCTGATTAAAAGCTCAGTCACTTAAAATGAAACATTTTCAGCAGGGGTAGACAAATGATAAATTCATTAGTTAACCCACTGAGTTCCAATGCTATTGATTTGTCCACCCCTAATCAGTTACATTCAAAATGACTTTTAATTTTTCTATATCTTTCACACAGTCAAAAGTTTGGAGCTAAATATTTTGCTACTGACTGCTGTTTAATGTGGCTTATTTGGCCAGAATACAGTGTTATTTTGCATGTTTTCCTACTAGGGCCTACTTACCCAATGATAACCTACTGTTGGATTTTCTGCACTTATGTAAGCAATATGATTACACTGATACACACTGTGCATCTCTGGGGTGTATGTGGGACAGATTAAGAGTGTACCTGGCTGTTGTTGCGTGCCTCAAAGTCTCCAATCCCCAGAGCTCTCTGCTCACTCAGCTTCCTCTGACTCTCCCCCAGCAAGAAACATACCAGCCACTTATATGCTGCCAGAGGCACTGGACCATGTGAATAAAATATTTTTTTTTTAAAAAAGCACATAAAATGTCATTTGACCTAAAATATAAATTATTCCTTAAATACATTATACATTTTGAGGAATAAGTTGATGTGGTCTGACTTCTATAATAAAAGTAATAGAGTATAATAATAAAGTAAAGCAGCAATGAGGAAAATCATATGCGTTGTGACTTGAAGAGGGAAATAGAAAGTAATGATAATGCTGGAAACAGGTGGTGATTGTACAGCTGCTCTGGATTTGATCAGGTATTTGGCATATAATTCCCTACATGCACAAACTCACATACACCCATTAGGGATTTGGAACCATGACAATATTATAAGCTTAAATCTTATCTTAGAGTGTGAAGGAGTGAACGCTGATGAACAGAGATAAAGAAAAAGCCCTACAGGAAGGTGGAGGATCAAACTAGCCTGCCATATATTCATCTGTTCCCCCTACTGTTGTCTCTTGACAGATATAATAAACACCACATATTTGCATTCTAAATGGCCAAAAAACGTTTCACATGCTGAATATCAGGCTACAGTACAAATGGCTTGAAAGACATAACCATATGTGATACTACAAAAGCCTTAGGAAGAAAATGGGCATGTTTGGTTTTGACATTTGGAAGTTAATGAGAACTCCAGGTTTGATATTTTGGCCAAAAATTGCCTCTTTTCTACAAGAGCACTTGTCATACACGTTGCTTGATTTGTTGCAATTTTCCAGTGCAGAATTTTGTCAGCTAACAGCAAGACTGCATTTGAAATCTAACACAAGCAGATAAAAAGATGGAATATGGACAAATATCCAGGCCTTGGATATATCATAATCTACACTGTTGTGTTGCTGGCACCAAGTTTCCAGCAGGGTAACAAGTCAGAGTAAAAATACTGGTATATTGGTTACCATGCAGTAAGTTGTAGCACTGTTAAATGGTTCACCGAGTTGAAAATGTCCCCTCGACACACTGTTCACATGACACGCTGAGTGTTTTGCACAGTAAGTATTCCAACCAACCAATCAGAAACCTACTCCTCTGACCCCAGTTGCCAGGTAACAGCCGGTCAAGTCATGAGCAGAGGAATGAAGTCAGTAAAAGAGTACAGATGTGTGGCAGATGTGCAACAGAGGCCTCTGTGCAGCATGAGAACCTCCAGAGCAGAGAAGCAGACTTATTAAAACATATGCAACATGACACCGGGTGTGTTTTTAAAAGGGTTTGTCTGAGCAGTTTTTTCTCAGAATTTTAGGTGGCAAGTAGGTTTGTCACCCCACCCACATTGTTATGAGCCAATGGTTCAATATGCATAGAAAAAATAATTATTTTCTTTCTTTTCTTTTGGGTAAATAAGTAGATTAGCTTACTGTGGTCCTCTCTGTACAAAAATGTCAACATGAAGGATAGAGTTCAAACTTTCCAAGGTACGTTATTTGGGAAAACAGTGCTAAAGTGTCATTATTACGCAATCTACCTGCTGAGTCCATGCACTCCTCTACTGAGGCAGCTGTGAACCTGCTTTCCAGAATTCTCTTCCAGTCATCCAGGAAGTTCACTGTCTCCAGAGGAGACTCAATCCTTCCTTTACCTAGAGATGAATGAGACAGAAAGAGAGACAGAAAGAAAGTCAGAGAGAGACAGAGAGAGACAGAGAGAGAGAGAGAGAGAGAAAACACACAGGACAGGTCATCCACTATGCACCAAAATATTTCACATAAACTATTTTTTTTTTCCAGCAAAGTAGCATGCAGACTCTAAACTGCACATTACAAAGTTGTATACATTGAGGGAAAGACCTTGCTGCTGGTGCTGGAGCAGGCTAAGCAGGTAATTGCTAGTTTGTTGCAGAAGGACGTTGTTGTCCCCCTCATATGTGCAGTTCGGGTCATTGTCATCACGGATGTCTCCGAGGCGGTTCACTAGGGAATGAACACAAGAAGGAATGTGAGCATCTACTTATAGCACAATCCTGTTCTCAAAATATTAACTGGTGTTAAATCAATTTTAAACAGTATACCACCTTGGCATGTAATTCTGCAGTAACTTTCTGGGTACTACTATTCCCTAACAGAACATCCAAAAAGCATACTCAATATTTCAGACTGCTACATGCACAGACCAACTCTGACTTTTTGCCTCTTAATGTGAATGTGGTTTTAGTTTCTTGTGTCATGGTAGCATAGTTAAAACTCACTGGCCAGGTATCCATGTCCTCCACAGGCTTCACGGCATTCCTGTATGCCCCGCTGAGCCGTCCATGAGCCCAGAGGCTTACTGGAGCACGACATGGCATGAATCTCTCTGCCTAGCTCAGCCTTACAGAGCACAGTACACACACATACAAAACACACAGACACGCACAAGCACACACACACAGTACATAACTAAATCTGTGAGAAGAAATAAAAGATCCCGGATATTTGTACTTGACTGCTTAGGAAAGTATTAAACTAAATGGATTGCATTTAGTGCACTTGAAGTGCACTTGTGTACCTGTCTGTCATTGCTGTCCTTCATCAAGAGACCAATTTGAAACTCCACAAAGTTCATGTAAAAGGATTTGGAGAACAGGTCCAGTGCATAGACCGCTGCCACATACGGTATAAGGCGCCATTGCTGCAACAGAGAACACACAACCAAAAACGTTATCCTCACCAGACATTCGTACAGTTCACTCAAGATCCTCTCTCATAATGCATAACGTTCACCTACAAAAGAAATAAAGGAAGTCCATGGTCTACTGAAAAAAGGTTAGGTCACAAGTTGCCAAACAGTGAAGAATTCAAACTGCTGAAGAGGTTGTTGTGAATTTGCAATGCCATTTCCATACTTGGCTGGGAGTCTGAGAAAGTGGAATTGGCTCTGCTCTCTGGATGAAAGGAATGACATTACTCTGTCCCCTGGCAATCACGGCAGAACTAGTCTGAGCTCATGTGTGCGGAATACGGCAGCTCTCCTCTAAGCATTTTAGTGGAGTTCAAAAAGATATATTGGTGGCTTCATGTGTTTGTCCCTCCTCTCTGATCTGTAGCCATCATGCGATAGAACAATACTAAATTAGGAGGAAATAGGGTTGATCTGTTGGCTGATGAATGCATAAATATATTTCTGAGGTCAGATGAAGGGCTTTTTCTTTTTGGACTTTTTTTTGGTCATTGAACTTCTCAAAAGCATTCTTTGGAATTCTGTGATAACCTTGAGCCTTTCTATGCATATTAGGACTGTACGTATACCCTAATCTCAGAAAAAATAAACACTGAACATAAGTATTGCTTCCTACTAAAACCAAAAATTCCTAGTTACTTTTTTTTTTTTTTTTTTTTAAATTGGCCAATTCTATAATCAGTTCAATGTTATATTCTATAATCATGAAAATAGTGTTTTAAATTCATTTGTTTTTGCAGTGAGAACAATAATTTCTTGGCTATTCTGCTTAAAGTTTTAATTTGTTAACTGCTTAAATGATATGGGTCCTTTTTATTTCAAAAGTAATTCTTCAACAGTATAATGCCATGGTAAAGAACAAGCAAACATCCAGTAGTGTAATGACTGGAGCGCTGGAGGTACCAGTGACAGTGCTAGCAATCATCACAATTGGTCTGTTATGTCTTGCTTTTTGTAAAGTGTGGATCAGTGAGTATAGCTTTATGAAATGCACCTGTAGCTGATACTCCAGTACTGGGATCTCTTCATCATCTTTAGGCCCAAACTGGCGTCGTGTAGCTGAGAAACGCACAGCGATCGTCAAGGCCAATGTCAGATTGACCACTGCCATTCTCGTTATGGACACTCTTCCTCCAGACAAGGCACCTAGTGAGGCCCCAAAGCGTTTATTAGGGTCCTGAGAGAGAAAAGGAAGACTTGAGACTTGCGTGACACTTCCAACAAGCAAAACACTTAATGATTAGTCATGCAGCAATCCCATTACAGGATCTGGGCTAAAACATTCTGCTTATTTTTCTAAAGTTCTCTTCACATATTTTCATCATTCTAAAAGGCTGATAGCTTTGCAGTGCCAGTACTGTTTATTTAAAATGAAAACATGGGGATTCTTTCATGCACATCTAGCAACTAGAAACACAGACCTTTATGGCTCATAAGGATTCTTCCCAATAGCTCTCACCACTGCTGGCACAGTACTGTGTGCAACTTACACACTCCATATAAAACTATCATGTTAGTAAGTGATTTGCTTGGTGGAAAAAGTTAAACCGTTACATATATTTTAGATATTGTATAACTTCATTCAAGAAAGTGGCTTAGAATCCTTTTACATTTCTTTTACATTTCTGATTGTGGTCTTGTTTGAACAGGTGCACTGGTACTGGTAGTTTTATAGAAGACAGTATTGTGCTGACCTTGAAAGGAGTCACGTATTGTCCGTCAGCCGTCACATCTCCCGTTTTGTTGAGCAGATTTTCCCGAGGGATCCTCACGTTGTGGAAAACTGCAAAACTGTAATACACAAACCATCAAAACATTATGTAGACACAAACACGGATACTTTGATACTTCTTGAAAACATATGCGAGTACAAACATTCAGCAGTGTACAGTATGAGATCATTTCACCTTCTACACACTGCCATCTAGTGACAGTTCCATCAAGCAAGGCCCTTTACCTCTGCTTAATAGAAAACGTATTTAATGTTGTGTATTTAACACTCACATGGAGCACAAAACTCACCCATTGTCTAGTCCATTTTGGCCCAATTTCTTTCCCATGTCTCCAACCATTACCCCTGGCATTGCTAGTAACGTTTTGGGATCTCTAACCTGCAATATTAATACCACAAGACATGATTGCATGTCACAACATTGAAATGGCCAGTCCAAATTTTAGCCACAAACTGTCGCAGCACTCACTTATTAATTCCAGTAAATAAATGGATTAGGTAATGCAGACCAAATTAGTCTGGGTAAAAGTAAAAAGGAAGTACCTGAACCAAAAATGAGTGCAGGCCATGACAAACTCCATCAGGCGTGTAAAGCTGGGCAAACACAACAGCATGGGTGGCAGTTTTCCCTAGGTTTCCAACCCAGAATTTTGCTGCCTCGAAGTCTGGGGAGTTTATTACAAACTCCTATTTGAGGAAATGCGAAGTCAGAAGGACAGCACCACCATTTTTCGCAGTTACGTAACCGACTAGGCCACAGGCACCAGAAAGACATCAAGACTGGAGGGACTGATTGTACTTAATGAAAATGTTTGTTCTCTGCCACTGAAATTAAACACCACTTAAAACATGGAAATAATATCATTAAACATGTAACATTTTTACAAATAGTTAGTATGCTATATACTACATTAGAAATAGCAATATTGCATTTCAATGCTGTCTGTTCCTTTAACTTTAACTTTTACTTTAACTAATAAGCCTTAATACAGTGGTTGCTCTGTGAAACATTTCAAAATTATTCAAAATGTCATGCAGTTTTGAACTTTAATACTTTTCACACGGAGAAAGCACAAGAAAACCTAAGATCTAGCAATGACTGCCTTGGCCTGTTTTCCAAAATATTTAGTTCTTTTGTCATTATCCGTCTAAAGTACCAGTCTACAAGGTAAAACACATTAAATATGTAATCTTTCCATAATGATGCAGTTACGCAATATTTCAATATCAATAGAGTAAATATCAGTATCTAGTACACACTGTATTTGTTAGGGTTCAAATGAGGGGCAAAAGCTCACAGAGCTCCCTGTGAGACAGCACCACTGATCTAGCACATTCATATGGTTTATGATTTAAAGTGTATACACATTATTAAGCTATTTATGGCAAATTCACAAAGACGTGTATTTTTAAAAAATACATGAGTGTTAAACCACAATGCAGCTGAATGGTTAACACACAAGACTAAAAAGATAAAGACAATTCAGATAGGACTCTACACTTAATAAGAGCTCTACCCTAGATTTACTGCTATCTATCTATCTATCTATCTATCTATCTATATCTATATATATATATATATATATATATATATATATATATATATATATATATATATATATATATATATATATATATATATATATACACACACATACACATACACATACACACACACATACACACACACACACACACACACACACATTCTATACTATATACTATGTATACACATACACAGCAAAATCCACAGCTTGTTGTCACTGCACGGTATTATGAAAGTGTACCTGGCTGCTGGGGTCATATGTAGCTGTTGTTCTCATGAGCCTCGTGTTGCTGCCGTGGCTCATTTCTGTCAGCGCAAAACATCCATATATCTAAATGCACAGTAACAAAATGCAGCAGGAATTGCCTCTCAGAACTCAAATGGACACAAATTTCCACTTACAAACATCCTTTGTATTCCACCATGTGGAACTCAGAAGAAGAACTCAGAAGAAAAATGCTAATTACTGTCACTGGATTCGGCCATTTCAAGTCATCACAGTGACATCAATGAGAAATACAGTTTGGCAAAGGCATCTTTAGCATTGTCCCAATGTTAGCCTTAATCCCAATGTTTAGCATTGTCTTTAAAATGTACTCCTGATCCTTGATGTTATACATGAATGACCACATCTCAGAGAAAAATAAATTGCTTTGCCACTGAAAGAATCTGAACTTTACTTCTACATATGGCAAAATCCCCAAAAAGGCTCCCTACTCAGTGTCATAAACAGAGTATAAAATATAAAACAACTCCACTGTAGTTCAGTGTTAAATAGGAAGCAGTAAGGGATTTAGCCTTAACCAAAGTTTTGACATACATTTAAAAATCGGCTTATTTCAAAATATATAAAAGTATTTTCTTTAATAAAAGAAGAGCTCATTAAAAAGATGTAATGTCAGAAAAATGGTTAGGATTCAAATAGCAAACCATGGCACATTTGAGTAGTTGAGAATGTCCTGGGGAAGAAAGTCCAGCTGTTGTAATAATTATTAGTTAGAATATACTCATATTTTTAAGCTTGAAGACAAATTTACTGTTAGTTTCATAGCTTCAAATAAATTTAAATAGGTTTCTAAGCAAAAATGTGAAGTGCATGTACTGCCTTCAATTCTTTCTACATACATTATAATGCCTAATATACAGACAGATGATAAATTAAAAGGAAAACTAATTCCTTGAGGGAGGGAGTTTACTGGCATTGCTTGAAAACACTTGTCCCCTTAAAGTGAAGAATCACTGCAAATTATTACAAAGTTATTCTTACTCCTATGATGAAACATTTCTATCCCAATGGGAGTGGTCTCCTCCAAGATGACTCCACCCCCATGCACAGGACAGGGCTCACTGAAAAGCTTGATCAAAATAACACTATGGCATTTGCAGTCACCAATCCAGATGTCAACCTTAGTGAACACCAGTGGGGGAGTCTGGAGCAATGTTATAGACAGAGCTCTTCACCACCTTCATCAAAACACCAATTGAGGAACTATTGGTGGAGCTATACTAGAATCACTGATCACCTTACTAAGACACTTTAACAATGTGTTTTTTTTTCCTTTTTAATTTATCACCCGTCTGTATTTAAGGCCAGAATACCTGAATACACAGAAATGCTAAAAATAATTTTGAGACATAACACTACGTTGCCGAGTAAGAGACAGAAACAGGCCTTATAGACGACATTCAAGTCATTTTTTAAAGGACATTTGAGTCATTGCGTGCCAGTGAAATTTATGGCATCAGATACACTCGGCACTCTGAACTTTAAACCCAAACACTGAACTACTGCAGACTTAACTACAGCGGTGAACAGCAAGTGGGAGAAAAGAACTTTTACCATCATATTTTCAGTATCCTGCACGAATTTGAAGTGCCTCTGAGATCCAGAGCTAGCCACAGTACGCGCAAACATCTGAAGAAGAAGAAATTGATAGTTCCTATCAATATAGTGCAAATATATGGGTAAGATCATGTCCAAGCAGACTGAATACAGTTTTAGGTGGCATAAAATAATAATTTCCTTAAACCTCTGAGTGGTAATTATATATCAGCAGAAATGTTTTTAAATAGCTTACTCCTTTGTGGAGGAAGAACTTGGCCCCTAAGGACCAGTCGTACATGCCCAGGCAGTCGTTGAGGACCGTCACCTTCCATGGATTCTGCATCATCTCATCCTGGGTCAGGAAGTTGTACTTAAACAGCTGTTTGCAGCGGCGAAAAGTGAGCTCTCTCCTCCGTTCCACCGAGACATCCTCACCCGGCTGCCTGGCAAAGAGCGGGTCGTTCTCTAGGGTGTGGAAAATGTGCTGCTGCTCAGGAGGTTGGAGACATGGCATGAGGAGATAAAGAAGGATTGGGAGGTTTAACAAAACATAGGAATTAATGCATACTATTGATCTAAATATCGCAAGACAACATTAGACAAATGACAGGTTATATATGTGTTCAGGAAATTATAGATGTTTTTTTAATAGAAAAAACATTATTACACTTTTATTCCAACATTCCATCACACACACACATGCAACTAAAAACTCTGTAAAGTCAATTAAAAAAAAAAATAAAAATGTCCTGTTACCTTGAAAGCAATTATTTCCTCACCCTCCATGAACCTCAGCATTTCCTTCCAGTTGAAGGATGCTCTTTTTCTGTATACATCTAAAGGACCACTGGGAAGCTCTGGGAATTCTTTAGATAAATCCATTTTCTTGGGCCCTTAAGGATAAAATGAAGAATTAATACCAATGTGGTAACTTCTGAGAACCACTAGCACTAAGCTTTACAAAAAAGATTCCGACTCTATATAGAATATTAAAGCATACATAGCTATATAGAATACATAGCTCAAAGTAATTAAAAATTAATCTGATGTTTATACACATGGATTACAGCATTATTGGCAGTTCTCCATATGAATGTTGCTGCAAATGCAGTATGTTACCATTTTAAGGGTCAGAATACTTATAACTGAGGAAAAGTGTGCGACCTGATGGATACTTCTTGTGAGTTCTTATAGAGGTGATTTTACCTTTACAGGTAAGGTTCAGATTAGAATAAACACTGAAAACTATTAAATACGATTAAATAGATGCCTTTATTGACTGATGTGATGTTCACTGATGCTGGAAAAAAAAGAAGATTTGTCTTGTCCCACTCATACCCCACAACTAACCTCCATAATAGGGGTTTTAGACTGATGGTACAGACCTAGTGAACCAACATGAAGGTGTGTTTTTGATACATACTACAAAGCACTTCTGTAAATCACTCCAGATAAAGGCTTATTCAAATATAAATGCAGAATCTTCTAATATCATAGCATCTTTTACATTTAAGGAGAAATGTCTGAATATGTGTTACGTACATAGCGAAGGTTGTGCTTTAATGGACATATCATGTGTGTGTGGGCGTCTACAGCTCACGTAAGTGCATTTGTCATAGCATAGGCATGAATTAATTAATTATCAGTTATTAAACTTAATTTGGAAATGTGGTGTGCAGAATTCCCAACAGCTCAAAATCAATCACAGTTAAATAAATGGCGACGTTTCATACTTGCATGAGGAAAAAAGTCAGAACATTCAATAAAAATACCAAAGCGTGTTCATTAAAGGACATCTCCTGTGGGTTTTCTTAGAGGACATTTTACCTTTACATGTACGGTATGCTCAGCATTATTAAATAAATACATAAATGTACACTTGTTAAGTACCAGTTAATAAGGTGTTCTTTATATATAAAAAAAAAAAAAATGAATTGGGTGTTAAAAACTGCCACAGCTCCAGATAAATAACACAATTCATCAGACATCTTTCTACATGCAGAGGTTCAGGAGCTATTAGAATTCCCAGTACCCATTTCTATTATTTATGCAGACACCGTAATATTCTTTTTTTAATGTACTAAATCCCCTGGAACAGAAAAAGTGTGGGCAATGACCTGTTTAAATTTCACATGCTCCTGATAGAAAGCAAAAAAAATTGTTCAAAGGGTAAAGGTGGTCTATGTTTTTTGGTATTAACATAACAGATTTGTATGTTAAATGTCAGAGACCACAAAACAGTCTGTTCAGAAGTTATAAAAGCAGAAAAGATGAGAATATAAAGCTAATTTTACTGCAGTTTACTGCCAAGTAGAACAAGAGTCAGTAATACAAAGTTCACCATCTTTCCCTTATCACGTAGCTACAGTTCAGCCAATCCAGCCTGCTAACCCATTCACTGTGCTGACTTACATTCCCAATATGCTGAGGAAACACCCAGCAATGCCACTGCAGTTATTTCTATCTGAATCTAATCTTTAATCTTAGTTTAAAGGATAGCACAGAATTGTCCTTGCCCCAGGCTTGTAGGTTATTTACATACCTTTATCCACACTGCTCAGCACACATCATTCTAACACACAGGAACCCTAATAGCTCAGCTAAAGCTTAATTACTTTATAGAATTTAAACTTCTCTAAATATTATATTAACAGATTAACAACGCTGGACGACTGGAATGATTTTTAAGTAGACCACTTACCAGGCTTGCTGTGAATCTGCTTCTTCTTCTTCAGAGATAAGAGTTGTGTTCATAGTAATGTTTCAGATCGCCACCTACTGGCAGCACATGGGAAATTCACTGACACGACACTTCACTCCAGGACTCGTACTGTTATATACACTCACTGTCCACTTTATTTTATATATATATATATATATATATATATATATATATATATATATATATATATATATATATATATATATATATATATATATATATATATATATATATATATATATACATATATATACACACTGCCCTCCAAAAGTTTGGAAACGCCTGAACAAAATAGGGTTTTTGGGCAATATCAGCATAAATCCTCTTTAGTTAGTGACCATTTTGCATTGATAATAAGGGACAACACAAACTATGAAAACATATTTTATTAAATAAAAAGTTTATGAACATAAACATGAACATAACAGAAAAATACTCAAATTTTGGATTCAT
>CM040978.1:13789189-13841007 GCA_022985145.1 Pangasius djambal
ATCAATGCAAAATGGTCACTAACTAAAGAGGATTTATGCTGATATTGCCCAAAAACCCTATTTTGTTCAGGCGTTTCCAAACTTTTGGAGGGCAGTGTATATATATATATATATATATATATATATATATATATATATATATATATATATATATATATATATATATATATACACACACACACACACACACACACACACACACACACAGTGCCAGTAGTATATATATTTTGCAAAGCTGAAATGAGAGTCATATTTACTTTTATGATGGTTTTAGGTATATATTTAACTGAAAATGCCAAACAGGTCTTGTCACACTCTCCTCCTGCCTCTCTCTCCAGTGTTACTTTGTAAATGAGCCTAAGGTTTGGAGTGAAGCACAGAGTTACTGCAGGAAGCATTACACTGACCTGGCCACTGTTGAAAATGAAAATGATCAAAATAGGCTTATTGCTACTATAACTGCCACTTACAGCAGTGGCGAGCAAGTCTGGATTGGGTTGTATGATGATGTGCTGAATAGACGGAGATAGTATTTGGGTGATGATGCTTTCTATAGGGAGGGTGAGAGGGATTGCTGGAATTGGGCAGCGGGAGAGCCAACTAATTATAGTAGACATGAAATGCGTGCAGTAATGTTAACTCATGGATCTTGGAATAATTTACCGTGACACTTTTAGATATTTCACTTGTTATGATGGTGAGTTCTACATATTTTAACAAATATCTTACTGTAACATTTTATCCCTAGTGCACATCCATTTATTATTATTATTATTATTATTATTATTATTATTATTATTATTATTGCTGTTTATATTTTATATCAATTACTGCAGGGGTCAGCAACCGTACTGTAGTGATTGGAGTGGGTATGAATGCCTCTGATGCCCGTCAGTTCTGCAGAGAGCATTATACAGATCTGGCCAGCATCAGGAATGCATCAGAAAATGAATTACGTATTTTAGCAGGAGGGCAAAAAGTTTGGATTGGTTTTACAGAACTAGGTTATGGTCAGATCAGAGCAACTGTCGGACACTGGCAGATGGATTCATGCCCTATGATATAATGAATATCCCTTTGTCTGCTACAATGATAAATAATATCACTTCATAATAATACTTATGAACTTGAACTGACTTCAAACCTGAAAAACAAGTGCAGTTTTTGTGTTTGTATATTAGTTTAAATACAGCTTCTCAGTGCAGTAACCTCCCAATCCTGGGAGTGAGTGCATGTTAGACTAAAAACTGGCCACTGATGTATGGTAACCTTACAAGTACCATAATGATAAGTGCGACATGTGTCGAGACAATCTCATTGGAGGTTAGCAAGGTATATACAATATACATGTACATTTTCATTTCAGAATACTTATAAGAAGCATTTTTATGGTTCATATAAAGTATGTTAACAAAGTATAATATAAACAGTAGGATGCATGTCAAATTTGCCCAGAATCACTGTAATGATCAATATTATTGTTATTAACCTTCCAGGTATCATAAAGAGCTGTATGACACCTAAAGGAAAATCTCATACAGTACATTATAATACGTAAATATATTTTCCTGGCTCATAGTTTTTTCATGACATTTAGATCATATTCTGTTTGGTTAAGCAGGATGTAGCTCAAATTCTCTATTTACTTTATCAAAACTGTGCTTTATTACTGCATTTACATATTGTATGTACATAATATATTAAGTATAAAATTTGCATCTATGTTTTAAATGTTTATTTTTTGTGTCCTTAAGAGGTTCCCTATTCCTTATTTGTACGTTTTGGAATTAAAATTACACCAAAATATCTTCTGATTCTTTCTGGAGAAGATGCATGAATCAGTAAAGCCTTTAAATTAGCAAAATGAATGCATTTTTTAAAAAATAATTAAATATACAGTATATACTGTATACATAGCAGGTAACATGTACCTGTTTTTCACCTGTTCTGTATTTTATAGAAGATGAAATGCAAGCATAAGCATTGCAGGAAAAGATAAGCCCAAATGTATTGCTTGCAGTTTGATCATTCAGGGAGCAGAAAATTCAGTGAGTACTATCCATATGAAACACTGTATAGGCTCCTGTTAAATGCTCCCCATCCAGCATCTATTCCTGCCTCACCCCCAGTGTTCTCCAGGATAAAGTTGTTACTGAAGATAAATAAATTAATTACTTTAGATTTTTAATTACTTTAGGGGGGGGGGGGGATTTATAGATCTCTAAATATTAGAGCATTAAAGTAACTTATTAGAGCATTAAAGTAATTAAAGTTTTAAGCATTTTAAAACAGAGAAATATAATGTATACATTAAGTCCTCTAATGGGGTAAAGGGCATGCTGGTTGGATGCACCATTAAATCTCACACAGGTTTTGTGTGTATGTGTGTATGTGTTGTTTTTGTTGTTGCTGGTGACACCTTGTTATCCCTGCAATCTTTCTATATTGGGTAACTGGTTACACTGGAATGAGGAAGAATTTAACTGAACTTGATGAACATTTGGTTTAAAAAAAAAGATATCCTGGTTATCTTGGAGGTAATATAGTCAGATACTGACATCCAGTAAACCCGTACAAAAATACTACTCGCTTTATTGAAATTACAATATTTCCACACAAACCTGACTCAAGGGAAAAGATTGTAATATGAGAAAAATGAACCATCAATAAATCACCTCAACCAATAGAAGTAATTCTATTTAATTCAACAGAAATAGTTCTATGTACTAGTCTTCACAGAAGAAAAATAAAGGTTTTCTTCACCAGGAATCTGAGTTTAAGAGATTTCAAACAATACTGCAATGCTTATGTTAAAAGAAGGCTTGTCCAAGATTTAAGCTAAGTTTTTCTTGTTAATTTTTTCACAAATAATTTGTTTACACAAACACCAATTTGTGATTTATGTTGTAACTAATTACAACATAAATAAATAATAACAGTGAGTGAACAAACAAGTGAAAGGGTAGACTACAGACTATTATTTAAAGTAAAGCAAGAAAGTTCTGATCTCTTTTGGTGATATGGTTACACTGAAGTCCTTGGTCACGCCTCTGAAGGAGCTGGTGCTCTCTGGAACACACACACACACACACACACACACACACACACACATACAATTATTAACTTCATATGCTAAATTTTCCACTCATTATTAAATCCACAATAGAATGGGAATAATATGCAGGACTTGGTGGTATAAAGTAAGTTGGTAATACCCGTCTTCTCTCCCTTCTCAATCGTCCTCCAGCTCCATCTCTGGAGGTCCGCAATGTCCCAGGTCCCTGTGAGGGAACGTTCCTGTACTTCTTTTATTTCCCCTATGCCCTGCATGACTTCCTGAATGAGAAAGAAAAAATACGTTGAAATGTTAAATAGCAAATCAAGAACTGGTGGCCTCAGATAAACATCATGTACTTTAACAAAGCTAAACATTGAAACTTTTTCTGTTTTTGTAAATGCTACAGAATGCTGCAAATACATATGTCCATGCTGCAAAAGTTATTGGATCAATATTCATATTCTATAATTATAGAAATGCCATGACCTTGGACAAGTAGTCATAAATGATTTATTATAATATATAGTTTACTATAGCTTAGATATGCAATACTGTACAAAAGCATTGGCACATGTAAAGAAATGCTGTAAAGCAAAGATGCTTTTAAAATAATGCAATTAAACTTGCTTCTCTTCTATTATGCAATATGTTAATTTCTTTACTGACATACAAACAGTTTCCTTTAACTTCTAATTTAGGTTGGAAAAGTAATTCTTGGATATTGAAAATGTTTTTTTTTTACTGACCCGATATTGCAGAAGTCATAAAATAAACATCTAAGACATCATTCTCGCAGCACTTTTGCACAGTACTGTATATGAATTACACCTCACAACTAAAATCCTACACAGTGCAATTTTAAGCACTGAAATACCAGGCCAGATATTTGGAGCACATCAAGTTTATTAGCTTCAAAATTCTGTTGACAAATGTACAGTATGTCGATCCACAAGTATAATTGGCATACTGACATCCAATTACAAAGAGGTTATCTACATTATGTGGAAAACAAATGCTACTACTTTTGAGCATTTTGGCCTTAACAACAATTTAACCGTAAAAGCATGATGAAATGATAGAGATTGAGCTTTTCAGCACATTTAAATGTGCCTTCTTTCTTCATTTGATATACTGAAAATCATTGCGGGTTTGTTCAGCTCGTCCAGCTCAGGATGTTACCCCTCCCCATTTGCAGAGGTCGCGCTCTCTTAAATTCTAGTGCAACCTCTCACCCTAACTTCCTATTTACTTCCTCATTTCATATGTACTAGCTCACTTTTCAGTAGTTCTTGCTGCTACATTTTTCTCTTTTTTCCTATCCAAGTAGAAAAAATGTAATTTCTGAGCCTTGCTAATGTCTGTTGCTTTGATGTCTAGGCCCTTTGCCTGTTCATTTGACTCCTCTGGTTCTATCTTTTCTGCCCTCGTGTTCCAGCTATAATATACCATACAATAAATTAATTAGTACATGTCATAGTTTTACCTTTAGGTTGATGGTGGTAGGTTTGGACAGAACAGGATCCTCTCCTTTCTCATACAAGTGAGTAATCCTCAAGAGAACCCAATCACAGTCTGATTTAGATGTTTTTTCTCCACCTACAATAAATTGATAATAATAAATCAATAAATAATGACCTTTATTTAAAAAGCCCAAATCTTAGGACCAGCTCTGTGGGTGTATAATCTGGAGAGATTTGCGTACCAGAGTTGAGATCCTGGAGGTGCTGGTTGTGTTTTGGGTTGTAGCTCCAACCAGGAATACTGAGATACTGCAGGTGGAGATTCTGAGGCAAAACTACAGGCTGGACAGTGGGTCCATTCCAGCGCTCTCTCCTACTCCATGGTTTCTCTGGTAAAGATAAGAGGAAAAGAGGATTTAATGATCATGATCCTGCATGCTGCAGATCAGGGGTCTTCAGTCTTGTCCACAAAGGGCCGCTGTGGCTGCAGGCTTTCATTCCAACCAGGCAGGAGTCACATCTGTTTCCACTTGTTTACTCATCTCATCCTGTGCTCCAATCGACTAACAAGTGTGCCTCCTATTTAAATGGAATGCAAGCCTGCAGCCATACTGCCCCTTTGCTGATAAGATTGAAGACTCCTACTGCTGATGGTCCCACATGGATACCCTAAAGGTTTGCACATCGCAAAAACAGCTCAACTCAACCTTGTTTTAGTGGATAAACTCACGTGGATACTGTAGACTTGTACCTAAGAACTGCTGCTGCAATAATAAAGACTCCTATTTACAGTATGTTTCATACTGAACATCCCATCAGTATCCTCTTTACTCTTCTACAGCTGTATACTCCCATTCTAATAGTGGTATTTCAGGCTGTGCCATCAAAGAAAAGTCTTCCTGCAGTTTCAATATTCAGACAGTATCTACATAACTGTGTGCTAACTCACCAGGTTTGCCAATAGCAAAGACCACAGGTCTATGCTGTAGCTGTAATGCTGCCCGCTGATAGAGAGAGGCCATTGCAGCAGGAGAGCCAACCATCAGCCACAGAACTGGCTGCACTACTGAGGAGTCATTCAGGGTCAGATTATATCCCAGATTCCACTCCTGGTTGTTCCAAAGCCGCCTATGAAGCATCACCTACAACACCACAGTTTAAAAAAAAAAAAAAAAAAAAAAAAAAAAAAAAAAAAAACACACCTTAACTATAGTCATTACAGGCTAGTCTGCCCACTCAGCAGCCATTCTGGCAACTATAGTTCAGACTCCTATCATCTGTGGCTCAAATAGCACAAAAGCATATTTTACAGTGTTCCAGCTACTATACGTATCTCCATTGGCGACACCAACTGTCTTATGATTCCTTCTATGACAGTGATGATGCTCAGGCACAAATTGTTTTCTATTATCTCTTTATACATGCATGCATAGTATATAACATATTGACTTCCATACCACATGTAGTGCACTATATGACCAACAGAAATCTATTTAAAATTTAACCTATCTCTAGGGCTGTTAACTATAAAGTTAGCTAGTTCACTAAAGCTTAGCTATTCTGCCCTTTACTGCTTATTAATACCTAAATGTGTATTAGCTAATGTACAAGTTAGAGTGTAGCCTTTAAACAGACAGTATATTATGGAATAGCGAAACATGTAGCCTGCTCCCAAATACTTCCATGTATCTAATCCACAAAAAAAAAAAAAATAAAAAAATAAAAATTTTTAAATTATATATATATAAATTTTTTTTTTTTAATTTTTTTTTTTTTTGGATATACACACACACACACACACACACACACACACACACACACACACACACACACACACATATATATATATATATATATATATATATATATATATATATATATATTGTATGTACTCCAGTTCATAACATCTAATCCACAGGATAAGGGTCTTTTTGTCAAGGTTAGAAAAACTAAAGGATAATGTCTTTGGCAGGAGGCTTTTTGTAACATGCTTTTTGGTAACAAAAAGTACTCAGGACTGTCACAAAGAGCCTAGGTCTTTTTTTTCTGCTTTTGCCTTTACTAACACGGTGAGTGGCTCCATTTATAAAAGGGCACGATTAGGCCAGTCATGATTATGACATTTTGGCTGACTAGTACTGTATTTGTCATACATGTAATTCCATACCACACATGCCACTTCTATAATTTAAGCATAACAGTATAGTAGCAATGCATATACATATTTTCATCATTTATCAACACTGATATAAATAAGTTAAATATCAGGTTGCATTTGACCCAAATAAAGTGTTTTCTTTAGAATCTTTACATCACATTGCAATTTATTTTCTGCTTTACATGCTACCCTATTCATAGGTCAACCAGTAATCTCAATCCTGATAACGTTTCTGCTTTAACCTGCCAAAAATGGTATTTCATGTGATAATGTCTGTAGGTTACTCGCACCTCTATTTGGCCCTGGCTGAGACTAGCGACCCCATGCGCTCTCTCACTGAGTAGCACCAATCTGCTGTCGTCATCTTCAATGTATGCTCCTCGTACCATTGGGTAGTAGTTCTGCACATACACACACACATGGACAAAGACTCAGGTCTAAGTAAACATACAGCATGATCATTTCAAGACAGTAATGCAAGTGTCTTTCTTGTTCTTACTCGAGATAATGTATTGTCGATATACTTCTTGTACTCCCTCTTCATCATCTGGTAGCCATTATCATCAGTATGTATTGTCCTGTTGTTACTCAGACTAGTGGTGGTTCTGAGTACAGCTTCTCTATTCACCAATAGAGGGCCCACCGCATAGCTCTGATCCAGTCTCTGGCATAATAACTTGTCCTTAAAACCCACCGGCACCCGGGTGACCACTGAGTAAGTGTGGTTCTTATCAGATTCCTCCCTTTAGATAGACGTTACGTTAGATTCTTTAACCATAAACTGTTATCTCCACTTTGAGTTACAATTAATGATATTAAATGCTTAGCTTATCTATATATTTATAGAAGAATTGTTTATCCCTTAACATAAAAATATAAAAATATGTAACTAGTAAAAGGTTCTAGTTGTTTACCTGTAGAAATACTGACGTATTTCAGAAATGATTTTCCCTGGAATTATTTGCATTGAGACAGATTTGTACCCAGGAACAGCATCACTGGCTGTAAAGACATAGTTATCCGAGATAGGCCCGGCATGGACATCTCCATTGGCCTTGTATTCCCAAAAGTCTTGTTGTATCTTAACTGTCTTCTTCTCATGCCTGAAACAAAATATTTGGAAACCATAAATGAATTCCTTCACAGATAAACGCAAAAATGCTCTTATCCACCTAATATGTGACCATACATGGCTCTACTAGCTAGGAGATTCCAGAAAGTTCCAGAGTACAAGACAGAAATATGACAACAGACTCTACTCAAAAGATAGGTGAATTCACTTCAATTCATCAGATCTGAGCATGCCCATGATATTCTTATTAGCTGACTGATTGACACCCTTTTGTCCAAGACCCCCAGCCTGCTTCACCAATCAAACAGAACTATGGATTATGATACATATCAGGAGAACAGGGATTGTAAAACCATATATGTACAAACCTAATGATATTGAGTGCCAAAGTTCAACAGAGGTGCTGCCACAATAAAAATTACATTTATGGGTGATGACAGAATGATTGGTTTCAGTGTTTTGTAACAGGATGGAAAAGGTCTCCCGTAACTCAAGACATTTACGCGGGCACGCATAATTTCGAAAAAAGCTATGTGGGAGAAACAAGCAACATCAGCCTGTGATTGATGGACCTTACAGAAGCTTTAACCATTATACCAGCAAACAGTTATGCGTACTTTACATGTGCATAATATATGCACTAGAATTTAACATTTCTTTAAAAAAAGTCACAAATTAGTTACCAGGCTAGAGAATGTACCTCTCTCTCTCAGTATCAAACTTTCCTAACTCTTTGATAAACAGTGTTTTTTTGGCCTGCTATTTTTTAAATCAGCAATTTAGTATACTTAAATGCTTCAAATGTGGTATTCCACATTTCATTTTGACTAATCTTTCACATGAAAGGCAGGAAAGTAAAACTAATGTAAAAACAAAAAAGTAAATAAATAAAAAAATAAACAGTCCTACCCAGCACTTTGAGGTAACATATTCTATAATGTAATAATGTAATGATAATGAAATTTGAAAGAAAACAAAAACAATATTTAAAAAAAATAATAATAAAGAATTTGAGGTGACCTGAGTTTTACACTATGCAGAAGGTTTGTCTCCTGGTCAAACAGCAGTACGTAGCAGTCGTTCAGCACAGGCAAGAGCATTCTCCCTGTTTTCTTCCACTCACTGATGTTCCGTCTCTTAAAATTCACCACCCTCGCTGCGTAAGTGAGCCCACAGGTAGAGCCAGTGTTACACTTTGACTGTGGGAACTGGATGAGGTATTTTCTGTACTGAAGTCCACCCAGTTCCACCACAATGAAAAGGTCATAGTGATTTGGTGACTCTGCAGATGGCTGGATCTGAAAGAATATGCAGCACAGGTTTACTGATCACTTATCTACAGCACCACACACTAAAACTGCTAAGCAAGAAAAGATAATAAACCATCCAAGTCACCAAGATTCTTAACATATAAAAACCACTGAGTGTAGAACACGGGTATGGGACTGGTGAGAGTGTGACTGAAGAAGTTACCTGAGCACGAACTGCTTTCCCATTATCATCAAACACAAGTGCCATTGGATATTTTACAGAAATGTTGATGTATGTTGTAATGTTCCAAGCAAGTGGGTTGTACACAATGATGTGCTGCTCAAGGTCCTTTGACGACTCTGTATTGTATAAAAATTATTAAGCATTATTATATCATTCATAAATGACTTTGCTCTGTGCTCAATTTATATTCTAATGAATATTCATATCAGTAGTAGATGCTGATCACAGATTATATAAAGCATTTTTGAGCATTTTTGGGGATATAGTCAATGAACCTGAAGTACATGCTCACCTGGGCTAGAGGAGCTGGAAGGAATGCCAGGATTTTGAGGGAGAAGAAACATGGCTGCCAAAAGTTCTTGCACTCCCATCATACCTTGCATGAGGTGATCCATGTACATATCAGCCACTTTTGGTGATTCTGTTCCCGTAATACCATCATGATGTTGAACCTGGTTTAACGAAGAATAGGTAGCAAAAAGCATTAAAGAATATTGTATTAGATATTATCTAAAAAAAATAAATATATTTAAAAATGAAACATCAAGCACCTCAGAGACAGCCCATCTAATGGCTTTGAGTTTGTCCATGGCCCAGTCTTTCTGGACAGGGCCATCAGGGTACTTGATCCGGTACCGCACAAACAAAGACTCTGCAGCATGGCAAAGGGAACTGGCTCTTCTTGCAACTCCTTTCAGAACATTCCTGGAGGCATAGAACCCTGTCCATGCCTGGAATCGTTCTGAAAACAATGAACAAACAAAATCAGGGTTTGACCTACACTGTAAGAGTCACCTGGAAATGCAGAAAAGAAGTAACCTCTTCTACAGATGGGTGACAAAGACAGAAGAAAAAAATGGTTGTTCTGTTGTCCCAAGAAAGGCAGGGAAGGGTCACTGCAAATCAGTGCAAAGTTATCCTGACTGAACACCTTTATCCTATGATGAAACATTTCTATCCTGATGGGAGTGGTCTCTTTCAGGATGACTCTGCCCACATCCACAGGACACAAGGGCTCACTGAATGGTTTGACGAGGATTACATTAATTACATTATATGCAAGGGCTTTCACAGACACCAGATATCAACCCAGCTGAACATGTAGCCTATAGGAGATTTTGGACTAAAGTGTTAGCGCTCTCCCCCACCATTACCAAAGCATATCTTTTAGAAGAATGGTGTTCATCCAGCCAGTACAGGTTCAGAGACTTGTAGAATCTGCACATTGTAGCTATTCTGGCAGCTTGTGGGGGCCCAAAACATTACTAAGACACTTTTTACATTTACATGTAGAAGTACCATACTAGATAACTGGCTGCCAAAAAAATCAATTCATTTAGAATATTATGATATTTAAAGAAAACTTACCACTGGAATAGGGGAGAAAATCTTGGCTTCCCCTCACCTCCCAGGACATATTTGATTGGTACAAAGCTTGGAAGTAGTCTTTAAGAGTGGCATACTGAACAGTCACACCAAACTCCTCACTATGCTGGTTTATGTAATTCATCAACATGTCCATATTTGTGAACTGCACCGAGGCATTGTAGAACTGCTTGTCACATCCCTAGAAAAATGTCAACAGACTTTAAAATGTATAATTCACATACAGGTGGGTGGGTATATGAATAACATTTGTGCTTTTGGTTGGCACCAGTATAAAACTAAACTAACCCAAGGCCAAAGAACATGGTTGGTCTGGAACCACTGGGCTCTTTGTTTAATGTTGGTCACCATGGTTTGGGCATAAGGCTCCAAAGTGTCCTTCGTAACTGGGAGGCTCATGTTGGGATACACACCATCTTTAGGTGGGTCTGGAAACACAGCAACTCCATTCCAATAAAACCCTGACCTACATACAACAACATAAATGTCAGAAGAATTTTAATGGATTATATCTGTGTATGTAAAATGACATTAATGATTTAATTATTCTGATAAACTATATATAGTTTGTGATATAGATTAACATTAGATATTATAATGGCTTACTTGTTTGAGAAGGGGAGGTAGGAGGGTGTGCAGTAACTGTACTGGTCCATGGTGTGTGTGAAAATTTCCTGGGCCTCCCCTAATGAGGATGACCCTCTCCACACAAATTGCAGTCTCTGTATGAATATAAGAACAGTCATAATATTGGTCAACACATTTATCATGGCTACATGCACAGTTTACATACTCTCAAACACATTTTGGGTTAATTAGGAAAGCAAGACAACCTTGCTCTTCTGCATTTCATCTTTGAGGTTGTAGTCAATACGAGAGATGAGATGAGCATCAAATCCAGCCAGGGCAAAAAGGACCGGAGTGGTGGCGGAGGCACCGAAGGGGTCAACATGCCAGGAGAAGCGAGGCCTGACACCAAATGTTTCATATAAGAACCCATGTCCCTCTATAATAAAGAGAGGAAGGATGGAAGGTAGTATGTGTATGAGTGTATCAGAAAAGGAAGTGTCTATCTAGTGTCAGGGACAGTTCAGTGAGAAGTCTAATTAAGAAATTCTATCTAATTCTATCTCAGATGTACTTGATCACTCAAAATACTACTGTAAATACATGCAATCTTTTTTAAACTGTGTAATCTCATTTTAAATGTCTTTCTGACACAACAGGAATGGTCTGTACTTACAAATTAAAGTTAAAAGTCAATCTATATTATCATCTATATAAACTCTAAATTTACCATACAACTTGGCCTTCAAATGTTGGGATGTGGGGCCTAACGAGCTAGATAATACAAAACTGATTACTAATTAAACTGATAAAACTGACTGTCAGTTGTCCAAGTTATCCAGCAGGTTTTCTTGACATCATTTGTGAACTTAGGACAGACTTATGTTATATATTAGCTACTTTAACCTCATAGGTCCAATGCAAAACTAAAGAAGCAACCATCAGACACCAAACATCTTGAGTTACTGACTACATTTAGGGTAGTGGAAAATGGGCACATTTGATTTTTGTTTTTTCCCCCAAGTTATTGCTTCAACTTGACTAAATATTCAAGTAAAACTTGCACATACTAGCCATGGCACAAACCTGTCAGCTGAAGGATGGCATCATCAATATCCGTCACTGCCTCGTCATGCATCACCTGACCTCCAATGATAAACTCCAGACGCCCTTCCTGCAGAAGCTGTCTCACCTGACATGGAAAAAATCTCCATTAACAGACAGGTTGTATCCTCACTAACAAGCTCGCATTAGAGGAAAAGTCAGCATCCATCATTTACAAGGATGTAGAGTGACAGCAGTAAATGTTTATTACTCACTTGTTTCTTGTGCCACAGAGTTGCTGTGGTATTCCACCAAAGTCGGAAGAATTCCTGCTCAACCGCAATGAATTTGCGACTCTTAACTCGTGTTAGCTCCTCCACCACGGTGGTGTACACGTTGGACGCATAAGCATGCATGCTCTCCTACGGGGAACATCATCATCATCATCATCACACTCAGAAGGGGTTCTCAAACTTTTTACAGGCTACAGTTTAAAGGACCCCTTTAACTGTAAAAAGATTCATGGGACCTGTCAGATTTATTTTAAAATCAGACTATTAAAAAATTGAGACATTTGTCTTAAACATGAACAATAACAGTTTGGCTATTTATTGGCACCAGGGAGTTTTTTTAAATTTTTTTATTTCTAAACTTTCCATGCATAGAGCCCATTTTATTAAAATTGTCACAAGATTCCATTTGAGATTATTTTTAGACACAATAACTCTGGCAATGGGGTGTTAAGGTGTCCCCCATTAAACAAACAAACAAACAAACAAACAAACAAACAAACAAATAATGCAAAGTCCTTGGCTATGCTTTATGGACCCCTGGGGTCCCCAGACCCCTCTTTGAGAACCAAGTCTCTAGAGCACATATTCCCAACTCTGTTCCTAGAGTACCTCATGTCCTGCACATTTAGACACATTTAGATTCAAGTTTGTTATTTGTCACAGTTATATACAGTCTATAACTTGCAGTGAAATGGAAACCTGACCTACTCCAATTTAGACTGTGCATTAAATACTAAATTAAAGATAACATTTAAAAATCATAAATGAATAAAAAGTAATAAGAAATAAATGTATGTATGAAATTTATGTATGTATGAAATATAGGAGGAACACTAGGAGGAACTGAGTGTGTGTGAGAACAGAGGAAACACTGAAATGTGGACAGGGGTTACTCCAGTTTGCTGTCAACCCTGCAAAGCACCGAGCTTACCTGGACTGTGTACACCCATCCGACATCCATGTGACTGTGAGGGATAACGAATGTCTGGATAGGTTTTGCGGAATAACTCACAGAGACAGAAACACACAATAACCCAAGAAACAACAGTAAAAACCCCATGTTTCCGGATAAACTGCACTACAACTGTTTACAACCGACTACAAACAGTCTCATGACAGCGGCATATGACTGTCCTGTGCGCATGCGCACTTTAACCTTCTTCAAACCCGATCTGATTCTTCTTTTCGTGTTATTGAAATATGCGTAAATGCTGATATAAGAGCTAAGTGAAAGCACAACATTATAAAATGGTGTCGTCTATTAATTAAAACAGAGAAATGACTATAAAAGTTTTCTGTATATCAGCAACACGTCACTGTGCATGTTAGCCTCCTGACCAGCAGGCGGAGTCGCGGCCTGGGGCTTCGGCTCTTCTTGTCTAAAGATGGCTGAGGTTGATAACGATGGTGAGCATAAAACGTCTGAAAAAGACGATTTGCAAGTATTAAAGGTATGAACTCCTTATATAAATGCAATAAGCAGGTTGTCTTCGTTCATATTTAGAATGAGGAAATCTAGACTGATAGCTAACTTGCTAGCTGAGGGAGTTGTGCAGTTGCTGCTTAGCCTCCCGTCTATCACTATAACAACGAATACATGGCTTACTAGCAACACAAGCTACTATAGGGATGTAGTAAAACTGTAAACTTATATTGTTTATGTTGTTATTTATTTATTATATTGTTTGACCTATTTAGTTTGTGTGTACTATGAACTGTAGTATGTTGTTTCTGGAACATATACAATATATGGTCAAAGGTTTGTGGACACCTGACCATCACATGCTTATGTGCTTGTTGAACATGCCATTTCCAGATTTAGTCTTCGCTTTGCTGTTATAATAACCCCCACTCTTCTGGGAAGGCTTTCCACTAGATTTTGGAGTATGGCTGTGGGAAAAGATGTCCTATACAATTGTGTGCTTCCAACAGTTTGGGGAAGGTCCACATATGGGTGTGATGGTCAAGTGTCCAAACCTTTGGCCATATAGTGTATCTGTCTTTAGTTGGAACATTATATTTTAGTATCTAGATCTAGAACATATATACTGGAGTTAAAATACTAATATATTTTTGTGTTGTTTCTCAGGAGCTCGTAGATGGACTTTATCTCTTTAGGGATCACTATTTTGAGACGCACAGTGTGGAAGATGCTGGTAGAAAACAGAACGATGTTGCCCAAGAGATGAATAAGACACTAAAGAAACTGGAGGAGAAGGAAGGTGAGTTTAATTTACGCTCCCAGATAATGTAGCTTTATAAGCTTTGCAAGCAAGCATGAGATTCCATAGGTGCCAATATATATGGATATATATATATATATATATATATATATATATATATATATATATATATATATATATATATATGGATATGGATATGGATAGAGGGATAGATATACTTTATTGATCCTGCAAGGGAAATTATGTTACAGCAGCATAAAGACTAACAATAAAACAGAAAGCAGAATTGCAAATCTACAAAAAACACACTGAATTTAAAAAAAAAAAATATATATATATATATAATGAGTACTAAAAACAAGTGTGCAAAAATGATGTTTATTAGCTTGGTCCTTCTAAAATCCACTGCCATCTCCTTGGTCTTGTTTATTTTTATGAGCAGATGATTCCTGCTGCACCATTTCATAAAGTTATTCACCACTTCCCTGTACTCCAACTCCTGCCCATCTCTAATACATCACACCACCGCAGAGTCATCAGAGAACTTCACATCATATGTGTTGACCTTTTTTTTTTTTTTTTTTTTTTTAAATATAAATTGTTTTCCTTGATATGTGGTTCTTCTGTTGTGTTGCTGTATCAATCTCTCTGTTATTTCATCTGGTTGATTTTTGATTATACAAATACTACAAGACAGGACACCACACCTTATACAAGGCCAAAAAATAAGATGAGATTTAAAATCTGTTTAATAGTGTCAGTAGATGAGGGTGAGTTTGCATAAAAAGGGGGAATGGTTTAAGATTTACATGAGATAATATAGATTATGCAATTTTATATTTGCATATTTCATGTAATACACAGCTCATAATTCAAATGCACATATGTCCTCGTCGTTTTGCAGATCTCTACAAAAACAGCGCTCAGTTTTTGCTCCTGCGGGGCCGATGTCTGAACATAGCTCCGCAGTTCAGTCAGGCAGCAGAAGAGAACCTCTCAAAGGCAGTAAAACTGGAGCCAGGCCTGGTGGAGGCGTGGAATACGCTAGGCGAGCAGTACTGGAAGAAAGGTGACCTGATTGCTGCAAAGACCTGTTTTACTGGAGCACTACAGCAGGTACGTGTGAGAAAGATCATGCTGGGAGCACAGTGGTTTTGAAACATTTTAGGCAAGTGCGTGTCTGTAAAACTAGATTCTGTTAACTAATAATGATATTTCATTCCACATAATAAAAGTCAAATATGAGTGTATATCTGTGACTTTAGGGATTTCCTTTGTAATGTTCGCACTCTGTTCGTTCTTCAGAGCAAAAATAAAGTGTCTTTGCGAAATCTCTCCATGGTGCTGAGGCAGTTGCCTCCAGACGGGGGCGCTCAGGAGCAAGGCAAGCGTATCATGGAGAGTGTGGATTTGGCTAGGCAGGCTGTGCAGCTGGATGTCACAGACGGAACATCCTGGTGTAAGTTTGTTACAGTTTGATGGGCTAATGAATTATGGATGACTACCTTAACTATAAAATGTTGCTGTTTTATACACACACACACAATATCTACCTATCTAGATTTTTGTCAATTTATCTCTTTATCCATAGATAATGTGTGTGTGTGTGTGTGTGTCTACAATACTGTGCAAAAGTCTTAAGCACCCTAAATGTTCTTTATAGACATTAAGAAGTCTGTCGGGGTTTACCTACAAAAACAGCCGCAAGTGTGCTGGTCAAAATCCCCAGAATAACTGTGGCAGATTCTCCAAGATGCTTAGAAAAATGTATCAGTCAGTTTCCTTATAAAACTGCACAAAATGTATCTGAGACTATTGATACATTTTTAAAAAGCAAAGGGTTGTCATGCCAAATATAGACTTTTAGTTTATTGCTGTTTATTGGTCTTTTATAGATTTTTTTTTTTATTTTTTTTTTTATGTAGAAGACATTGAATTTCATTATTATTTAAAGGCATAGTTGGTTACAGCATTTCTTTGCACATGTCCAAGACTTTTGCACAGCAGTGTGTGTGTGTGTGTGTGTGTGTGTGTGTGTGTGTGTGTGTGTGTGTGTGTGTGTGTGTGTGTGATGTAATTGCCTTTAGCTTTACAATAAGTCATTGATGCCGTGTGGGTGGTTTGACTGAATTATAAATTATATAAGATGGCAAATTTATTCAGTAAAATTGAAATGAATTAAATGAATGCTTTCCTGAGCAGACATCTTAGGGAATGCATACATCTCCTTGTTCTTCAGCAGTGGACAAAATCCTCAGATGTCTCAGCAAGCTCTTAGTGCCTATTCGCAAGCTGTGAGTAGACACACACTAGATAGATTATTCAGAGGCCATTGTATTCTGTATATTTCTACTGATTATCCTGCTAATTGTATGTATTGTTTATTTGTTTTAGGAGAAAATTGACAAAGCATCTGCCTTAAATGCTGATCTGCACTTCAATCGTGCCACAGTAATTCTCTTGTTCTTTTTGTTTTTGTGCTCTTTCAAACTGATGATTCATTTATTCAGATTAACTCCAACATACAAAGTATAGCTTTGTGCTACATGACAGAGCAAGGTTTTAGTGATACTATTGAGGTAGATTTGCCTCAAATTATTCAGTAAGCATGCTCTTGGGTTACTGTAAATCAGTTAGAAACTCAATTTTGTTTTCTAATTTTTGGCTTTTCTAATTTTTTAGCTTGTAGACTGTATTTCAGCAGCTCATATGCCCGTGTCAGTGTGAAATTGACTTATTGTAATTTCTTTCTTGAATTTTTGTGTGAAGAAAACTTTTTTCTGTTAGCATTGTGCAGACCTTCCTAACTTCATCTTTTATTTCTGACTCTGCTACATTAGCTGTTCCAGTATGAGGAAATGTTCAGTTCAGCTTTGGCTGGATACAGTCGAGCTGCAGCTCTTGACCCCGGCTGGGAGGAACCTACCGAAAGAGAGAAGCTTTTGCTGAAATACTTAGACCAAGTAACTGGTCTAATGGAGAATAAAGTGAGTTGTGAAAATGTTGTATCATGATGATATATAAAGCATTGATTTTGTTAGTGCTTTCATAGTAGCTGAATGCCATGAATAGCAGCAGAATGCTATAAATGACAACTGCTGAATGTGTATATACGAATTTTTGTATGTAAGCCTGGTGGATAAGCTTGACCTTTAAAGCTATTACCAGTACAAGGTGATATCTTCTTCCTCTGTCCTTGTCCCTCAGGGGAAAGTTAAAGCACGGCGCCTGCGTAACATGCTTTCCTCCCTGAGCATGTCGGCTTTGGGTCTGTGTGCCTCGCCTCAGTATCGCTCCCCGACAGGCCGCACTGGAAGCCTGGAGCTCCGCAGTTTTGCTGCTCTTACACACGGCCATAATACCGGTGTTGCAGCCATGGGAAAGGTCGTCTTCAGTCTGGCTATGGAGGGCCGCATGGCCTTGTGAGTGAATTAGTAAACAATTTATGACTGAGCTGTATTTAAGAAAGGATTTTACAGTAATTTCATGTTATCTGCACACTTGTGTGCTGTGTTACTGCCTATTAATAATAATAATAATAATAATAATAATAATAATAATAATAATAATTTTCTCCTCACAGTACATTTGGGATAGTGGACAGTGAGGAGACATGTTGTGTGGTCATGGTTTATAACATAGCTGATGGCTGGGGTGTGTTAATCGGAGACACAGTAGTTATTCCTGAACCACAAGTGAAACGGCACAGCATAACTCACAACGATAAGGTACATGCACTCATTCACTACTTGACACCTACTGACATTGTGTTATAGGGATGCACGGATTGTTGAGCCACCCTATATAATAATAATAATAAAAAAAAAATCCATAAAGTACAGCAGAACAATCATTTAGGTGCATAGTTGGCATAGTAAAATGCATCTACATGTGAAATTCTAACAGATGTTGTGCTGTCTATTTTTATGTGAAAAGAGTTAATTTTTCATATCAGAGTAGAACAAGAAAAGGCAACTTTAAATGCAGAGTAAAATATGACAAAATATGACAAAGCCGACTTGTACCCATACCAAATGTGTTCATGGCAGAAATTATTTGTCTAGTGATGCTGAGGAAAAACATTATAAAAGGACAAAAGAATGACAGTGAAATGGTCAAAGAGCCCTCATAATTGCAGTATGCGCTAAATCTTCCAGTAATGCAGCTCAGCTATTGCAGGGTGTCGAGTACAACAGACACAGGCTAAATCTTCCTCCTTTTATATAACATTACACTTGTCTTAATTGAATGGCTGGTCTTAATTGTTTTAATGTATGGATTTATTTTAAAAAAAACTTGGTGGCACAATGGGTAGTGTTAGTACCTCACCGCTCCAGGGTCCTGCGGCGATCTTGAGCTCAGGTTACTGTCTGTGTGGAGTTTTGCATGTTCTCCCCATGTCTGTGTGGGTTTCCTCCAGGGTCTCCAAAAACATGCTTGAAGGTGGATTGGCTATAAGAGATTGCCCCAGGTGTGAATGTGTGTATGATGCCCTGTGTCTGTGAGGGACTCCCCCATCCAGTGTAAATTTCTGTATCATGCCTAGTGACACCGACCATGAAAAAGAGGTTGCTGAAAATGAGTTTCACAACATTTTCATTAAATGTACGTCTAGTAAATATCATTTCAAGCTATTTAACCTTGACAGTGTAATTGGTACGTAAGACATGTACAATCTAAATGATTCTGAAGCTTATCAAATAAGTTTCACATTAGTGAGCGAACGTAAGGATTTATACATAAATAAATCAGGAGCTCTCATAAGATTCAAACATTTTTCTATCAAACTGGATTTTCATAAATACCACATTTCTTGTGTAAATGTTCATGCAAATTATTTCCTCATAAATCTGTAATTCAGTTTCTAGATCAAAATGAAATTTCTCTCATTTGTGCCATGTTACAAAAACTTACTGCAAATAAATTAAAAGTGCTTGAGAGTCACTTTTTGCTATTTAACCGTGTTTCATGAAATTTGGATTCAGCCAATTTTTTCATATCTATGCATCATTAAAGTACAGCATGTAAAATGTTTTACATATAAGACTTGTCACTTACATCTCTAACCCTTCTCCTTGCAGTCTTATGATTTCCGCAGTATACGTGTGGACTCTCCTCTACTGCTTATTGTGAATGGAAAGAGACAAGCGATGCAAAGCCAAACAGCGACTTCAGTCAGTTACAAACCACACTCTGAATGAGCGAGTGCAAAGAGAGTAGACAATGGAGCCGAATCTTTTTCATTTTTGGTTGTACATAGTGTGTAACATTTTGTTTAGTTGAATTTATTTGTACATATTTATTTTTTATTTTCATTGATGTTGCTGGGTGTTTTTGTAAAAAAAAAAAAAAAAAAGATTCAGATGCCAGAACCAGATCTGAGACAATAAAACTTTCCCAGTGGTGCTCCTAAAATACTTAAGAATCTGTCATGTGATTTATAAGATGAGCTATGATCTTGTCAAATATACCTAAAATCTGACATGCACAACGTTCCTCAAACAAGTGGAGAAGAGAGGGCAGAGATTACATCATCAGACTTCTGAACTGAGCCTTTATGCTTTCTAACTAGCTGTGTGACAAACTGGCAATTGTCAAAATCCATATTATTATATGATTATTATAATTATTACTTGCTATCCCCCAAGGTTTCTGCCCTCACTCATTAAGAAAGTGGATAAAATGTTTGCTGCAAGTGCTAAACTAGGCTATTTGCAGTCTAACCTGTATTATGCTGCACAAAGCCCCCACACTATAGCAACAGAGAGAAATAAAAGACAGCAGGAGAGAGAGGAGAATAGTCTTGAAAACAAAGTACACTCCTGCTTGAGTTGACATGGAATAATCAAAAAAATACAACTTGTCATAATCACACACTACTCAATTTAGCAGCATACTTTGCTGACACCAATCCAAACATCTTTATTATCTATAAACAACTTTGCAATGAACACTGAGAGGAATTAAATAATTCAGTGGTGGCAAATTGTACAATCAATGTGTACCCAAAGAATATAACAGTGTAATAGAAAAATACAGATGCATACCAAACTAGCAGTTTTTATGCAGTCAGTTTTTCTTTATAAAGGAATGTCCTTTCTCTCTTGGCGGTGAGCTAAATTGGAAAAAGCTCTTGAAGCTCTCTGGTTCTAGGACAGAATGGAAGAGCTTGTCACCTTCGGGACCCACAGCTAAGAAAGGAGGAGTGGTGTGGGGAGAGCGCTGTCTAATTATTCCTGAGGGGAACAAGTGTAGAGACCAAAGTTAGTCTTTAACAACCACATACATGGTCTGCTTTATATTACTTGTATAGAATACTAACAAAGCTGGGCAGGTATGTATAAAGATGCTCAGAATAAAATATTGGTTTGATGCAATGAAACATTCTTAGGAGTCAGCATATTTAATCCTAAACTTATGGCTAAGAATGGGAGCAATGTACAAAAATGTTTTAGACTTTTCTGTACTTTTAAATGGGCAGGTATTTAAGAATGCTTCTCAAAGTTTCTCAACCTATTCAGAGTAGTGAAATGTGGCAGCAGTGAGACTAAAATGTCCGAAAGACCTTACCCTTTTTAAAAATCATATAATTTATAAATAATCAAATATTTATGCTGCCTCACAGCTCCAGGATCCCCCGTTCAAGCTGAGCTGAGATTACAATCTGTGCAGAGTTTCGCACATGTCCTCCCCATGTCCCAAAAGTATGCCAGTAGGTGGGTTGGCTACTGAAAATTGGCCCTAGATGTGAATGAGTGTGTGAATGAGTGTGCATGGTGTCCTGCAAGGCACCATTCAGGCTGTATTCCTGCCTCATGCCCAGTGCTCCCGGGACAGGCTTTGGATCGACTGCAACCCTGACCAAGTGATTACTGAAGGTTAATGGATGAATAATGGCAGTTTTATATATATATATAAAACTGCCATTATTCATATATATATAGAGTCATGTCCAGAAGTATTTGGACAATGATGGAGTTTTTGTGATTTTGCCTTTATACTCCACCACAATGGATGTGATATAAAACAATAAAGATGTGATCGAAGTGTAGACTTTCAGCTTTATTTTAAGAGGTTCCACAAAAATATGGCATTTACCATTTAGGAATTACAGCCATTTTAAGCAAAGTACTTCCATTTTCAGGGGGTCAAACGTATTTGGACAATTGACTGACAAGAAGTTAATTGACCAGGTGCAGACCATTCCCTCATTACTTCAAGACAAATTAGGCAGATAAATGGTCTGCAGTTGATATCAGGTATTGAGTTGGCATTAGGCAGCTGTTCGACTGGAGCTACCAATATGAAGTCCAAGGAGATCTCAATGCAAGTGAACGAGGCCATCATTAGGCTGAAAATACAACATAAATCTAGAAGAGAGGTAGCAAAAACCTTAGGTGTGGCCAAATCAACAGTTGGGTACATTGTTAAAAAGAAAGAAAGCACTGGTGAGCTCAACAACATCGAAAGGCCTGGAAGACCACGGAAGACAACTAAAGTGGATGATTGCAAGAATCCTTTCCTTGGTGAAGAAAAACCCCTTCACAACATCAACAGAAGTCAAGAATACTCTGGAGAAGGTAGGTGTATCATTGTCAAAATCTACAATCAAGAGACACCTTCATGAAAGTAAATACAGTGGGTTCACAACAAGGTGCAAACCACTGGTAACATTCAAGAACAGGAAAGCCAGATTAAACTTTTCCAGAAAACATCTAAAAAAGCCTCCCATGTTCTGGAATAAGATTCTTTGGACTGATGAAACCAAGATTAACTTGTACCAGAATGATGGGAAGAGAAAGGTATGGAGAAAGAAAGGAACAGCTCATGATCCAAAGTATACCACATCATGTGTCAAACATGGTGGAGGCAGTGTTATGGCATGGGCATGTATGGCTGCCAGTGGAACGGGCTCACTGGTGTTTATTGATGATGTGACTGCTGACAGAAGTAGCAGGATGAATTCTGAGGTGTATAGGGCTATACTGTCTGCTCACATTCAGCCAAATGCTACAAAACTGATAGGACGCCGCTTCACAGTGCAGGTGGATAATGACCCTAAACATACTGCGAAAACAACAAGACTTTTTGAAGGCAAAAAAATGGAATATTCTTCAATGGCCAAGTCAGTCGCCTGATCTCAACCCAATAGAGCTGCTTTTCACTTACTGAAGACAAGACTGAAGGCAGAAAGACCCACAAACAAGCAGCAATGGAAGGTGGCTGCAGTGAAGGCCTGGCAAAGCATCTCCAGGGAGGAAACTCTGAATTTGAATTTTGAGAACATGGGCTCCAGACTTCAAGCAGTCATTGACTGCAAAGGATTTTCATCCAAGTATTAAAATTATGGTTATATTTACAATTATGTCACTTTGTCCAAATACCTTTGAGCCCCTGAAAATGGAAATACTTTGCTTAAAATGTCTGTAATTCTTAAATTATAAATACCATATTTTTGTGGAACCTCTTAAAATAAAGCTGAAAGTCTACACTTTGATCACATCTTGATTGTTTTATTTCAAATCCACTGTGGTGGAGTATAAAGGCAAAATCACAAAAACTCTGTCATTGTCCAAATACTTCTGGACCTGACATTTTATATATATATATATATATATATACATATACATATATACACACACACACACACTATATTGCCAAAAGTTTTGGGACGTCTGCCTTTACATGCACATGAACTTTAATGATATCCCATTCTTAATCTGTAGGGTTTAATATGGAGTTGGCCCACCCTTTGCAGCTATAGTAGCTTCAATTCTGGCTTTCCACAAGGTTTAGGAGAGTGTTTATGGGAATTTTTGACCATTCCTCTAGAAGCTTATTTGTGAGGTCAGGCACTAATGTTGGACGAGAAGGCCTGGCTCGCAGTCTCCGCTCTAATTCATCCCAAAGGTGTTCTATCGGGTTGAGGTCAGGACTCTGTGCAGGCCAGTCAAGTTCCTCCACACCAACCTCGCTCATCCATGTCTTTATGGACCTTGCTTTGTGCACTGGTGCGCAGTCATGTTGGAACAGGAAGGGACCATCCCCAAACTGTTCCCACAAAGTTGGGAGCATGATATTGTCCAAAATGTCTTGGTATGCTGAAGCATTAAGAGTTCCTTTCACTGGAACTAAGGGGCCAAGCCCAACCCCTGAAAAACAACCCCACACCATAATCCCCCCTCCAACAAACTTTACACTTGGCACTATGCAGTCAGGCAAATATCTTTCTGGCAACCGCCAAACCCAGACTCATTGCCAGACAGAGAAGTGTGATTCGTCACTCCAGAGAACGCGTCTCCACTGCTCTAAGGTCCAGTGGCAACAAGCTTTACACCACTGCATCCGACGCTTTGCATTGCACTTGGTGATGTAAGGCTTGGATGCAGCTGCTCGGCCATGGAAACCCATTCCATGAAGCTCTCTACGCACTGTTCTTGAGCTAATCTGAAGGCCACATGAAGTTTGGAGGTCTGTAGCTATTGACTCTGCAGAAAGTTGGCGACTTCTGCGCACTGTGCGCCTCAGCATGCGCTGACCCCACTCTGTGATTTTACATGGCCTACCACTTCATGGCTGAGTTGCTGTTGTCCCCAATTGCCTCCACTTTGTTATAATACCACTAACAGTTGACCGTGGAATATTTAGTAGTGAGGAAATTTCACGAATGGACTTATTGCACAGGTGGCAACCTATCACGGTACCACGCTTGAATTCACTAAGCTCCTGAGAGCGACCCATTCTTTCACAAATGTTTGTGGAAGCAGTCTGCATATATATATATATATATATATATATATATATATATATACACATACATACACGCTCACTGATCACTTTATTAGGAACACTATACTAATACTGAGTAGGGCCTCCCTTTGCTTTCAAAACAGTATCAATTATTCGTGGCGATTCCACACAATGTTGGAAACATTCCTTTGGGATTCTGGTCCATGTTGACATGATTGCATCAGGCAATTCCTACAGATTTTTCAGATGCACTTTCATGGTACGAATCTACAATTCTACCACATGCCAAAGGTGTTCTATTGGATTCAGATCCAGTGACTGGGAAGGCCCCTGAAGAACACTGAACTCATTGTCATGTTCATGAAACAAGTTTGAGATGACTTTTGCTTTGTGACATGGTTCATTATCGTGCTGGAAGTAGCCATTAGAAGATGGGTAAATTGTGGCCATGAAGGGATGCACATGATCAGCAACAATACTCAAATAGGCTGTGGTATTCAAGTCATGATTGATTGGTATTAATGGGCCCAAAGTGTGCCAAGAAAACATTCCCCACACCATTACACCACCTCCACCAGCCTGGACTGTTGACACAAGGCAGGTTGGGTCCATGGATTCATGCTGTTGGCACCAAATTCTGACCCTATCATTCTGCTGGACCCTATCCAGCAGAAACCAGGATTCATCAGACCAGACTATGTTTTTCCAGGCCTCAACTGTCCAGTTTTTGTTAGCTTGTGCCCACTGCAGCCTCAGCTTTCTGTTCTTGGCTAACAGGAGTGGAACCCGATGTGGTCTTCTGATGTTGTAGCCCATCCGCCTCAAGATTTGACATATTGTGCATTCTGAGATGCTTTTCTGCTTACCACAATTGTACAGAGTGGTAATCTGGGTAACTGTAGCCTTTCCGTCAGCTTGAACCAGTCTGGCCATTCTTTGTCTCATCAGCAAGGTGTTTCCGTCTGGAGAACTGCCACTCACTGGGTGTTTTTTTTCTTTATTACACCTTTCTGAGTAAAGTCTAGAGACTGTTGTGCGTGAAAATCCCAGGAGATCAGCAGTTTGATCAGGCAGTCAAAATCTGAGATCACATTTTTTCCCCCCATTCTGATGGTTGATGTGAACATTACCTGAAACTGCTGGCCTGTATCTGCATGACTTTATGCGTTGCACTGAGTTCGAACAAAAGGTGCCATGTTCTAAGTTTTTTTTTTTTTTTTAAACACATCTTGATGTAAATATCAGGAAATTAAAGCAGAAATTCTTATCTGTCATCTCATCTTTTGACCGCAAAACATCAATGTATAAAAAAAGAAATACAATTTAGCCTTCCTGTTCCAATACTTTCAAAGGGGACTGTATACACACACTGTATACAGGATATATGACACCTTATGAGACATGACTAGTACTATGTGTTTTCAACTTTAGCACTACAGAGGTAGTAGCCAGAGATTCCTGTCATTTTCTTTCCCATGCCTTGACCTCCTCTTGGCTTTCACTCAACCAAATGTTACCACTCACCAGAGGGGAAAACATGGGCAGCCTGGTTCAGTCCATCTTTGTCAGAAGCCTCCATGGTGCGTAGCCTCAAAGTCTCAAATAGCCCCTGAAGCTTCTGATACTGTCTGTTTCTCTTCACCAGAAGCTCTGAAACCTCACTATATTTTCGCTTATATTCCTCCAGCCTCTGGACACAGCGAGAGAAAATTTAGCCTAAAATGCTTAGTTCAGCAAAGCAATCGAACCTGATTCATGTTACCCAGCACACAAAAATCTACTAGGATTAAAAGTATTCAATGAAATAGCAAAAACCTTATTTAGTGAGGCAATCTCCTCTCGCATTGCATTCAGCTCATGCTCTTTGGATTGGTTCTGCTGTGCCATCACCTTCTCCATTTGGCCAACTTGCACCTCTGCTCGGGACAAACTGTACTCCATAAGCAACCTTTCTTGGTTTACCTGAAGCACATTAATCCAAAAATATATCAAGTAGGCCCTGGCTCACAGGGCTGCACTTACAACTAACACTCATTTCAAGCAAGTACTGTGAATAGCTAAGTATTAAAACAGCTAAGTACAAAAGTATGCCTCTTCCATGGTTTCTCTGTGCAAAAGGACGATCTACTACTATTTTGCAATTTATCTATAAAAATGACACCATAACACAGATATATTCTGCAAACAACACGATAATATACAACACGACAAAATCAAAAGTAACGCTGTTTGAAAAGAATCCAGAGAAAGGAGTTAGAGATATGCCATAAGATTCTCAGTCACCGCATCTTACCTGAAATCAGTCATATATGATATCTGACAGAGCTACTACACATTACAGAGCTATTACAATTTTTAAAACTTTCCAGACTTCATATGTTTCAGTTTAATAATAATTTTATTATCATTAACTGTATTGTGAAAAGAGAAAAATATGTGAGATGTACATTATGGATACAGTATTAGTGCAGAAAATAAGGTAATGTCTAAAGACAACACATTTAGACCCTTTATGTTTTACTTTGACAACTGAATGCTATTTGCAAAACATATTTCTGGGTTCAATCCGAGCTACTGTCTGTATGGAGTTTTGCATGTTCTTCCTGTGTCTGTGTAGGTTTCCTCCAGGTTCTCTGGTTTCCTCCCGCCTCCCAAAAACATGCTGGTATGTGAACTGCCTCTAAAATTACCATTAGGTGTGAATGTGTGTATGCATGGAATGCTGTGATAGACTGGCGTAAAATCCAGTTTGTATTCCCACTTCATGCCTGTGTTCCTGGGACGAACTCTGGATCCACCACAGCTCTAAACAGGATTAGGCAGTTACTGAAGATGAATGAACGAACATTCTGGTCTGAGTACGTTTAAACGGTACATTTTTCCAGACTTCTAGAAATCAGTGAGAAGAAAAGTGATTTATTTTTTTTTTTGTATTGTTTGTACTCCGTGATGGGGTGATCTTGAATACAAAGCGAACCTGGTATGTCCAAAAGGCCAGTGCTCGATGGCTGATATCCAGGACGGTCTCAGGTCGCAATCCTACCAAAACCATGGCCTTGTACTGCTCTGAAGGCGCCAGCTCAGTGCGCACGATGTCCAGTTTTCCTGACAGGGCAGAGGAACAGGCAGGGCAGATGGCCGGAGTGCGGCTGAACTCACCGGAGCCGTGCCGATCACAGAAGATATGAGAGCAGGCCGTCACCCAGGCGAAGCCGCTCAGCCTGCCTCGACACTTGGGGAAATTACAGATCAGGCTGTAGTCATACATGGACATGGCTAAACCAGGAGGAAACGGGAAAACAAAACACAAAAAAAAGAGACACAAAGAAGAATTGCGAGTTGAACTGAGATTAGCACCCAAGCTAGTACGCGCGAAAGGGTGACTCTGGGGCTAGAGCTAACCGCTAAACTCCTAGCTAGCTAAAATTGAGTTTTGCTAGCAGCTGCTAGTAAATAAGACAATATATATAACAAGATAATTAAACATAATTCAACTATTACCGCTATATCGTGTATTTGACTCGTTTAATACATTTAAGGCACATATGCCCTGTTCAGTAAGACATCATTACCTGACATTTCCAAAACCGCTAAATGGCTGTCAAGTATTTGGCGCTTTTGTGAAGTAGGTACCTCATTATGGTGCATTCACAAGCTACCTGATTTACCGTAAACGCTAGTTTCCGATCTAAGTCGCACAAAAACATCTACTCAGGTTGTAATTACAGGTGTGAGCTTGAGAAGTAATTGAGGTCTAGTTCTTCATAACCTTTTGGTCATTGCGAAGAAAATGAAAGTTAGTGGTCTTATTTATTTATTTATTTATTTATTTATTTATTTATATTAATTCGACTTGTAGTTGATACAACATCTGTAAGCTTTGTTTGCATTACGTACATTTCTGAATTGGTGGGAAATGTTAAAAAGATACCAAAATAAATCAGGATACTTAAATGGCCAACATTAGCAGTGTACATGAACGCGAAGACTTCATAATTACAACTTGACAACCAGGAGCATCCGACGAGCACGTGAAGGTAGCATTAATTTAGTACGCCTTTAATGTGCTGGGATGACGAGGACCCCGGCAGTGTTGTAAATGAGCTCGCGCGCTCTCGGGGCGGTCGGTGATTACGTAGCCTTTCAAACGTCTTGAAATTTTATTTTAAACTATAACCTCCTACAACATCTTTAAGCACTGTGCTTTCTGAGAGTTCAAACAGACCCTAAATAAACAGGCTAAAGAGATAGGTAAACTCACAGATCTGCTTCAGGGGGTCTATGTACAAATTAGTTAGGATGGATATGTGTGTGCTGCATCTAATTAAAAATGGCTTTTCCCTTCATCACTCCTCCACGTGGTGTATGGGAATACAGGCGGGGTGAAAGGGAGGCATTGTGCAAGGCAGCAATGGATCCCGGGGTGCAGAAAGAAAGATGCTCACTCAACTGTGTCCAGGTCGCCTTTGTTGGAAATTCCCTTCCATTCACTGGCTTTTAAATAGAGCTCCACATATGCGGACACACTGAGGATGTGACGGGAGGTCGGTTCTCCTAGAACTTCACTCAGTTAGAAAGGCACATGAGTGAATTGATTACAAGTATGTGTTATGAAGTATGTAGCTCCTGTTTTCTTGCACAGTCGCTTTCTGCTGATGACGGTCTTTATATTTCTAGTAATTGGATATTTATGTCATTATTATCCGTCCATCACTAACAGTGTCTCCCTTTGCATACATAAAGGCTCTCTCGCTGCTGAAGTTATTAGAATTATATGAGTAATTCTCCATCCATTATTTGGGACATCATTCATTTGTTTGGTTGTTGTTGTTTTTTTTTAATGGTGCTGGTGCTTCAAGGGTTGCTTACACTCAGCACCTTTTACACTTTTTTTGTTCGGAATTACAGCGTGTGATTAATTATATGAGTATAATTTTGCTTTCTGACGGTAAAGAGACTGCCTTTAATTGCTTTGATGGTGTGAGAAATGCGAAGCGAGGGATCAGGAGAGAAAAAGAGACGGTGTTCCATGCTATTGAAATGCAAATGTCAGTAAAGAACAAGGAGAGATTGTGTGTGTGTGTGTGTGTGTGTGTGTGTGTGCGCGCGTGCGTGTGTGTGTGTGTGTGTGTTTGGGAGTAGGGGTACATGCACAGCGTGCAAGTTTGAGAAAGAGGGGACTTGTTGAGGAAATAACACCACGCGCACTCGCCAGCTCGCGCCGCAGAGGACGTCACGGTTGCTGCTCCGCGATCAGTGCGCGTGTTAAAGTTATCGATTTGCGTGCTACATACGTGACTTTGCATTGATGTCGCACAAATTGGGCGTGTGTGGTGCTGAAGTTTTATAGTCGCTTTCTCGACTTTTATTGTAGCTTTTATTGACTAATTCACGACAGTGCGGAACCTAGAGGAGACCCGTTGACTCCGGCTGATGACCCCGTCACTCGTCGAGCTCTGGCCGTGAATCATGTCGCGCCGAAAGCAGAAACGACCGCAGCAGCTCGTTAACGCGGATCCGGGGGGCACGCGCCTGGCATCGCAAGGTAAGAGATTTATTGGCTTCTTACAACCGTGTGCCGTTTGAATTAAGAGATGCCACACCATCAAGGAATATAAATAAATTAATCATTCATTGTTAGCTTTCCTGAATACACAAGCATATCTGTGATACAGAAAACTTTTGTTCGGTGGTGTGTGTATATATATATATATATATATATATATATAGCGCCCGTAAGTGAACTTTAGTTGTGGTTACAAAAAAAACCCAGCACCTACAAGCAGACTTAGAAAAAACTAACACCTACAAGCAGACTTTGGTGAAGGTTCCTTGTCAGTTGTCCTATAACCATAAGAGAACGTTTTAAAATTCCTAGAACCTTTCAGGAACAGCACTGACATTGTTAATAAACAAAATATTACGTTCCCAGAATGCTATGAAATGGTACCCAAAAAATAAACAAAGGAGAAGCAAACACCAGCGTTATGTGTTTGCTGGGAAATAATATCGATTTAATACATAATTTATTTCACCCATTTTATGTGATAAACTTGTACTGCTATGCAGCCAAATTAACTGGCGCTTCAGGTGTTCTACTTTGAGTTCACAGAAAGTGTGTGCACTTTACCTGGCCAACGTGACCTGATGAACTTGTTTAAATTTTGCTGCCAGACCACAGCAACAACAACAGCTTTGATAACATTATATCACAGGCATGATATAGACCAGAACTCACAATTGGTCCACTTTTGCTCAGTACCACACAGGCACTAGGCATATGGTTAATAGCATTAGTTCCATTTTGGCACATATTCAAAATGTGGTTTAAAAAAATTAAGATCTGGCTATTTATTGTACCATATATAGGATATTTGAACATAATGCTTCATGTCTGATCTTTAAAAGTCTAAATTCAACCATATTCGGCCATACCCTGCTATCTGGGTAGCAACAGCACCGTAAATGGCTGTAGTGTGTGATTCTGTTGTATGTAGTGAGTGGAGTCATTGTTCAGGAGATTCTGCTCAGATTTCTGCAGTGTATATGGTACCTGATCATCCTGTGGCTAAGTAATAGCTTAAGATTTGTTTCTGAAAGAAGATTGGAAGATTTTTTCTTGGAACTTGGAAAAAAAAAAATCTAAATGCCAGAGGTTTGGTTTTGACCATTGTGTAACTATAGTCATTACTTTGACATGCATCATTCAGGGGCCATAACTTTATCTTTTTAATAGTACCAATTTTCCAAGAGACTTCCAGCATTCTCTGCTTGACTGCTGGGGGTCTTTTATTCATTTAGAAAACTTTACTATTCACTGTGAATAAGGTGTAGGCTATGGGGAGGGGAAGAAGGGGTTTTTGGGTAAAGATTAATCTCTTCTCTTTCTATTCTCTTTTTCCTCTCTCTTATTCTGCTCCCTTGTGCTCCCCTACTCTCTACTCAGTCAGTAAACCCCCCACCTCCCTTGATTCTATTCACCACATACCCCTACTCAGTTGGGGGTTCCATTGAGTAGGATGCAGATGGGTAAAGAATTTCTCAAACATACAGACCTACTAAAGGTGTGCTTTGCTGATTCAGTGCACTTTCTTGACTTGGCTGACATGGTTTGGTTGAATCGATTAATGTTAAGATGATTTATTTATAGAGATTTTACAGGTGTGGTGACATAACATTGTGTACAGTTATTCAAAGTGCACTGGAGAGTAGGGTAGTTTGTCACTCAGCTTTCCAGTTCCCAACCCCCGTCTTTATTTTCTTTCTCTCTGCTGAAGATTCTGAAAGAATTTGACCTCTGGGCTCTAGAGGTCAGATCAACTGGCCAATCGAGGCATGAAGACAGTGCCCAAAACCCATAGTATAGTCTGACCTGTGACCTTGTGTCAGGGGAAGGATGAATGAAGAGATGAAAGACAGAACTGATGGAAAGAGTGCTAGGTTAAGAGGGTTATGGATTGTTGTGGTGATACCCATTGTCCTCTACAATGTGTTGCCATAGCAGCAAGGTGGTCAGTGGCCTGTGGCAGGAGTAAAGAAAGAAGGTTGTTCATCAGAGACTGTTTCTCAAATCTGTAAGTGGGGAAACTTGTGAGCATAAAAAAAAAATAAAATATTGGTGACATACATAAATATATTTAACCAAAAGAAACATGATGCATAACAACCTTCAAACTGCACTTCACCAAAACCTGCAGGACTCATCTGTAGCAATGTAATACAATTACCCAAATCAAGACAAATGATAGATGTCAATCAAAAAATTGTAGATCAAGTTCTCTAATATGAAAGTTTGTTAAAACTGATTCTTAATTTAGTGTTTAACTCTAGATTTTCTCAGCTCTATCTAAATTTAGGGAACTGATGAAAAAAATGCATAATAAGCACAATAAGCATGTTCTAGGAAAATCTGACTCTGCAATAAATGAGGGTTCTGAAGAGGAAGGTGCACTGTTTAATTCCCATACTTCTCTGTTATTGTTTTACAGATAATCAGTTGGCTGTGAAGTCACCATCAAACTCTCTTGCTTCAGAACCTACCTCATCTTCCTCATCATCTCCATCCCCCTCGTCTCTCCAAGATTGTCAACCTCCCCTTGCCCCAAGGCCATCACCTGGTGGCCTGCATGCCCCTTCTCTTCCAAATGAAAGTTCCTCCCCTCCACACTGGCCCAGTCATATTGTCCCCTACACCACATCTCTTCCCAATACCCATTCTTCTCTCTCCCCAGATTTTCCACACCCTTCCCTGTCTTCCCAGACTCACTCCCCTCCTCCTGTCCAGCAGAAGGCTTCCCACATTCCTGTACACCAGCCTCATTCCAACATATCCTCTCCTCAGATGGGTATCTCAGCCACAACCACCAGTTCATCCTCCACATCTTCATCATCACTCAACGCTATTCCACATGCAAGGAGCCCTAATTCCACACAGCAAACCCCTTCCAGTCTACCAGAGGAAGTTCATGTGCCACCTACCCTGGCTGTGCTTTTAGAAGAACTTAGGGTCTTGCAACAGAGGCAGATACACCAAATGCAGATGACTGAGGAAATCTGCAGGCAAGTGCTACGTTTGGGTGGAGTAATCACCAACCAAGATACAGCATCTCTGGAAACCTCTCAAAGAACCTCTGAATCTCTCTCACCTTCCCTATCCACTTCAGGCCCTTCCCAATCTACAGCCTCTTCCATATCCTCCTCTCTCCCAACATTAATCCCAGAATCTGTTTCAAACCTCAATATCTGTAATACTAATGGGCACAAAGATTCATATTCCTCTTCGTCATCCACACCATCTTCTTCCGCCTCATCTCTGGTGTCCTCAGGAGCTTCTGTGCTACCTCTTTCTTTGTCACTGGGTATTCCCCGTTACCTCCATGAAAAGTCCTCAAACACATCATTGAGCCAGAGCAGTGCTGTTAGTTACCAAACTCCTTCTCTGCTCACCTCTAGCACACAGGAGCAGCTGCCACTCAACTCTGCTGTGGGAGCCTCAGCTGGGTCATTGAGCACCTCAACAGGGCGCCAACAACATGTCTGTCGGTTTTGTGGTAAAGTTCTGAGCAGTGACTCCTCCTTACAGATTCATCTGAGATCCCATACAGGTGAAAGGCCATACCAGTGTCCTGTCTGCCTCAGTCGCTTCACTACACGTGGGAATCTTAAGGCCCACTTTCTGCGCCACCGTGAGCAGAACCCAGAGCTGTCACTTTCCCTACTCCCACCTGCTCTGTCAGAGCAGAACCAGTCAGGATCTGGGCTTGTGGCAGTACAGAGACGCAGGAAGCGCCGTGCAGAAGATGAAGAGCCTTTTGCGGTTAAAGGTGGTGTAAGTGTACCAGATGGTTTAGCCCTTGGTTTTTTATCTGGTTCAACTTCTCGCTTGTCTTCTTCCTCTCTGCCACTCCCTCCCAGTGTAGATTTGGCTCTCTTGTCCACTGCCCATTCCCTGTTACAGCTCAATCGTGCATCTTCTTCGACAGTGGCATCTGCTTCAGCTAGTATACAGTCTTCTGCATCTACCACCCCCTCTTCATCTTCCTCTTCTATAACAAACCAGTTTAAAGGTGCTAAACAACAGAGATTTGATGAAAATACCCCTCCACACTCCACCATACATCCTACTTCTCCATACTCTCAGCTGGCCCACCTGCCCAAGATCCTGTTCCCCTCGGGTCCCTCTCCCCATCACCCTGGCCTGGCCCTCCTGCGGCCTCCTCACCTTCCCTCCCCTCACCCCCAGCTCACTTTTCCCTTTTCCCCTTACCCCAAACCCCAATCTTCATCTCCCTCCTCCTCCTCTCCATCTTCTTCAGCTGCTACTTCCGACACCTGCAAGCTCCAGAGACTGGCACAGAAGTTGGAGAAGCAGCCTCCATCAAAACCCTTCAGTGAAGACCAGATTAATGGCATTACTCAAGCTAATGATGTTTCCACCACCACAACCACAAATACTATTTCAGAGTACAGGAGGGAGATGATGACAGCCTTGGGTCTAAATCCTAATCCCAACAGTGATCTGAGCACCCAGAGCATCTCTGGATCAATTACCTCCCTACCATCCCTAGTACCTAACCAATGTGGGGTTTGTCTGCGCATACTTAGTTGCCCCAGGGCACTTCGTCTTCATCAGGCCACTCACCTTGGTGAGCGTCCTTTCCCCTGCAAGCTTTGTGGTCGCTCCTTCTCCACTAAAGGAAGTCTAAGGGCTCATCTAGCCACCCACAGAGCACGTCCACCAAATACACGCACACAGAATTCCTGCCCACTCTGCCAGCGTAAATTCACCAATGCTGTGGTACTACAGCATCACATTCGGATGCATCTAGGGGGGCAGTTGCCACCAGAGGGCAATGGAGATCTGGGAACAGAGGAACAAGCTGATCAAATGGGCAGTGTTATATTGCCAAAGACCATCCAATCTCTTCCTCTTAATATGAGTATGAGTATTTCTTCTTCTATTGCTAGCACACTTCAGTCAAGCACGGTTTCAAAAACTAGCACACCACCTGATGCAAAACAAGTAGAAGATTCAGATGCATGTGACACACCAGTTAGTCAAGTAAATCCAATTACTGATCAAGTCTTAGAGAAGCAAGACCCCACTAGCCCATTTACCAGTGATAGCACATCTGCGAACTCCTCTCCTTTAGAAGAAGATCCTGACAATGACACTAACCCAAGTGGTGTTAGTGATTATAGTCTCAGTGCTCTCAAAGCTCTTCATAATAAGCCTCAAACTTGTCCTGTAGTAAGTAAGACTAGGGAAGATGATGAGAACATTCCTCTCTCCCTCTGTACCAGAACCAGTTCCCAGGATTCTTTGCCCAACAGCAGAGATTTCACAGGACCTTCTCATCTGGTGGTCAGTGAGCCAAAATCCAACCCTCAGTCTGCAGCTCTTGATCTTTCTCCAGCACTCACACCACCCTCCAGCCCATCCCATCAGCCTAAGCCAGAGCTCAGAGGAACACAGAAGGCCATGCCTGTTAATAGAAAGGGCATGGATACTGAGCTCAGTGAAGGAGGTGAATCATTGCCCTCAATAGTCACTAATGGAGCACCAGAGGAGGAGAATGAGAACACAGTACCTAGGGATGTTCAAGATTCCAAGAGGAAGGATGGGGTTATCAAACCCACAGAGATAAATCATGGAAATTGGGTTAAAGATGAAGTTGAAATGACCCAACCAGATACTCCAGCGATTCCACCACAGCCTGCTCGTTCTGAGAAGCCCTACAGCTGTATGCACTGTGGCAAAGAGTATGCCAGCCGCAGTGGACTAAAGGTAAGGTTTCGGCAACATCTCTGTATCTGGCACTGCCATATATGTTGAAGCTTGGTTTGTAACACAAATTGTTATAAAACTATAAATTGTTATTAGTTTAAGGTAGATATTGGAACTGAGTAACAAAATTTATTAGGTTGTTATTATATGGACACTGAAAAACTAACTCTCTCTCTCTCTCTCTCTCTCTGTGTGTGTGTGTGTGTGTGTGTGTGTGTGTGTGTGTGTGTGTGTGTGTGTGTTTTCAGGGACACATGAAAACCCATAGTGGAGGAATGACCAATGAGCTGAATGCATCAGTTGTTCCACAGTCTGCAGAGGGAAATTATAAAGACACTATGGAGACTAGTCCTCATGCTTCCAGTGGAAACCTGCAAGAAGACATAGAAAATGGGATGGAAAAGACTTCAGAAAAATTGGCCTTAACAGAGGATTCACTGGCTACTGCTGTTGCAGCAGATGGAGGACAGGAACCTGAGGACAGGTCCTAAAAGAATGTAAAAGAATGCAGAGACATAGTGTGTGTCAGTTTTTAATCAAACATTTTTACTATTCTTGTGTTAGATGTAGCTCTTAAATTTGTGATGTTGTAGAATAATAGTGATTCTGTTAACATGGTAATTAGTGCCTTTTTCTGAAGACAAGGAAATATTCAAAGGTTGAAAAAAAGGTGATATTTTGTATATTACAAATTATACAATATGTTGAATTCTGACCTTTTACAATAGATGTAATGCCAACATGAGTAAGATTATTTGAAGACAAAAAGGGTTTGCATACCATATCATCAACACTGGTCAGCTCTGTAGAGATGGACAAAAATGGAATCCAAACTTTTATTTTTTTTTCTTTAATGGTTTTCTCTCCCTTCATTGTAACTACAATGCTTCTGTATGTACTGGATGTTATTCTATGTAGCAGCACTGCTCTCAACATGTTTTAAAGTCTTTATTAATGAGGTTTTATTTGAGTAAAGTTACACTGTAAAATTTAGTAAACCAGGTCTTATACTTACATATAGTACACTCTCAGTATGATATTATTTTCATTGGATTCATTACTGTATCCCTTGTCCATATTTTACTGAAGCATTGTCCAATATTGTCCAGGTAATGTAGTTGGATGAAACTTAGTCCTAAGTTTTACACATCAGAGTGGCTTCAGTAAGCATGATTGACTTGAGCGATGATTGTTCAGGTACTAAAATATCTAGGCAGAGAGATGACTTGACCTGTATCATCACGCACCCTGATTTAATTTACAGGCATTTAGTTTGTTTGCCCAAATGGTCATTTATATTCTCCCTTAAATTACTCAAGAAAAATGCTGCCCTTGAACTCTATTTTGCTCACTTAGCTTTTGCTTTGTGTTCCCCATCACTGTTGCCTTTTAAAAATTTTTTTACTTCATTGTTTTGAAGGTTAGGAATAAAAGCCGAATGAATGTCATGTCATTCAGATAAATACTTGTGTGATGTGCTTTTGTGTGTGTATGTGGGTGTGTGTAAACCTTGTAGCAAACATGACAAATATTGTACTTGTAATATTGCACACATGTTAAGAAGAGAAAGGATTCTGTGTTAAAAGTCCTGAATTTTAATTCAGCCCAATTTGGTTGAATTACCAAATGGACAGGAGAATGACTGCCATAACAGTCATTCTTCTGTCCATTCTTTTAGAATGTGTGTTTGTGTTTTTCAGCCTCAATACTCTGTGTATCTGCCCCAGAGATCTTTTGTGTACTTTTTGGTGCCCTTTCAAAGTCTATTTCCTTTCATATGGCTTAGTTCACCAGATCTGTGGTGTGCATGTTGATAGGTATATGTGTGTATGACTGTGTGTGTGTGTGTGTGTGTGTGTGTGTGTGTGTGTGTGTGCGCGCGCGCGTGTGTGCGCGCATGTGTGCGGACTTGTGCACTGTGATTGAGTGTGCAGCTGTAGGCACCCCCTCCACTCACTCCCTCCTCTCCAACACCCTCTTTCTGTGTCACGCTCGCTTTCATATGCTCTCTTTCATTTTCTCTTTCATTCTCACTCTTTCAGCCTCTTTCCATCCTCTACTCCTCCCTATGTAATGGGACTGACACACAGGAAGCTCTAATCCCTGCACAATGATCCCCTTACCCCACCCAAGCGTCTCTGAACCTGCGGTGAAAGAAGGGGGGCAGTGGGGACCAACCCAGCCAGCTGTCCCCAAAATGCCTCCTAATCCTGCTTCTGCAGAGCCCTTGAAACCATGACAACTGGTAACCAAGGAGAGGAATGTTGAGGTTGAGAGGGAGAGAGACAATGAGCCCAAAAAAGGGTTAGAAGTTTGTCCACACACATTCGGAAGCGACACAAGGCATGTCTCAATCAAAAGTACACGATTGGAATAGACTTATCACTGAATGATAAGAAAGGAGAATAAAAAATGCATGAATTATTAAGTAAGTACGTGGTGAATCCTGATCACAAGTTCTCTGTGCTTGTTTTTTTTCTTCCCCTGGGATATATTGTTACTATTACTACCTTGATTATATTAATTGGTTTAATTAACCTTGAGGTCATCCATGTGCCATGTGGATTAGATGTGTTCACTGAGTAACCACACAAAACGTTATCTCAGATTGTCTGTGTTCTGAGGAAGCATAAATAAATAAATAAACAAATAGCTTTAAACATAGTCTGTAAAATACCAAGGAGATTCTGCATTTAAAAAGTTCAGCATATGTGAATGTTTTTCTTTGTTAATCTATTTTGGGAACTGTTTAAGCAATAGTACTACTAATGTGCAGTAGCAGGTTCAATCCACGGGGGGGAGCAACAGGTGCACTGTGGAAAATGTGATGCAGTGAAAACGTGAAGATTTTGAATCCTTGTTACAGTGAGCTACGGTTAACGATTTAAAAAAAGTTTTTCAGAACTATCAGGTGCAAACTCCGCTTTACTCCTTAACGTTACTGGGTGAAAGGAAATTAATATCTCTATTGTTTAAATTGTAGTTTACGGTTATTCATTCTCCTTTGCAAGCGACTGGCTTTGGTAATAAGTGTGCATTCAGGGGCAACATCCTGAGCTATTAAATACGTTTCCTAAGGCGATTAACACATTTATTTACGCCAGTAAACCTAATAATATTATAGGGAGTGGAGTGGCAGGTTTTTTCTTACCTTGTAGTCAGGCTACACTTTTTTTTCTGTAAATGTTGTCATTTTTAGTATATGTATTAGTTTATTAATATATGTATGAGTGTCCTTCGCAGACAAGCTTCACCAGACAGACTAACCATGTAGGCTCTAATAGCATTCGAGTCTCGGAGACAGCTTCATTTCATGCTAATGAACCTAATATGCGCTAACAAACGCTCTGTACTAAACTAAAGCCACTATGTTAAAAAGATGATAAATAACCACATCTGTTTTTCACTTCTTAGATGTGGCATATCCTAAACTGCATCCCGCTTGGCCTCAAATTTAAGCCCATTAGGTGTGTCATGTCCTCGTAGAAAGCAGAAGTCTATCAGCTGATCAGCCTTCAGTGGCTGCACTTTCAAAACAGCGCTTGAGAGAGAGAGAGAGAGAGAGAGAGAGCTGACAGGAGAGTACAGGACAGGAGCACAGGAACCAAGACTGACTCCACTCTTTCATTAAATTCTCAAAATGGCTTTTAAATCTCTGTCATTCTTCTTAGCTAGCGTAAAGTAAAAAGAAGTAAAAGAGCGGAAACAAACAGTGCTGAATCAAAGAAGAGCCACGAGCCTTCCGCTTTACCGTACCGTTATTCAAGGTAGGCTAACGTTTCCATGGGAAACACCAGAGCCATGTTCTTTTAAAATAAATATCCGACAGGAGATGAGTAAGGCGAGGTTGGCTAATTCTAGGACTAAACTTTCTCTTTTTCACCGATTTATGGTGATTGTATAAACCTTAAGGACATAATGGACACAAATTCATAGTTTATGAAGCGCACAGGTTATGAAGAAGATTAGGATAAACTAGGGGTTAATCAATGGAAAATATCAACTGACCGAACAAGTCAAAGACAAGACTTCATACCTAAGTATCCGGGTATTTTACTGTTAACCAACGACACTGTCTTCATTCATAGCCCTTGTACACCTGTCTAACAAGGCACAATTTTACTTTCATTAATGTAAGTTTTGGTACACAATGTAAGCTTAAATGACTTATTCCTGTGTTTTTTTTTTTTTTGTACCTGGTTTATAAGAGAGCTTATCAGTGTTGGCTGGACCTTGCCCTCGCTCAGGTCTATAAGACATCAGGAAGCAGCAGTTCTCACTCTTTTTCCTAGAGGCCTTACCTGTTCACCTCCTGCTGTGTAATGCATTTCTTTCTTCCTTTTCTTTCCTGCTATATTTTAACATACTTACAAAACAGGATAAATGTACAACAAATTATAATATTATTTTCAATCAGAAATTATATTCATATATTTATACAGTATATGTGTGTAATTTTTTAACAATGGGAAAAAATGTCATAAATCACAGCGGTAGCTTAGGTGGATATAGTATATTAACTTTAAACTGAATTTTTTTTTCTTTTTTTTAAATACTTGGACCTTCTCATCTCCATCTTTCAATATGCCTTGTAGTAGCAATTTCTCTGCATTACCACAGTGTTCGCTGTATGTTCTCAGTTTTCTTTTGGTATAAAAAAACAATCATCTCTGAATGTTTATTACATGTTATTCACTTATTATTCACTGCATTAGACTTTATGTAATGATATGAAATCATGACCTTCCTAACATATTTGAGCCATTCTTGGAACGCCATATTTATAAACTGCATAGGAAGTCATTGTCAGCATCTTTCTTAGCAAGGTTTAATCAAATTTCTATTAACGGTCCACTTTTTAATTACGTGCACTGCTTCCTATTATTTTTTTAAATACTAATTATACTCAAAATGCTCTAATTTTGCGTGTGTTGACTATCTGTTTATAAGCTCAGTGATACAGGCTACATGTATATGACATATTGTCTGTGAATCTATGTAAACTTCCTGGCATATTTTCTTGTGTTTAACTCACATCGAAGCAGTGAAACTTGTCAGCTTTCAGAAAAACATTTTCTGTCTTTGTGTGTGTGTGTGTGAGAGAGAGAGAGAGAGAAAACCAGAAACATATAAGTTTGAATATTTAATACCACAATGACTTGATAAACCTGATAATCATGATTAGAGTGTTAGACACTACTGATCTGCTCCTCTTCACTGATGATAAATAACTGTACTTGAAGCACAACACTGTTGAATAGAGTGAAGAGTAGATGTTTTTCTCTCCTTCCTTTAGTATCTCTCTCTGAGCCCATTTGTTTACTCACTGGGAAAAAAAGCCATTTAGCCAGGCCACTAATGGCTCCCTAATAGCCATCTGCAAGATCAAATAACAAGTGTGCCTGTGGACCAAGGCCTTTAATGTAAGATTTTGTGTATGTGCGTGTCTTATTATGAATACTAAATATAATTTATCTCTCCCTCAGATGTCACTTCAAGACGGCTAACTTGGACTTAATCTGACTTTCAGAAAACATTTGAATTTTATAAAATTGACTGACAGCAAGTAGGTCCAGTCAGCATCTCAGTCATCCACCATTCTACTAATCTCATGACAAAATGGCCACCTATAGTCCTGCCTCGACACAAGAATCTTCCCCAGAGGTAACCACTGGTAACCTGAAGGGAAGTGGTTCTCAGGAGTCAATGAAACTAAAGAAAGAGATCTCCCTGATCAATGGTGTCTGCCTAATTGTGGGGAACATGATTGGTTCGGGCATCTTCGTCTCACCTAAGGGTGTGCTGATTTATAGCGCTTCCTATGGCTTATCATTGGTAGTGTGGACTATTGGTGGAATTTTCTCAGTGTTTGGGGCTCTGTGTTATGCCGAGCTGGGAACCACAATTACCAAGTCTGGAGCCAGTTATGCCTACATCCTGGAGGCCTTTGGAGGTTTCATGGCCTTCATTCGTCTGTGGACATCTCTCCTCATCATCGAGCCCACCAGTCAGGCTGTGATAGCTATTACTTTTTCCAACTACATGGTGCAGCCGATCTTCCCTACATGTATTGCACCTTATGTGGCCAATCGCTTGTTAGCTGCAGCCTGCATATGTAAGTAGACACACTGTGTGTATTTGTTTGTTCCCATGTGTGCTGGTGTCTGTCTGTTTGTCAATGTATTCCAGGCAGAATAAGATAAGTCTCAAAGTTCAGGAGTTTCTAGTCCTTTCATGTCACTATATTCACTTGACATATGGTGACCCCGTGGAGGAATTTAGGAAATCTAGAATCAATGTGAGAAATCATGAGCTAGGTTTTCAAAAGTTGTATGCCCCTGTCTTTCAATGTATTTGTTTTTTGTACATATATGCATGAATCATTTTTATCCAGCAGTGGTGGCTCACTTTGTTGTGAGTTCAAATTCTGGCACTGCCAAGCTGCCGCTACTGGGCCCTTGATCAAGGCCCTTAACCTTCATCTGCTCAGCTGAATTGTAAGTTGCTTTGGATGAAAAACATCTGCCAAATGAGTAAATGTTGTAAAAGTAAATGTATCTATGGTCCCAAACATCAGAATGGTTTTGAGAAGAGGAAGAATGCGTACAAGAAAAGGTAGTGAAAAAAACGTGATGATTGATCAGCCCAATGGAGAGGCACACTGTGGGAGAATGAGAAAGAGGAACAGACGAACGTAGGGAGACTCAAGACAAAGCTTTTGTTTATGTGTGTTTTTAGTCATTGGGACAGTTATTAGTGTAAAGGCAATTTACCTGACAGAATATTTGCATACTGCACCCCAATTAGGTAATTATGACTAAAATGAAAGTGACTTATGCTAGGATGAGGATACAAGATATAGACAGGAAGACAGGAAGTTGAATGAGCGTGTAAGTGGAAAGGAAAAGGGAGGGAAGGAATTATGTCATGTGCATTTTACTTCAGCTGACAGCAGACAAATGACTCACTCTCCAAAACTCACATGATTCTCTCTTATGTAATATTGGATGTCCTTTAATTAATAAAGACTGGTACTCCTTATATCCATGTCAAATTTCTAAAAAATATATAGTTATGTTTGAATCATTTAACAGTACCTGAGGACAGAGGGTGTGGCCTTATGTGACTTATTAATTGGCCATATAGTACAGAGCAAATAGTACAGAACAATAAAATACAGAACAGCCTGTGGGTCTGGGATCTCAGGAGAACATCAGTGTTTGTGCAACCATCTAGTATTTCAAGGAGGAGTTCTCTTAATTGACACATGTATTAGATCTTGGTGTGAAAGTAGAAAAAGTGACTAAGGCTTAGTCAAAATGTACCTTTAAATAACCTTAGTTTAGATGAGTTCAACTCTGTCTCTCTCTCTCTCTCTCTCTCTCTCTCTCTCTCTCTCTCTCTCTCTCTCACACACACACACACCCAGATAAGAGGTTGTTTTGAGGATGTGAATGTGCTGATAGGTGGAAGGTAAAGTCCTCCACATTAAGACTCTGACCCCTGCTCTAGGATAGGATAGGATAGCTCAGCACAGAAAGAAAAACGGAAAGGAAATTAGAGAGTGTGAAAGAGCTATCCTTAGCATGTTTCTGCTCTCTCTCTCTCTCTCTCTCTCTCTCTCTGTCTCTCTCTCACACACACGCGCATGCACGCGCACACACACAGAACCAGATTTCAGGTTCAATCCAGATTTCAGTTACAAGTGCACATTTCAGATTAAAACATTACTTATTATTGCTCAATTTAAATTCTTGCATCCCTATTTAACCAATGAACATTCGTTAACTTAAAACCAGCCGGTCAGCTAGTTAGTTAATTGTGTGATCTGGAGATGTTGTTGAAGTTAGCTGTTGTTGAAAAAGCCTGTATCAGATGGAGTTGGGATGGAAATGGAGGATATAGTATGTCTTTGTGTTAATCATGCCAAAGTAAACAGTAAAACTGAAGATTAGCGCATGTGATTGACTCTTTAGATGGACCTTTTGCATGCACTTATGGGAATAAACACTGATAACAGTAAAGAGAGATAAGATGGCATTAGAAAGAAAGAGATAGAAAAGACAGATATGGTGGAGTTTTATCTTGAAGGACAGAGGGAAGGTTCCCCTCCCTAGAAAGAGAGAGAGAGAGAGTTTCTTTCTTTCTCTGTAGTTCAGCAGGCCTGGGCTCAAGGGTCTTCCCATTATAAATATCCACCAAAAAGAACAGATGTGCACACTTTGTTTTTGTTGCATTTTAGGGCTGAATGTTGAATTCTTTAGGACTATCAAAAGCCAGTAGGCACCGAGGGGGAAAAAAACGTGCGAAGTGAGTCAGTCAGTCAATATCAAGGTATAGCTGAGAATCACAATAACTGTGGTAGGTTCCCATAAAAGATATCCTACTTTCTATATCTATTTTTTCTGTACCCATGTAAAACACTCCACCATACAAACACACATATACTCACAGGAATTCTCTGTCTATGTAAGTGCTGTGCTAACCATTTTTTCACTCACTGAAAAACCAGCAGGATTGCTGATGTCAGCGGGTCCACTTCCTTAGCCCAAGCAGACTACCTTACAAAAAATACATACTCATGCACACCACAAACAGACCACACACACATGATCTGTATGTAATAGCCCCATGCTCACTAATCTAATACCAAGGAACAGATACAGATTGAGTGAGACACCAGCTTTGTGACACTAACTCTTTTAAAGATTAGTCAGGTCAAGTGGCTTTTATTGTCATTTCAACCATATACAGCTGATACAGTACACAGCGAAAGGAAACAACATTCCTCCAGGTCCATGGTGCTACATAAAACAGCACAAAACTACATGTGATTACACAGAACTAACTGAAGATTGCACAGACCTACACAGGACTACATAAAGTGCACGTGTGCAAACGTGCAAACAGTGCAAGTCAAGTATAAATTTCTTAAAACAGAACAATAGGCACAGTAAAGGACAGTGCAGCGCTGACTAGTACACAGTTCTAGTGTGGATAAAGTGGACAGAGTGCCATATGTAACAGATTGTGCAAAAAGATATAACAATATAATAGTAAAATGCTGTAAATGTAAACATAACATTTACTATGATAAATACAGTATTAGCAGCAACTGTGCAGGTGGTCAATATGATATTTTGTGTGCGGTGTTTTAGCAGCAATTTAAGAAAGAAATGTGCACAGTTTGCAAAGGGAGTGGAGTGGTGTTCAGTTGATCATGAGTGTGTGTATATGCGTGCGTGTGTGTGCACGTGCATGTGTGTATGTGGGTTAGTGTCAGTCCAGTCTCTGTGCGTTGAGGAGTCTGGTGGCTTGGGGGAAGAAACTGTTACACAGTCAGGCCGTGAGGGCCCGAATACTTTGGTACCTTTTGCCAGAGGGCAGGAGGGTGAAGAGTTTGTGTGAGGTGTGCGTGTGGTCGTCCAAAATGCTGGTGGCTTTGTGGCAGCGTGTGGTGTAAATGTCTGTGATGGAGGGAAGAGAAACTCTGATGGTTTTCTCAGCTGTCACTATCCACTGCAGGGTCTTGCGATCCGAGACGATTTAAAATTTCCTAACCGGGCAGTGATGCAGCTTCTCAAGATGCTCTCGATAGTCCCTCTGTAGAATATGGTGAGGATGTGGGGTGGTAGATAGGCTTTTCATAGCCTTCGTAGTAAGTAGAGAAGCTGCTGGGCTTTCTTGGTTATGGAGCTGGTGTTGAGGGAGCAGGTGAGGTTCTCTGCCAGGTGAACACCAAGGAATGTGGTGCTCTTGACGATCTCCACAGAGGGGCCGTCAGTGTTCAGTGGAGAGTGGTCGCTCCGTGCTCTCCTGAAGTCAACAACCATCTCCTTTGTTTTGTCCACGTTCAGAGGCAGGTTGTTGCAGCTGCACCAGTCCGTTAGCTGCTACATTGCCTGTCTGTATGCTGACTCGTTGTTCTTGTTGATAAGACCCACCCTACTCGTGTCATCGGAGAACTTGATTATGTGACTTGAGTTGTGCATTGAGTCAGCAGAGTGAACAGCAGTGGACTGAACACACAACCCTAGAGGGGTCCCAGTGCTCAGTGTGATGGTGATGAGGTGCTGCTCCTGATCTGTACTGACTGAGGTCTCTCAGTCAGGAAGTGCGGGGTCCAGCTGCAGAGGGAGGTGATCAGGCCTAGCCAGCTCAGCTTTCCAATAAGGTGCTGAGGAATGATTGTGTTGAATGATGGAGGGTGGCGGCGATGGCGTCGTCTGTTGAGCGTTTGGGATGAAACACGAACTGGGGGGGTGGGGGGTGGTATGGTAGTGAGGGGGGCAGGAGGGTCTTGATGTGCCTCATGTGATTATATACATGGATGTGATTATATACGTGGATCAAAGACAAAAACTGAAAAGAAAAGAACGAAAATTATTAATTGGAATAATTTAGACATTAGACAGACAATTCACATCCTTGAAAGAACATTTAAAAGATTAAAAAAAAGAAAGAATAGTCACATAACTATTGGCACATTATACAGTTTTGGGAATATAATTTTATAATTCTTACAGTGTGATTTCTGTCCATGTGGCGTTTTTTTTTTAAATATCTGAATGCCAAATTATATTTTAATGAACTGAATTTCTGTTCATTTCAATTCAAATGTATTTTTTGACATTATTCTTGTAAAATAACTGTATAGTAAGCATTTAGACCAACTATTTCTTTGCTGTTCTAAATAATATATGTTACATATATTTGAGTGTATGTGTAATAAATCTGAAAATAATTTTCAGGTTTGCTGACCTTTGTGAACTGTGCCTATGTGAAATGGGGGACTCGTGTACAGGACTTCTTCACCTATGCTAAAGTCATCGCTCTCATTGCTGTTATCATCACAGGCCTTGTCAAGATATTCCAGGGTAGGGAAATTATCCTCTCATTATTTACTACCTTTCATTATTAAATGCACTCACTGTACACATTACTGTTACTGACTGTTGTCTGTGCTTATTTCAGGTTACACGCATAATTTCGAGGGGTTGTTTGAAGGCTCGACCCAGGACCCTGGTGACGTGGCTCTGGCGCTGTACTCAGCTCTGTTCTCTTACTCAGGCTGGGACACCCTCAACTTCGTCACTGAGGAGATCAAAAACCCTGAGAGGTGAGGAGAATTAAAAACTATACACAATCTTTATGCTGTCAAGTCTTCATAAATTAGATAAAAGACAGAAATGTATAGACTGTCCCATATATCCAGAAATGAGTAATGATAAAAGAATGGTTTAGATCAAAAAGTCTTTTGAATGAAGGTCAGCTTTATTAACTGGTTTAAAATCTCTTTTAAGAGAAAATCACTCTCTAATGATTAATGAGTTACAAACCAGAAAAGAGGCAATTATAGTAAGAGAAGTGCGAAATCACAACACTGAATGTAAAGGAGGATATAGATGACATTGTGGTATATAAGAAAGGGTACAGAAAGAGGGGATGTTCCACTCTTTGTCAGTGGTTAGCTGACTGAGCATGAAATAAGTAGCAGGCATGTGACAATCTGCTGATCATATGCTCTTGCCGGGGTTCCAAAGTTAATCATTTGATCTGAATACCCATTCACCCATAAACTGGATTCTTGAGCCACGCTGGGTGCATTATGCTAACAGGTCAGAATTTTAGATACTTGAAGTGATTAAGAATTGGACTTGGAAAGCCAGTCTTAAGTCCTCTTGAAAGCGGTATAGCTACGTTTTTATTTTATCCAATAGATGGTACTGAAACCATTTCAACGCCCTCTGTTGCCCCCTGGTGGGCAAATTTGATTTGTGTAATACAGGAACCTGCCACTGGCCATTGCCATCTCCATGCCCATCGTCACTGTGATCTATATCTTGACCAATGTGGCCTACTATACTGTTCTGCCAATCCCTGCTATTCTGGACAGTGATGCTGTAGCTGTGGTGAGTGCTCCCACTGGATCTGCCATGCGCATAGATTAACAGTATAGTATAATGCAGTGATTCTCAACTGGTAAGTCATGAACAGGTAGGGAGTGTGTCATGGGTATAGACTTTTTCCTATTTAAAAAGTCAAACTCTAGTTATGATTAGAAAAGCACTGTTTTGGTTTTGGATATTTATTCCCACCTTGTGCCCACAGTTGCCAGGATACGCTCCGGATGCCCCACAACACTGACCAGCGTAAAACAGTTAGAGACAATGAATGAATTAATTTATTAATATTGTATGTTTACAGCATTTTAGTCCTTGTTGCACTTGTTGCAGTTTTAGTGCATTAGCTCATAGCCCATTACTGCACTATTAATTTTTTTTAAAAACCAATTAGAACAGTGAGAAAGGTAACACATCAACTTATCAATATAATGATAAAGGACAAAGAACAGTTGAGAACCACTGATACGATTACTGATATGGAAAAATGTGCAGTATATCATCAACTGATGAATTTAAATTTCTAGACATTTGCAGATCAAGTATTTGGGATATTTAACTGGACAATCCCGCTCGCTGTCGCATTGTCCTGCTTTGGAGGATTAAATGCGTCTATCTTGGCTGCCTCAAGGTCAGTAATGTACAAATGCATCTCTGTATGATTATCATGTGTTGTGGCATTATCATCATGTGTCTTATGTGTCATATGCATATCATTCTGCAGGCTGTTCTTCGTGGGCTCCAGAGAGGGCCACCTGCCTGACTACCTGTGCATGATTCACGTTAGCCGTTTCACCCCTATCCCTGCCCTGCTCTTCAATGTCAGTCTCTCTTAAACACCACTGTCTTACTGTGTATGAGTGTTTAAAGTGAACAGAGAAAGAATGAGAGTGAGAGAGTTTGTGTTTGTATGTGCCTAGCCATTAATGCATTCTCACAAAGAACTCACAATATGCCACAGTTTGTCTGCCCTTTATTCTCTGTCTACTGTATTCTTGATTTCATTCTCGTTACAGGTCCACCTGTCCTGTATTAATATCTGTAAGGAGACAACTTTAGACAAGACACTTGTGAATCTGTGTGCATCTGAGTAACAGCTTTGTGCTGTGTTGTGCTGACTGACAGGGTGCCATGGCTCTAGTGTACCTGTGTGTGGAGGACATCTTTAAGCTGATCAACTACTACAGCTTCAGCTACTGGTTCTTCGTTGGTCTATCTATCCTGGGTCAGCTCTACCTGCGCTGGAAACAGCCAGACAGACCACGCCCACTGAAGGTATGCACACCATCTGAGCTTGTTATCTTCCTGTGGATTGTGCTGTTATACCACTGCTGAATTCTTCAATCTGATTGATCAGAAGGTGTTGATTCATTTTCTATAGCAGCAGCACTGAAAGTAGTGCCAGTTGTAATTCAGCTGTAATGCCAGTTGTAGTGCCAGTTGTTAACTCTTTGTAACAGATAGAGGTAAAGCTGTTCCTTTAATTATTTTTTTTTAACCATGGGAAAGCTTTTTGTTTAATTAACTTCAAGAGAGAGAAAAATAAGAGAGGCTGGTGGGGGGGGAACAGCTCTTTATAGTCGATATAACAGGTACTAACTTTAGCAGATGTTCTACAATGTTAAATGTAACTATAAACAGTTAAATGTGTCATTAATTAACAAAACTGTAATTGTTAATTGTAATTGCAACTCTTGTGGTGTTTTATTCCTAACTGATGATATATCCAGTACTTATTCCTCTTTCAGAAATAACCCCAAACTAATACATTCTCAGAATGAGATGTTAGACCTGTCATGTTCTCTCCTTCACTTTCACAGCTCAGTATTATCTACCCGATTATTTTCTGCCTTTGCACCATCTTCCTTGTGGTGGTCCCAATCTATAGTGACACCATCAACTCTTTGATTGGCATCGCAATCGCCCTATCAGGCGTCCCCGTATACTTTCTGTGCTGCTATACACCAGCCTCCCGTAGACCACTGTGGCTTCGTAAATTTATTGGTGAGACTCACATTACAAAACAGGTTATTCTATTAAATAATTTAAATTTTCACCTAAACGTACGCTTCTTTCTTATTTTCAGCGTCATCCGGCTTGCTGATTCAGAAGGTCTGCTTTTGTGTGCTTACTGAGATGGACACTAATGAAGGAAAAACGCAGTAGAATGAGACTGATAAACATGGTTATATGGTACAGAGACTTCCCCATGATGTGGTTAGAATGATTGACACATAACACCCAGTAGGTCATTTGACTGAGGTAACCAGCTTTTTGGGTACTGTTTTATGCAGATACCTGAAAGACCATTCTTAAAAACATACACATTCCTTGTGGGAAAAATAAATGTTCATTTCCTATTGCAAATAGTTTATGATGACTTGTATATTCCCACTTGTTTTCAAGTTCTCAGGATTTTTCAGTCCATTACATTTTAATTCAAATTCAAAATTCAAAGTTTATCTTATCTTTATCTTATGTCCTAAATGTAGGACACGAGGCTTCAATATTCACAGCCCACAGAAATCATTTAGCTCCGCCAGTTGTTGGACACCTCTGGTTTTATATTTGAAAGTGGGAGAAAATGAACTCAAAAAGAGACTGATAGAACAACAGCAATGATAACACTACAATTATACAGTGAAATTCACAACATTGTGTGAAACAAGATTATGATAGATTCAGTGTTCATATTGATCATATTATTTACAGTTGTTAATATAATGAAATGTTCATAATACTATCAAAGATTTTAACAGAACAAAACAGTCTGCACTGTTAACTGAAGGGCTAAAATGGAAAATGTAAGTGGGCAAATTTTGCTTAAAGTAGCTAAAGGTATCGTGAGAATTGGAATAGATTTTTTTTAAACATTATACACAATATCCCAAATGGACTACAGCAGTTTCCAAGATTCCACACTTAACCCAAAACAGTAAAACAGTAACACTGCTGATTGAGATTCTCTTCACAACATTCACTAAATCAGAAATCAAAATAATTACATTTCAAAATAAATTTAAAAAATCATTTAAAAATAATTTATAGATAAAGTAATAATAAAAATGTAGTGAATATTTTGACTATTCTAGTGACTACAGTGACTATTTTGGACTCCTGTTATACTTACTTGATGGAATATGAAAAACTACCTATATTATATTTTCCTAGTTTGTCCACTAAAATATGTGCCAGCAGCGTGAGTATTGGATTATCAGTTGTTCAAGCAGCAGTATTCTTATGTGAAATAGGACTAAAAAGTAACTGAGTAAAAGATATAGAATGGTTGATTATGTAAAAATGCAAAGACTGCCATTTATAAGAAAATATAATTTGTATTGAAGCTTCAGATTTATCTTCATACTTATTTACACCTTATTTATGTGCAATACATTTTAAATAAAAGGTCTCCTAATTATGTCTCTGTTTGTACCTTTAACTGACTTCTACAGCAAAAAAAAAAGCCAAACAACAATCAGCTGTTACCGGTTAGTTTCTTCTTTAATGAGTTTACATTTATAATGATCACTTTCCCACTTTACGCTTATTATTTCCCCTCCTGAATAAATATATACAAATTTAGGTAAAAACTATCTGGTAGCTAGTTTTCAACCAATCGTTTCCTCCCAGGGCCTCTTCTTCCCACCCCTCTGCTGTACTTGCTTGGGCCTAGACGAATTTTCTGTTGACATGGATGCAGATGCCTGGTGCAGGGGATTTTGGGTAAAGGTCTGCCTCAATGGACCTAAAAGCGGAAATATAAATATGAAAATTCAAAAATAGCATAAACACAAACATCATATAAAAGGCTCACCTTTAGCTGCAATATCAAGGTGGTCCTTAATCCTCCTCTCTCTCTCCTGTAACTGATGAGCCAGTTGGGCGTTCTTCCACCCTATGAGACACATGCCAATATGAGAAACACAGCACATGCACTGCACCATCCACGGTTATATGAATAGCGATATATACAGTGGGGAAAACAAGTATTTGATCCCTTGCTGATTTTGTTGGTTTGGCCACTAATAAAGACTCGATCAGTCTGTAATATTAATGGTAGGTGTAGTCTAACATGCTGAGACAGAATATCACAAAGAAAATCAAGAAATCGACTTTAAAGAATTTGTATTAATTTATTTGCATTTTATTGAGGAAAATAAGTA
>CM040978.1:13841107-13861679 GCA_022985145.1 Pangasius djambal
GTCTGACAAACTGATTGATTCTGTGGCCAGGTGGCTTTTATACAAGTCATTAGTGATATCAGGTGTCTTCAATTTAGGTGACAAGGTAATTTGGAGAGTCTAACTTGTCTGTATTAACAAGAACTCTTGATGGTTACTAGGGGATCAAATACTTCTTTTTCTCAATAAAATATAAATAAATTAATATAGATATTTAAAAAGTTATTTTCTGGATTTTCTTTTTGATATTCTGTCTCCACATGTTAGAATACACCTACCATTAAAATTACAGACTGATCAAGTCTTTCTTAGTGGGTAAACCAACAAAATCAGCAAGGGATCAAATACTTGTTTTCCCCACTGTATCTGCTTAAAATCAAGCCAACATAAAGATAGACTTTTACAGTGACAATGCATTATTGATTACATGTTTGCAATGCTCACAGACAAGTTTTTTTTTTTTTTAACACTACTTGAACTTTATGCAATATTAAGGCCATAAAAATGTTGGTAATAGCAAGTTGAATACATTTGGCTACTAGTTTTAATTACACAACATAATTGTTACACTAAATGTTAATTTAGTGTAATTAACATTTACACTAAATTAACAAGTTAGGTAATGGTTTTAATTACATAGCTTGATGTTATCCAGCTTGCTGACAACCTTTTGAAAACCGTTTATTGGTTTTCCCAGCAGAATTATTATCCAAACAATAGCTAACCTGCTACTGATTTACACAAAACAAGTTAGCCTAATGTAAACTAGCTTGTTATAAAACTTGACTAATTATTTACACAATAATAAGCTAAGTATTGGCCATCATGCTAGAGCTTGTTTTTTTATTACATGATTATAATACTTAGCCTAGAATTAACTAGCATATTAAAGTCAAGTAACTACTGTTGGAGACGGATGTTAGGCAATCAAACCTTCTTCTTTTGTTTTGCACTGAGCATCTCTATACATCAAAGTAAAGTTAAAGAGGAGGTTGTAAAATCTAAGTAAAATAAGGAGGAACAAAGGGACAAAAAGCCAGTGAAAAAAAAAATAAGTGGATGATAAGAGAGAAATAAGTGGATGACAGTATGAAACAAACACATTCAATAGGACATGTCTGTTCTGTACCTTTCCTGACACTCTCAACAAAACCGTCACTGGGAGGCAGAGCTGAGGACGGGTGAGTGATGCGCGCTGGGATATTAAGCTTCTTTCTCACTGCTGGATGCCTCAGCAGGGCTACCTGTCCCAGCGAAAAGAGATTCGAGGTCATCCAGTATGTAAACACTGCCTGGAAGAGAAAAAAAACACAGACAGAATTACACCCACAGGAGACGAAAGTGCATGTTACTAAAGGACAAATTGGAGAGAGAGAACAAAGCGTGAGTCTCACTGTAGGGAAGTTAATGGTCATCGGTAAGATGATAAATGGCATAATTCTGAAGACAGTCTTCATTGCTCTCAGGTTGGGGTTGTCTACACCAGACTCTGCACCCAACTAAAAGTTGGAAAATTGATTCAGAGGAGGAGGCAGACATTAACGTAACACATCAAATATGCAGAATCAGCTGTACATCCAAACCATTTAAGTAAATAATAAGAACAGCTGGTTATACCTCCAGGATGGCAAACATAGTCCCTGTGACAGCAAGTGGAAGGATGTAATATGGATCTGCTGCAGTTAAGTCTGTAAACCACCACAGTCCACCAGTCTGCATGCTGGGCACGGGGGCGTAGGCCATCTTACGTAAGGCAATGAAGAATGAAATAAAGACTGGTGCCTGAAAAGCAAAAGACAATAGCATTTTAAAAAGATAAAAATCATATGAGTCTGCTATGGTGTGACATTTACAGTAAGCACTGGGAATTCCATACTGACCTGTACCAAAGGGACCAGGAACCCACGGAGAGGGTTAACATCGTGCTTCTTCTGGAACAGCATCATGTCAGAATATGCCTTGGAGACTGAAGGCAGAAATTTAAAACACATATTTTTGAAGGTACTACAAATCAAATGCCAGTTTCTACAGTCATATGAATGAAAAACTGTCCAAAATAATGAAATATTCTGGTAACTAGAAAAAAGATGGCAGAATCTCAATGCTCCTGACTCATTTACTCATCTAACACTCTCAAGACTAATAAACTAATTGAATAATAAAGTGTAGCAGGTGGGAGACATTTAGAGGGTATAAACGTATCAGATACTGACATTCAAACTTGTTGCCACTCTGCTTGGCCTCATTCATGCGATTGGTGAGCTTGGTCATCTCTGGCATGACATTGTTCAGCTTAGCTGCCTCTCTTTGGCCCTTTACAATGACTGGGAACACTGCACAACGGGCTATGATAGTACCTGCGCACGAGACATAACAAGACCCAATCAGTCAGCAATGCTTCTGTTCAAATTACTATAAATGCTTATTCAACACCAAGATAATCATTAGCTATATTGCAATTTAATGAAATACATTTTATATACAAGGTTTAGACTTGTCCCTAAATCAGCACCTTGTGTAACAAAGAAATTAAGCATGGAAAAATAAAAAATCTGTATCTTTACTATTTTTTCAGCCAGAAAAGCTGCATAAATGCATTCACTTTAGGTTCCTAAAACAACCTCACCTGCAACAATAGCACCCCACCAGGGCAGTCCAATGCTGACATGCATGAATTCCAACAAGTTTTGAATCAGGCCTACAGGAGTATAGCTGCCTAGACCCAATTCTGACAGGCTGAGCTCTGCTCCTGCCCCCTGCAGGACATCCATTGCCAGGATAGGGGCTTCAGTCACTTCTGTGATTGGTTGTGTGGTTACTGGGGACAGATCAGGAGCAGTAACTGATTCTGAAACAGATAAAGGAGCAGATACTGGAACAGATACTGAAGCAGCTTCTGCAGCAGTTTCTGGAGCTGATTCAGGAGCAGATAATGGGATATCTGCTGTTGAACTGGCAGCAGGTACCATTCCATCTGTTGTCTGAAAGCAAGTATAGAATAAGAAGGCAGTTAAGTAGTAAAAGAAAACGACCCAATGTCAGCATTTGTTTATTATAGTTTTGGTTTGGATCTTCATATTTCAACAAAGTTACAAAATGGCCAACGCACCTGTGAGCTATTCTGCCGGACTGCCACGGAACTGACCAAGTATAATCTTCCGTGATTATGACGTCCCAACAGAGCCTGAACAAACATACCTCCACTTCCTCTGATCGTGTGAAGATGTGATCTGTGCGTAACATACTGACAGAGGGGTGAGAGGATAAAAGTAAGCAGGGTGTTAATGCTGGTAATGTAGACCACATGAAGTCTGACTGAACACACAAAATCGCAGAACTAGTTTACACTATGATTGGATCTAGCCTTTACTAGACCAGAAAACAAAATTGCATTACCAAAGAAGTGTCCACAAATATAACATGAACCTCCAATAGCGTGTGAGAGTGCATGTGAATTACAGTCCAGGTTTCCAAAGGTTAATTCCAAAGGTTAATATATTTTTTAACTGGTAGAGGGAGTGTTGAATGTGATTACCTTTATACCATCAACAATCTTTTGAGATGATTTTGGTGGAAACTCAGCCTAGATTAGTAAAAAATTGTCTAGTACTTCAAGCATTAGGATTAGATGTGTCCTATTAAAGCCTCTAGACCTCAAATCTAACATTACAGTCTGTACTAAAACAGATAGATAGAACTCTAATAGAGAGATAGACAGATGATAGATTAATAGATAATACTTACTTAACTGGTAAATAATTAACAATCTATCTACTTATCACTATCTAAATATCTATCACTATTGCTAAGTGAATGTTACAGCTGATGCAGGATTGGTCATGTATCACACACACACACACACACAATATTTAAATGCTTTCTCTTGCATAAATGTTTACTTGACTTTTCTCATTTAACTGAGCTAGACTGAAGTAATGCCCCAATCTTAGGTCTTAAGCATTCACGTTAGCTAGTTAGCTATAACTAATATATCTAAAAGAGTCCGTTGTGTTGTCAAAATAACTTCGATAATTATAATATATTTTGTACAAATATACGAGCTACGTACATGCTAGCAACCAGCCAAGATTTAGTAAATGCGTGTTGCTATTAGGCTAGCTAGTTAGAGTGCCAGACTACGGCTGAAATACAAACAGCTCCCCTGAGTTTATATAGTGCACTACTCACAGTGCAGAAGTTATATTGTCCTACCCTACGTAGTGCACTAATATAGGGAGCAGAGAATTTTTTGGGATTCTGCCGATGACTTTGAAACGAGCTAGCGACACATGTGTATCACCGAATCCTATCAAATAAAAAACACACAAAACACAAACTGCAAATAATCATGTAACAATAACAAACCCCGTTCCGTGTCCATGCAGCGGGTAATGTGGAAATACTGGCTGCAGTCGTCTGTTTAAAGAAACAAGTCGTTAGACAACTAGGGACCACTTTACCCCTGAGCGCAGCCATGTTGGAAAAAAGATAAACTCTCAGACGGCGAGCATTAGAGGACAAACTCGATTTGCGTTTTTCAGCGGAAGAACTGCTCGTCGAGCTCATGAGTACAGTCGGTGCTGCCGGCTCAAAGGTGTCAAATAGTGATATCTAATAAGAATACATAATATTGTAATATTTTCGGAGTGATCGGAAAGGGTGAAATTAAAACTTCTAGCACAAAAAATGTCAAAACCCAAGGAAGAGGACAGAGACTCAGAAGATGCTGCACCTATACCACATTTCCGTAACCTAAGTAAGTTTGTTATCAGTTTACTAAGTAGTATGACTTCTTGGTATCCTAATCCTCGATCAACAAAGTTAACCTCAAATACGCTACAGATTAAATTAGAAATGAATAATTATACAGCTAAAATATATAAATATACAAAAGCAAAACTGAAAGTAAATGCCTTCCTGTAAAAATAAACAACGTCCTTAGCGTATACTCTTATAAAACTGGTTCTTCAAGTGATTTTTGTATAGTTAAGATTTTGTAGCTTTCCAAAAAAACTCTCTTGTTCGATTCTGCATAGAACCCTTAAGGTTTCCCCAGAGAAACCTGTTTAAACCCCCTTTTTTGTAAGAATATAAAAAATATATATAAATATATATAACTTCCTTTACCTTAAATACAGTAGACACAATTACATGTTTGTATTACATACGGTAACATATTTGGACACAATCTATGCTGTTCCTGATCAGTTTTGGTTGCCTAAGTAGGCTACATGTGATTTCCCAAGAAACACATTTCTAAACTTTTATTTCCCAAATAATGCAGGAATCTCAAGTGGTGAACAGAAAAGAAAGTCTGATGTCTTGCCTGGAAAACCTGGTGAGTGCTCTTTACACACAATTAATATAAGCAAAAACAGGTGCCCTTCACTGTGCTATGCAACTAAAATAATTTTCTTTCATAAGCTGTTTTGTCCTGTGGTCATCAAATGCCATCGGATTACTTGATTTCATGGTGCAAGTACTATCTAAAGCAGGTATGTCTGTTTAGATTTCTTGAATGTGAAGTTAGCCAGTACTTGACAAAATTTAGCATGATTTCCTATATACATTGCATATATTTACTTAGCAGGCCTTTACACCTTATTATATGTGTAACATATATTATATATTTATTATAATATTGCAAATTTGTTCTATATTGTTGTTATATTTTAGGAGAAGACTGAATTCACTTGTCCAAGATTTGATGAGTACAAGAAGGGTGTATGTGGCACAAAATTCTCTTATCAGGACATGTGCCATACAGTTCCACTAACTCCCTCACAGAAGGAATTCTTTGAAGAGAGACTTGGGGAAATAACTGCAGCAAGATTCTGTGAATTTAAAGCTGTAAGAATACTGTTCGTCTACTCCGCTAAATATCACTTCAGTATCGCTGTGCAATAGGTGTGGAGTAAAAAGATCTGTAATGACAGAGTAAAGCAAATCAGATCAATGTTCTTTACAATTTATGCTCATAGTTTTTTGTTTTTTATATATTTTTTTCAAATAAACCTTATTAATCTTATAATTTAACAAAATCAGTGCCCAGGATGCCAGTCGTATGTGGAGAGAGCTGATCAGAAGAACCTGTGTGTCCACTGTACCGTATGCACTGCCAGGATGGGATGCTCCTATGAGTTCTGCTGGAACTGCAGGAGGAAATGGAAAGGTGCAGCGCAAAATACTGTGCACTGTGGCTACAATGACTGCAGAGAGACGGAGGTATTACTGCCCAAACACAGAAGAACAAACAAAATAAACTACTTTAGGATTTCTACGACTTTGATTGACTTTGAACTCATGCTAAAATAAAAGAAATTATTGTGAAAGTGGTTCATAAACAGTAAATTATACTACATGTAATCAATACATGTAAACAGCTTTCTTTCTTAATATTTTCAGACTTCTCAAAAAAAGAGAGATTTGATAAAGTTGTGTCAGCCTGCATTCAAGACACGAAAGCTTCAGACAGAAGAGGTGCTTTACAACTCATTACTCATTAACCACGAAGTATACATTAATGTGTGCAGTACAATCACAATACTCACTATGTAAGCATTTGCTTTTTTCACCCAGATCTATTTAACAAAGGAGAAATCCAATGACAGACAGCGACTGGCTATGATCATCAACAATGTTGAATTCAGAGTAAGCCAGTTTAATCGGAGGGGAGCAGAGAAGGATGAAGAGAGTATGAAGACTCTGCTTGAAGCCTTGGGTTATGATGTAATCATACTGAATGACCTGTCTGCAGCAGTAGGTTTATAAAATAAATGTCTGATTGTGAAAAATTTTAAGCACCATTAAATGAACTGTGTATTCTCCTCCTAATAACTGCATTATTAAACATTATTGAAATATTGAAATATTATTGAAATGTCCATGAGACAAGTTGTTATCTCTTACATTATAACAGCTATAAACAGTCATTTCCTCACCAGCATCTTTTTTTTACTCTCAAAAATAATAAGACAAAAAAAAAGTGCATCTTGTCATGTCACTGAGAAACCATGAAGCCCTCTGTCCTAAAGTCATTTTCTGCCTTGTGTCAGAAAACTTAAAGCTGCAGCTTTACCTCTGGCTGTCACAGCACCCCACTTGCTGCCATTCTGTGTATTATTTTTGTATAACAGCACAACCCTTTGTGTGTTTATTCCTTACTAGTCAGAATTGAGATTTCAGCAGCTCTGTTGTATAAGTGTATTATAACTATGAGCAATTAAATGTCTGTTTATGGAACTTCACAGGGGATGGAGGCTGCCTTGAGAGACTTCTCACAACATAAAGAGCACAGATATTCAGACAGCACATTTTTTATCATGATGTCCCATGGTGGTCCTGATGGAATTTATGGCATTAATTTTGATGAAAACGAAGGTGACATTCTCCCTGTGGACAGAATCTTCCACTATCTCGGCTCTGAGAACTGCTCCGGATTAACAGACAAACCGAAAATCATTCTGATTCAGGCATGCAGAGGAGGTATAGAAACTTACAGAATCACAGCACCATTTAGAATACAGAATTACATCATTTAAAATATCTTGTGCTTTAAATTGATATTGTATTATTGAATGTGGCATTGGATAGAACTGACACTGATAAACATTTTCCAGATAAAGAAGGCCATGTGTGGGTATGTGATGGTGTAAGGTCCAATAAAGGAATAAAACAACACCGTGAGAAAGATTTTGCCTGCTTCAGATCTTGCACACCAGGTTTTACACCCTGCCATTGTATATTTTTTTAAAGAGGGGTTTTCTTGAACATTAGAGAGCTCAAATATATGCATATTATTTACATGAAAATATTAACATAAATCTTCATTACAGACACTGTATCCATCAGGAATACAGGCTCTGGCTCATTATTCATTCAGAGCCTTGTGAAAATCTTCAGTGAACATGCTCATGAGGACGACATAGTGGAACTGTTCAGAAAGGTATATTTGTATTTTCCTAAACCACAAATAATAAATATTACATAAAACTCTACTAAAGCACACAGTGACACATTTCCAATTGTCTGTTTCCCAATACAGGTTGCTCACTGGTTTGAAAAAGCAGCAGAGGAAGATCGTTTTCACTATCAAATGCCAAGTTTGGACAGAACCACTCTTGTAAAGAAATTTTACCTGTTTCCTGGGCTTTGACACAAGAGCTCACGTTGCTGCCATTTCCTTAAGAATTAATTGGTCTTTGTAATATAAGGGTTGAATGTTTGAATTGAAGTAATATTTCCCTTATTATGAGGCTTAAGTGTAGGGGAGATACTTTCTGTATTGCTGCCCCCAGGTTCTGGAACGCCTTGCCACTATCCATTAGACAAGCTTCTTCTCTTAATATTTTTAAGTCCAGGCTAAAGACATTTTTATTTTCTAAAGCGTATGGCTGATGGGCTATCTGTATGATTTTATAACTTTTCTGTTTGTGTTGTGGAAAGCACATTGGTCAACGGAAGTTGTAATTAATTGTGCTATATAAATAAATTGTCATTAAATTGTCACCCCATCTAAGTACAAGAAGAATTTTTTGCTCAGAGGTTTGTGTTTCTTCATCAAGAGTTAAAGGTTTGATAGACAAACTTTTTTTCATGCAGAAAAACACTCTTTTCTGCAGGAATCATTCATTTTATACAAAACTGTGGGTACAATGGGTTAATTTTTGTATAGAAAACCTGAGATCTCTCTGCAATATTTGAGTTTGCAGAAGGATGATGAAAATTAAGCAGTAATCTTAACTAAATCTTTAGATCTTCATCTTTACTGAGTGTTCAGAAAATATCAATTTTTTTTTAATCTCCATGAATTTTATATACACACAGAACTTCCTCCACACAATGAGCATTTAAAGTAATTATTTACAACATAAACCATGTTTCCTTAACAGAATACAGTAAGACAACATTAAACATTTACTGTGTGGTGTTATACAGTAATTACATTTTGAAAACAGACATTTGAAAAAAGACTGAATTCTCATATGCTACATTTTATCTTTCATTTTCCTTTAGGCTCTATGTACAATGGCCAATAAATGAGCCTTTTTGTGTTGTCCCAAGCCTGCCTCTCGTCTCCTCATTTCCCTCGTAACCCAGGAGAAGTGTGTCAATAAACATGCACTTGGACATGACTTTTAGGGCTGAATCATAACACTGATTTTCTTTTCAATCCAATGCCAAATAATACCAATGCTACTGTTCTGATACATTCGAAACTCTTCTTGCAGAGAAGATTTTTCAGAGAAGAAAAGAGCTTTCAGAGAAGTTTGGACAGTTTTGACTGAGGTTTCTGTTTTCTCTGTTTAGCAGCTTAAACACTATGTATAACATAAAGGGTCCATCTCAAAAGTAATCAAGGCCTTCTTGATTCCCTGATCCTACAACCATCTGTCCATGACCTGGAAATCACTTTAAGTCCTGCATCTTTAAGGAAATACGATACCAATTATTAAAATGCATCTGTAGGAATCAAGGAACAAAGAGATAGGAGGCTTTTAGGTCAAGGCGTCTTGTTTTTATTATAGCATTTGATGCAAGCCTATGGTATAAGTGCTTCACCTCTCCCAAAAAAGCAAATTTCAATAAATAAGACCCACAGATACAAAATTATAATCTTAATAAGGCTAAAATAAACAATATATACAAATAATATCCTTGGATTTAAACATGACTTACTTTAAAAATGGCCATATGAGAAGTTAGGTGATGAGTTGAATCTTGTTTAGGCTAAAACATCAACATTTAAGCATGTAGTGTACATGTGCAAGTTTAATTCACTTGTATAATTCATTTGTGTAATCACATTGGTATATGCAGTTTTGTTATACAGTTAGCCTAATACAGCTATGAATTCATTTATGTTGCTATAAAATGACACTTGAAGAGCAGCAGGACATTTCATCCTGTTCTTTCTTCCTTGAAGAGGGAGCTAAGAGGGAGCTAATAAGTAAGAGGGAGCTAATAAGTAAGAAAGGGAAGCAATGAAGGGACACAATTTCATTATAAACAATGAATGGGGCAATTTAAGAAATGAGAAGCATCCAGTATAATTTCCATAATTACTACCATAAGGATTTTCCATAAAACAGAGAGAAGCATAGGCAAACTGATACTGATAGAATTAACATGGAGAAACAATTTCCAAAACAGCTTCCAATGTGAATGCATGTAGTTCTGGGTGAAATGGTCAAATTGAGAATGCATAATTATATCAGTATAATCTTTGAATTTAAGAAAAGATAGAAAGGCCTTGTCTTAAAAAATTAGCCAATACTCCATGATTCCATGGGTCAACACATCCTGTTTCCTTCATGACAGTAAAAGGGAAAGCAAGTGATTTATGGAGTGGTCAAACAAGTTCAATTGCAAATTTTCCACCAAATATCAGCAAATCTATATTTGAAAAACCCAAACAAAAACATAAAAACAAGCAAAAACAAATCTGAAAAATAAAAAAATTATGAGAATTAAAGTTGCATGCAGCATTTTTGGGGGCCAAGCACCCAGACTCAGTGAGCCACACATTTACAGACATGCTACAATTGTTGCCTAAGCAATCACAGGAAAGCAGAGCCATTACTTTAGGCAAAAGGATTCAATAGTGATTTAGACAAGTCTCAAGATGATGTGAGCCAAACTTGGTGAAGATTGGAGTAGCAAAAATGGCAGTTAGATGTAAGCATTTTTAGCATGTTATTGTCACAAAATCTGTGACAATAGCCTCAGGGCATAGTCCTGAATATTTCTACCAAGTTTTGTGTTGCTTACTCTGAAGATGACATGATGATTGGACAAAAATTGTAGGAGACGTAGCCAGTGAATCCAGGGATGCCTGGCTTTAAAAATTTGGACACATGGTTTAGACACAATAGCCAGAAGAAGAAGAAGAAGAAAAGTTAGAATAACAATATGGTGCCTACACACCTTCGGTGCTTGGCCCCCTAAATATACACTTAAAACATGATCTAAACTTGTCAACCAATGTTGACAATATGCCAAGCCACAAGATATCCAATTATCCTCGCAATGGACTATATTCTTGTAGGAATAAAAAAAAAAAAAAAAACGCTTGCAAAGCTCTCAAGGGTCTTAAAAAATGATTCATATACAGTTTTATGCAAAGGATTGGGCACCCCTGGCCAAAGTGCATATTTTATTGATTGTTATAATGAAAAGAAGCAAATGCAACCTCTGCAGCAAACTATCTTAAAACAAGAAGGAAGCTATTGAAGAAAAATTATTTCAGAAATTTGAGGTTGTTGTGAGCTTGACCCTGTTTGGATCAATTTCAAAATCTAATTAGTTCATCAGTTAGTTACATCATTCTTAAGATATTGTGCTAATGAGAATCTTGGACCGATAGATGGATGGACAGACAACCCATAAACATATTTTTTTCCTGCAAATATTAACACATGGTCACTTTATATTTGATTCACTTAAAAAATAGAAAAAATAAAATAGTAGCTGCAGCATATGCAAAAGTTTGGACAGCCTACTAAGTCATTACTTTGGCAGATATTAACGCATGCAAATGCTTTTTGTAGCCAGCTAGGAGTCTTTCTAATCTTGTGTAATTAATTTTAAACCACTATTCTTTGCAGAACTTTTCTAGTTCTGGGAAATTCTTGGGTTGTCTTGAATGCACAGCATGTTTAAGATTTTACACACAGATTTTCAGTGATCCAGAGAAGTTAAAGGACTGTGAGGGCCATTCCAAAAGCTTCAGCTTGCATTTGTTGAAGTAGCTCATGGTCCAGTCTGCAATCCCTCCACCTGCAAAGAAAAAAAAATCCTAATAACTATTTGGTTTTGAGCAAATTATCTGGTAATTACACTAATTATATTTAAACAAACAAAGAAATTACCACACTGAACATCTCACTGTGTCCGGATTCTAAGGCCAAAGGAATGGTGAAAAAAAGACACTTCTCTTGGACTATGTGGTCATTTTTACATTTGGTTTTGTTGCTAATTTCCCCTTCAAATAGCTGGACAATTATGTTGTATCACATGTGATTCAGCTCAAAATACTGTGAAAAATATACACTACATGGCCAAAAATATATGGACACCTGACCCTCACACCCATATGTTGGCCTTCCCTAAACTGTTCCCACAAAGTTGGAAGCACTCAGCTGTCTAGAATGTCTTTGTATGATGTAGCATTAGGAATTCCTTTCACTGGAACTGAGGGACTCAAACACGCTCCAGGAAGACAGTGCCCCTGTGCACAAAGCAAGGTCCATGAAGATATGGTTTGCCAAGGTTTGAGTGGAAGAACTCAAGCAGCCTGCACAGAGCCCTGAACTCAACCCCACTGAGCACCTTTAGGATGAACTGGAACACCGATTGCACCCCAGACCTCCTCACCCAACGTCAGCGCCTGACCTCACTAATGCTCTTGTCTTGAATGGGCAAATTCCCACAGTCACAATCCAAAATCTAGTATAAAGCTTTCCCAGAAGAGTGGAGCTTATTATAACAGTAAAGTGGGACTAAGTCTGGAATGAGATGTTCCACAAGTACATATAGGCGTGATGGTCAGGTGTCCACATAGTTTTGACCATATAGTGTATATTACAAAAAAAAAAAAAAGAAAGAAAAGAAAACAGATGTAAATATAAACATTCTGGAGAATAATCCTACCTTGGAAACATGTGGCCCAATTGATTTTAGAGTTTTCTGATAGTATTCCACTGCATCCTGCTGTTCACAGTTGGAAAAAATGACATCATGTACAACACACAAAAACAAGCACGGAGAAAACTTCTTTCAGTCTTATCACTGATTTATTTTAGTTTTTCAAAGAGATTCTACAGCTCATGAACCAAAACACCACTTTCTTGGTAGGGATTTTGTGGATCTGGTCTAAAACTAGCATATAGCAGACAAAAAAGGGATTGTTTCTCATGTTTGTCAGCCGAAATTTACATCTGATGGCATTAAAAATGTGTTCAGATTAAATAATCAAAAAGATTTGTTAGTCTAAATTTTGGGTAAACTTCGGATAAAATTGGTCGGTCAGGAAGGGCATCCAGCATAAAAACTGTGCCAAATCAAATATGCGGACCAATGATCTACAGTGGCAACCCCTAATGGGAGCAGTATCATTTGCTAGTCTAAATTTTATATTAAAAAGTAAAAAAGAAAATCAGGAAAAATGCAATATCTGAAGTAAAAAAAAAAAAAAGTAATACTTTTCTACTTCTTTTCAGAATTCTTGTCATGGAGAGACACTGCAGTACGGCGTTCAGGTAGCAAGTTGCACCGTGATTTTTCAGCCACTATATCGTTTTCCAGTAGGTTTGAATGATTAAATGTTTTAAATATATTAATTATTAGTAATTAGGACTATATCAGTGCTAAACAAAAAAACAAACAAACAAATACATACATAAAGTCTATTTTTAACAGCAGTATTTTTTTTACCAGATGGTTCTAAATACTAAAGTATGTTGAGTAGTTTCTACAATTAACAATTTAGATGTATGGACAAAAGAAATTCAGGTAAAGTTGACAAAATATTTTTGAGTAAATACAAACCATTCAGATTTTTCACTATTACATTTTAGTTATATGCACATTTTACTTAATAATGTTATGTTACATTTATGAATGTTCAATACGTAAGGTGAACACTTTTTTTTTTTAAATTCACTTTATTTGCTCTACAAGTGGAAAACTTAATCACAAGCATATTTTTAGAAACAAAATTAATTTATTTTCTTTGCAAGGTTTTGCAATATATAACTTTCACAGGTCCTTAGAAACATTATAACTATTATAATAGTAAACATTCTTCACAAGGTCTTTTAAAGTGCAACTGCCTTCAAGAATTTGTAATAATCTTACTTAGAAAAACAATACATTAAATGAATGGAATGTCTGCTGAACTCCATCTTTTGAGCCAACAATAAAGGTAACATTAAAACTGGCTTCTATTTTTGTAGACAACCACAAACAGCTTAGATGGTACAGTTGGATATATTAAAAAAAAAAAAAAAAAAAAGGTCAAAGAACAACAAAATTCTGGTCAATAGCAAATATTCTTCTTACAATGTGCAACTGCCTTCAAATATTGTAATAATTTTACTTAGAAAAATAATAAATAAAAGGACAAGGTTCAAGACAGGCAGCATGCCACAAAATGCTACAGTGCTAAATTTTTGATATTTCAAATCTTTTGAGCCAACTGGCCTCTAATTTTTGTAAACAACTGCAAACACTATTTTAACTTCACATTTCTTACCAAAAAAACCCCCAAAAAACAGTCTGCTCAAGATAGGCAGCATGTCTCAAAAAGCTGCAGAACACAATTTGCGATATGTCAAATTTCGGTACCATCAACAAAGTTAACATTAAAACTGGCCCCTAATTTTAAAACCAGAAACAATTTAAATGTCACACGAAAAATAATTGAAAAAAAAAAAGAAAAAAAAAAGCATCTTCATTCTGGACAATTGCAAAAGAAATGAAGATATACTGATTCAATTAACAAGTTTGTTGTTGAGAACCTGTATTTTGTGTGAAAGTTTTTGTGCGTCTAATCCCAGTAACACTTTCTGGAAAAACTCAAAAGTGTACTTCAGGTCTGATGAATAACTGAGGTTCAAACTGTATATGACTCCAAAAGAAGAGCACAAGCCTTGGTGACATCGCCAAGATTCTGAACAGCTTTCAATCCCTCAACCATCCGACATCCAACATCCGATGGTGGGTCACAGACTTCTGCATCTTCAGGTCTATATATATATATATATACACATACACATACACACACATATATATACACACATATATATATATATATACACACACACATATATACACACACACATATATATATATATATATACACACATATATATATATATATATATATATATATATATATAAAATGTCAAAGTCAGCTTTATTGTCAATTCTGCCACATGTTCAGCACATACAGAGAATTGAAATGACATTACTCTCAGACCCAAGGTGCTTACAGATAACACACACACAAAAAAAAGGAAATGCAAATGGAACAAATAAATAAAGTATAAATGTATATCTAAAGGCACAACAAATAGAGTGCAAACAGTGCAGATGTAAAGTGAGTAGTGCAAGTTAAAGTGACAAGTAAAAGTGTCCGAGGAGGTAGATTACAGTCCAATGCTGTATGAGGTAGAGCATAGGATAATGCTGCACAGGTGACTGGTATATAATTTAATATAATGTCAGACTTTAGGGCAGCGCAGACCGATGGGCGCAGGGGCGGATTAAGGTGGTCAGGGGCCCCTAGGCTGCTCGTTGCATGAGGCCGCCCCCTTAGGTGGCTTTCAGGTGCCTTTCATGCTTGCAGTTTAGTTTGGAATGGGGCATGGTTTGCATGAAAAATCACTAAAGTGAAAGCTGGCATTCTGAATCAAATTAAAAACACTGGGATAAGAATACTTATCAACGACAAATACTTGCTTCAACGACAAACAAAAAAGCAAACAACTGATTTAATATAAAGTCGCAATATGGTTCAACATGCTAACAAAATTCTCAATAGTGCACACAAGTAGTGCTTACATTTTCACACAAGTGATACACGTCATCACATACAGGCCTTTTATGTTATGGATTTTAGCTTGATTACGGCACTGGCAGTAAAAGCTTTCTATACCTTAAAAAAAAAGGATAAACGTTAATAGCAGCACCACGCGAGCACAAACGAACTAGAGATGTTTGTACCAGATGAACAGACAGCACCTTGCGTTGCCATCTGTGTCCTCCAGAGAGTTTGAGGTATGTCAGACTTTATAGACTATGCAGGGCAGCGCAGACCGATGGGCGCATGACATCAAAGTACCGCGAGAACGATTCGAGAATTACGCAGCACTGATCGCAGCACTGTGCTCTCGCGGCAGTTTGGTGTAGACGCCGATCGGTCCGCGCAGCGCCGCGTGAAGTCTAAACATAGCTAATGTCTAAAGACGGGAACAAGTTATGTTGTTTCTTTCTACGGCACAAACCGGCACTATTCGAGCACAAACGAACGCCACCTGTTTTGGGTGATTTAAACGACATGGGGTGGAGAGTGACGTCACTGCCCCAATAATACGTGTTATTTCCAAGTCAGGGAAAAACATACAGTGATCATTTTAGCTGCACAAAACAGCACAAATCGAGCACAAAAGAATGACACCCGTTTTGGGTGATTTAAACAACATGGGGTGGAGAGTGACGTCACTGCTCCCAAAATTCTTCTTGTTATATCTCGGGAAGGAGAGTAATTACAGGGTTTGTTTTAATGGCACAAACCGGCACAAATCGAGCACAAACGAACGGCACCAATTTGATACGATTTGGACGACATGGGGTGGAGAGTGACGTCACACAGCTAAAAAAAAAAAAAAGAATGTTTAATATCTTGAACGCCAAACCAGCACAAATGTTCATTTTTGCGGCACAAATGTTCATTTTTGCGGCACAAATCAGCACAAACACAGCACAAACGAATGGTATAGTTTTGGTGACAATGTATTTATATGGGGTGCCAACTTCACAGACCTTTGCAGGTAGGTTTCTTGCAGCATCTTGGAGACGTTGCCACAGTTCTTCTGGATTTAGTCTGTCTCAGTTTGTTGTTTCTTCATGTCATTCCAGACAGACTGGATGATGATGAGATCAGATCTCTGTGTGGAGCAGACAAAAATCTCACTGAATTATTACAATTAATAGCAAAATGAATGTTCGGAAATAACTGATATTTCCTACTGACACACTACAGCAAAAGATAGAAATAACTGACTTAAAACCATTTTTTAGCTGGTGAAAATACTAGTGTTCTAATAATTTTGGCCACCACTGTATTTCTTGAGTATATTATGTGAATTTAGTGTTGTCAAAAGTACCGACCGCGATACCAGTCGGTACTGAAATTTTAAAAAACCTCCATTTCCCGCTAACATTTGAGCACTGTTGAGCGGATTCTTAAACACAGCTGATTGGCCATTGTGTTCACGCGCTCAACAGATACGACTGTGATTGGCTACAATGATCATCGCTTCACACTCTTCACCGAGCGCTAACAGAAACACACGGGAGCGTTTGAAAGCCGCTATCAGCACGGATCCGTCTGTGTGCAGATATATTAGGGATCTTTCAAACGCTCCTATGTGTCCTATGCGTCAACGAGCGCTAACACAGAAACACATAGGAGCATTTGAAAGCGGCGTCTGTCAGCGGATCCCTAAATATCCCTAATAACTTTGTGAACACCTACATCACTTTTTCTTGGCAGTATTTAACAGGATGGTAAAGAATTATAATGAAATATTCATACCTGACAAAGTCCCCATCTTCTCCGCCTCAACGTGGCTCGTGCTTCGCGCTTTCGTCTGTCTTCCAGTGTTGCCAACTATTTTCAATGGAAAGTAGCTAAGCCCTGCTTGAAAAGTAGCTAAATTACGTCATGCTCATTAGCATATTAATGACGTGAACACATCGTATTTGCATTCTGCGTAATGTCGGCACTTCGTAACTGTTTTCTCCCCTAAAACTTAAAACAGTTTGTGCACTCACAAACTGTTTTAATATAAATATTTAGCCGAATGTCCAGTAAAGTTGTTGTCAATTACATATTTTATGTCAGTCAACGGAACAGAAATTACTACATGTTAACCAGAAGTTACTGGAATGAACTGAAGCCCTGTGGTAGTGAGTTGGTCTGTGGCAACACAGCGTGCGCATGCGCAGTTCATTCACATCTATGTCTGCTGCTGTGCGGTCAACGGAACGCGCTGCTCGTGTCTCAGCCCCTCACTGAACAGAGCAGCCGCACAGAGGGGTGACTGCAGCGGGGAAGCAAGACCTCGTGCTCGCGCAGGACAGTACTGGTGACATTTGGAAAGTTGCTAAGGCTTGTCCAAAATGTCGCTAGATTTGTCGCTAGTCACTTTTTTGAAGAGAAAAAAAAAAAAGTCGCTAAGTTGGCAACACTGCTGTCTTCCGTTTCGTCCCGTTGCTCCGCCTCCCCGTGAGCAGCTACGGTATCCGCAAAGATCCAATTTTATGGGGTTTTGCGTTTTACTCAACAATGTCAAGTTGAGAAAACAAACAATTGTTAAGTAAAGCCGACAGTACTAAATTTTTGTATAAACAACATAGTTAACATACGTTAATTTAGTTACTTGCATTCTTTATGTACTGTGAACAAGGGTGGGTTTAGTAAAACTAACAATAGTGAAAGTTCATTTTTTTGAGTGCATATAGTGTATATTAATTATTTAAATACTATTGTTAAAATGTTTTACACTAGCTCATTGGATCTTAAAAAAAGACTGCGAAGTTAATACTGAAAGCTTGACCCCGAGGGACTAATCTGTGTTTTCTTTCCTTGCCTGTAAAGTCATTTGTTCTCGGTTTCTGAAACGAGTTTATTGTGGGTTTACTTCGGGTTTACTTTTGTTTTTAAAGTCTCGGCCAAATCCGAAAAGATTACTTTCTCTTCCACATCACAAACCTGGTTTCCTGTAAAGCCTGTATCTAGTCCTGTTGCATTTCCAACTCTCTGCACCAATATACTTCACTTTGCTTTTAATAATGGGCATTGTCATACATCTTAGATTAAAAATACTTTGCATACTAACTGACAATGTGCTCATGTGATCACCGGTTCTGCCCTGTCTATACTATTTTGCTCGCAGAACACAGCTCTAACAGGACCATAGACTCATGCAGGATATAGACGAAAAAGTAGTTAAGCAAAGAATTAGGTCCAACACTGAAATGCCTCAGGCTACAGATAATAAGATATATTTAGGCCATTTTGGTTTATATTCCAAGTGCGTGGAAAATCCAAAGGCAATTTAAATTGATAGTTTAAAATGTGTAGCCCATAAAAACTAAAATATGCCATCAGTTCAGTATATTAGCCTGTATTTAATATATATATATATATATATATATATATATATATATATATATATATATATATATATATATATATATATATATATATATATATATATATATATATATATATATATATGCATATATGCATTAGGCTGTACTTAGCCTGTATTTAGGCTACTAGAAAGACTTCGTGTAATAAACTGATACATTTATTACTGTTTTTTTTTATTTATTTATTTATTTTATTTTATTTTTTAGGTTTTATTAAACAGGTTACCATAAATAACTTTTAGCATTTCTTTCGCTTTTTCAGCGGCTCTGCCCTGTTTGTCATTCAGCCTCCAGCTGGTAAGGCTTTCCAAGAAAACGAAAGTTAAACTATGAAGCAGGAAACAGAGCATCAGTAACTGATCTGACAGTGATGGAGCAAGAAAAGCGCCACGATCCTAAAGACACCAGCCTGAAATTTGTTAATCGACCGGATGACATTAGTAAGACTACAATATTATCATCATTACTCTTTAGAGCCGTATATTTGGATTTAAGTTATGGAAAGCTGGATTATACATGGGTGTGTGTTAAGTTTTCGTTTCGCTTCTTGGGTTTATAATCTCGCCCTGTTAGGTTAATTCAATTAGAAAACTCCTTGATGAATTTAGATCTCCGAGATGGTTGATTGCACGTCTGAATTTAATTCCATATGTTTTCAAATTTTCCATATGTTGTATAAGGAAAATTTTCTGTAAGTGAGTTAACTTCAGCAAATCTTGCATGTAACATTCTATTTTCAGTGGTTCTGATCGGGAGTTCCTATCAGTTGTAGGTGGGCCTTAATTAGTGGGACACCGTAGGAAAATATATCGCTTCCCTTTTAAGCGCTCAGACGCATGGTGTATGCGAATGGGAAAGCGGAGGTAGTTTTGCTCTCTCACATTTATCCCGTATTTACTGTTTATTTGTAACTTAATCACTGTATTTATGATGTTAGAACACTGTTAAGGGTTTCTGTCATAATGCGCATCAGTGTGATTAGCGAATTTTCCTTGAAAGTGGAGCTTTTAACCGTGTTAATGTTAGTGCCTCATTCGCTCGGGTGTCTTTCTATGCAGGGATGAGAGAGTAGGTCTTCCGATGTGTATATAGTAATTCTGCCTCACACTACTTTTGTTAAAGAGGGTGAAGCAGAGGAATAAAACCGATGTATCAATCATCCCATCCATGGTGTGGTCGTGTTTCTATGGTGTCCGGAGGTTACCACTTGAAGTCTGCTACACATGAAGCTTAGACTCTGAATTCAGGAAGTCTATTTTATTTATTGATTAAGAAAAGAAGCCCCTCTGAAGCCATGACAGAGAAGCCATCCCGTCCAACAGATCACATTAATAAGGAAATTATAAGAATTGACAGGTTACTATATATATATATATATATATATATATATATATATATATATATATATATATATATATATATATATATATATATATATATATATATATATACATACACTGCCCTCCAAAAGTTTGGAAACGCCTGAACAAAATAGGGTTTTTGGGCAATATCAGCATAAATCCTCTTTAGTTAGTGACCATTTTGCATTGATAATAAGGGACAATACAAACTATGAAAACATATTTTATTAAATAAAAAGTTTATGAACATAAACATGAACATAACATAGAAAAATACTCAAATTTTGGAT
>CM040978.1:13861779-13880623 GCA_022985145.1 Pangasius djambal
GGATGCAGCTGCTCGGCCATGGAAACCCATTCTATGAAGCTCTCTGCGTACTGTACTTGGGCTAATCTGAAGGTCACATGAAGTTTGGAGCTCTGTAGCAATTGACTGTGAAGAAAGTCGACGACCTCTTTGCACTATGCGCTTCAGCATCCGCTGACCCCTCTCCGTCAGTTTACGTGGCCTACCACTTCGTGGCTGAATTGCTGTTGTTCCCAAACTCTTCCATTTTGTTATGATAAAGCTGAAAGTTGACTGTGGAATATTTAGGAGCGAGGAAATTTCACGACTGGATTTGTTGCACAGGTGGGATCCTATGACAGTTCCACGCTGGAATTCACTGAGCTCCTGAGAGCGGCCCATTCTTTCACAAATGTTTGTAAAAACAGTCTGCATGCCTAAGTGCTTGATTTTATACACCTGTGGCCAGGCCAAGTGATTAGGACACCTGATTCTGATCATTTGGATGGGTGACTGAATACTTTTGGTAATATAGTGTACTTCAGAACATGAAAGTAGCATATTCAAGACACCATAATCTGCAGCCTAGATTGTTTTTTCTTTATTTCTATACTCCTTCTTCTGAGTATTATCGCGTTGGGTGTTTGGAAAATACACTTTTAAATAATACGGTACACCTAATGCTGTCTGTGTAATTGTAATGTTCTTACCAATGATCATGCTTATTTAGTAATAATTATATGAAATACATAGTCGGGATAATCCAAAAGAAGCTCGTTATAGCAATAAAAGAAATTAACCTAAGAAATAAAACTAACACTATTGTAAACAAAAGGTTTCTTAAAAAAGTTAGTCTGGAGCCCTGGCAACATCATTCTCTGGTTTAAAGTTCCATTCTTCAGAGCTCTGAATAGCAGTTATGTAATGAGTAGTGTACATGTGGGGAGAGACGAGGTTAGCAATAATTTTAATCTCTAGCTTGTATTTAAACATAAATTAATTTTCATCTTGACAGCAAGATAGAAAGCATTACTATGCATAGAAAAAAAAACCCTAATCCTAAGAACATACAGTCTAGTAATGTAGCAAAGAAAGCATGGAAATAAGACTACTGCAGAACATGTGAAGCATTTAAAATGCATCTGATAAATGGCATAATATTATGGAGGTAATATATATATATATATATATATATATATATATATATATATATATATATATATATATATATATATATATATATATATATATGTGTATACATAATGTAATTTAGAAGTAAATTATTCTGACTAGCTGGATTGTAATATTCTGCATGTTCTGAGTATACAATATATGGCAAAAGAACCTAAACCTCAACATCATAAAAAAACATCATGATAAAGCACTTGCAAGCCATACAGAGAAGCAAACAAGCAGAAATGCAACTTAGGAATGAAAAGGATTAGCGAACAAGATCTGGAGAAAAATATTTCTCCAGCACAAGTAAAGAAGAAAAAAAGGAAATATTTAAATTTTCTCAAGAAATGACATTCAGAAAAGAAGGTATCATGCCATTCAGTGTTTAATGCTGTCTGCTGGTGTGAAAGGTGCATGTTGTATTTGGCAGATGGTATTTTGAGTTTGCTTCTGGCTGTGGGCTATCAACAAATAGTTAAGATTTCTTTTTTCTATCTTTCTTCTACAGAAGATTCACCCCTACACAATGTATACAGATAATAAGAAACAGAAAGTGTTGGGGAAATGGAATGGGTTGCACCATTAAACTTTTTAAGTTATTGACAACAGTCAAGTCCAAAAGTAAAGTGCCTTTCATAAGTATTCACGTTTGTGCCTTTCATAAGTATTTGCACGTTACCACATTTTGTAGTGTTACAACTTGAAACTGAAATGAATTTAATCAGGATTATATTTCATGAATCTACATAAAATAGCCACTAATAATGAAATAGGGAGAAAAAAATCAAAATGTAGAAAGGTTCAAGGGGGTGAGTAATTATGCCAGGCACTAAATGTGCCTCGATTATTTGCCTTTTGAGGCTGTTTGACTCTTACCTCTTTGTCCTCTTCATATGATTGGATAGCCATGTTAAACTTAATATATTGGCTTGCCAGCGTCAACACCTCACAGTAGCATGCTTTTAGAGTGCCAATCTGGAAGATAATTCACACAATATTTTATATGAATTTTTAACTTTAAAAGACAAATCAAACACAGAACATATGTATAAATAAATAAATAATTACAAAAAAAATTAAAATGAGTGGGACAGATTACATAGAAAGATGTCAGTGCAAAATCAGTGTAGAAAATACCTCTTGGATAATGCTGTCTGAACTAGACTCCACCTTGATGGAGCTAAAAGGCTCCAGTGATGCTTTATATTTTACCAACTGATGTTCATGATCCTGGAAAGGAGCATGTTTTAAATATGCTGCTTAAAAATCCTGATATCTGTGTAAATAAATGACTTTAAATTTTCATGCTTACCTTTAGATTATTCATGTAGGCAATAGCGTAGTTCTCACATTCCTTCACTTTGTCTTCATTCTTTTTAATCTCCTCGAGGAGTTTCTGTTCACAATCATAGTTCAGAAAACAAAATCCAACAATTAATAACACAATACTTAATGTACTACATCAAGTATCAGTAAAAAGTCAGAAATCATTAATCAGCTTAACAGCATGTCCCAAAGTGTTTTATTCCTTTTATACCACAGCAATTTGCTGACAGTTAATGTTTTTTTTTTTTGTTAATTAAAGAACAGCATGTACTTTTATCTATCTATTTATTTATCTGTTTAGTTGCATTTAATGTTGTGGAATGTCCAATAGGAGCTATAAACAGTCATTCCCTTACCAGCTTCCATTTATAAGACAAAAATGCAGCGGTTTTCAGATGGGTGGGTCTTCAGATACTCCGATCTGAAGACTTTCCCGTGATGGAAAAGTTAAAGCGACAGCTTTACCTTTGACTTTTACAAAGCACTGTCATTGGAGACTCATTCCAAAAATGCTAAATAAATGTCTCCAAACATAAAATCATATCTACAATTATCTACATGTTTTAATCAGTTTATGTGGAGCATCCATCATACAAGTCCCTGTGTTACTATAAAAAAACGATAATATATCAATAGAAACAAGTGCATGAACGTTGCAGCCAAAAATACTGTCAGAGCTGCTGTTACAGGAAGTTAAACAACACCGTCTGGCCAATTAGAGTTGAGCCTTCAGCAGTGTTGTGGTATAATTTTAATCATCAAACATGACAAACAACCTTTACTACACTCTTTATTGAGAAAACCCATGCTACATACCTTCCCCTGGGCCAGCAGTTCATTAAGCACTGTGTTATCACTGATGGGCTTGGCCTGGATCTTTTCTTGCCTTTGCTTGGCATCAGCAATCCACTGAATGAGCCAGTCATAGCTCTGTCTATTGGCCTGCAGCTGCTCATCCAGTAGGTCCACTTCCTGCAGACGCAACTCAACCTGGGCCAATATAGCCTGCCAGCCCTCTTTTAGGCTTGCTACAGAACTCATATAGTGATCACCCTTGCTCTTACTGTGTACCTCAAACATATTTACTGCCATGGCATCTCAGAGCTTAGCCTCCACTGGCTTATCAGGCTCCTCTTCACAGCACAGCTCCTGAAGTTAAAAGAAAAAAAAGCAGTTTATTCCTGTCCAAACTATGCACATCACTGCTCTCAGCCATCATGTGAGTTTATATAAATATAATTTCTATCAGCCATCACATATTAATATTGCACCTTTAGCTGTGCTTGGTTGGACTCCAACTCTTTCTCATTTGCAGGCACTTTGTGGACATCACACAGCTGATTCTCATATTTCCTGAGAACATCTTCAGTACGTTGTGTGCTATGTATTTCCAAGTCATTACTCTCTACCCTGAAAAAAGAAAGATTAACATGACTTACTTATAAATTACAATGCTGGAGCTGAAAACCCTTACTACTTAAAATCAATCAATCAATCAATCAATCAATCAATCAATAATTAAATAACTGTTTCAATACAAAACCTTGACAAGAAACTTCCTTTAATTTGAATCCTAAATAATATTAACATTTTTGACAGAGAGGACAGGATGGTCTATTTTGAAATGAGAGTCTATTGATAACTACTGAAATATAATTACTAACTTGTTCCCGTAGACAGAGGAGAGATTGTAAACATGCTCCATCTTCTTCAGGGTGATGTCTATCTCCGAGCAAAGGATACGTGCCCAGGTGGACCTCTGAGAAGAAGCCAGTACTGCTTCACTCTGCTTAACCACTGCATCTATCTCTTTCTTTATACTTTTCAACTCAGTCTGTACTTTCTGTTTTGAGAAAGAAAGAATAAAGGGTTACTGGGTATGGAACCAGGCAGATTATTATTCGAGCTATAAAGATGAATTAAGGGTGGCATGATTAAAATATGGAACGGATTAATAGTGATCATCATAATGATTTCAATAATAGATGAAGTTATCAAATGTAATCAAAAGATATCAGATTACTAAGACTGACCAATTAATGTTTTTCATTGAAATTGTGATTTGACTTTATTTATAGTCTACATTATTACAAATGTCTTTATTATGTTCTAGTCAAATGTTTACAATTAGATACAAATGTTCAGTTTTGTCCTTGGTTAAGATTTTTTCCATATTTTACTGTAGATTTTTGTCTAAGTATTTTTAAAGCTTTCTAAGTATTGTTTCATTGATTTATTATGACATGAACAACATTAAGGTTGTTTAAAGAAACAACTAACTACATAATGTTTTATTCATATATGAACAACTAAAGTTTATAATTATGTTTGATAGAACAAATGGCATGAATACACGTTCTATAAACTGATAAAGCACTTTCAAAAGGGCTCCGTACAATGACCATATTTTATTCAGGGAAAACATAAAAAATGATTGCTTCATATGCATGTTGGGAAAAAGGACCAACAATATCAGCACATATCTAGCTTCCCCGGGCGCCGCAGCAAAAAAGGCCGCCCACTGCTCCGGGTGTGTGCTCACAATGTGTGTGTGTGTGTGTGTGTGTTCACTACTTTGTGTGTGCACTTGGATGGGTTAAATGCAGAGCACAAATTCCGAGTATGGGTCACCACACTTGGCCACAAGTCACGTCACTTCACTTAAATGTTAATGTTTTCAACAGCTTAATATTACAGTTCTAGACTAAATACATGACATCATGTACGTGAAATCTATCACATATCTCAGTCAATTAAAGTTCTAGCATTTTAAAATCTGGTTACTCCCAACCAAAAATGTACAAGAAGAAAACTGCCAAAGATTCCATTCCTTTCATTCCTTTTCATGCCAGAAGCTTCTGCTTTGGTTTCATCTGACCACAAAACCTTCTGCCCATTTGTTGCAGGATCCTTCAGGTGTCTTTGTACAAATGTCATACGGCACTCCAGAGAAATGGCTTTTTTCTTGCCATCCTCCCATACAGGCCAAATGTGTGCAATATGTTTGATATTCTTGTGTGTTGCACATATTTTCCAATGTTGGAAAATAAAATCCTGTGGGTCTTTCAAATAAGAAGTTTGGTTCTTATCAAGGGTCTTCTTTCCCAGTAATCTAGCTGTGGACGCCCAGATTTTGGCACACTGTGGATGGTGCCATGCACTTTTCACTTCTTAATGATGGACCTAACAGTATCTTCAAGAGTATCTTCAAATCCTTTGAAATCTTTTTATATCCCTCACCTGATATGTACCTTTCCACAACTGTGTATTTTGGGTGGTCTTTGGAGCCCATGCTGATGCCTTTGTGTGGATCTGCACTTGAACACTGGGCCATGAGTCATACCAAACAGCTTTTTTTTATTCAAGCTATCAAGTCAGTTGCTGTGAGTCCACACAGGTGTTGGTTATTCCTGATTGTTTAAGGGATGTTATAGTAAAGGGGGTTGTCGAATCAAACCAAGATATTGCAGTTGTTCATTTTTAAATAATGTTAGAAATGTTTTATTGTTAGTTAGTCTCTTAGCTACTGTGTGTAGTTTAGCCAGGAAAAAATAGATTTATTCTATTTTAATAACTCATAGGCCAACTAAATGTGGAAATAGTTAAATAGTATGCATTCATTTTCTATCCACTGTAAGTTGAGGTGTCAGTCTACTTTATGTTATAGTCAGAAAAAAACTATTTCAGGCATAACTCATCACAGTGATATCAAACGGGTTTTTCCAGACAGTCACAAATATTTGAAAAGTATTTTTATAAGACCGCTTTTAAATAAGCATGCAGTGTTGCATACCTTTTGCTCAGTGGTCCCCTGGGTACAGGCTTTCAGGGGCTCTTTATCAACTGGCTGCCTGATGCAGCTGACCATCTGTGACTCATATTTCTCAAGCCTCAGCCATAGGTCCTTAATTTGAGTGATGTAGCTCTTACACATGGACTCATCCTGTTCTCCTGCATAGTTAAGGTAATAAATGTCACATTGGGCATGTTAAGACAGAGAGAAATGATGCAGATTTTTGCTTTTTTTTTTGCAAAAAAATGCAAGAAAAAAAGCATTAATTGCAAGTTAAATGTATAACATACAGACAATAGAAACAGACTGATAATTAATGTCAACATCACTAAAAAACATTGTGTATAGTGTTTTTAATATAGTCCAGGGTTCCCTTTCTTTTAAGACGTCATTTTCCAGGACCTTTCCAGGACATTTTCAGTGACACACAGTTAGTGTGATTGACAGGCATTGCACCCTTTACTAATATGTTCTACTTTGTGGAGGTCTGATTTAATTATAGCCTAATACATTAATACACAACTAAACATTCAGATGTTCAGCACCTCACTTTATTAACACATGTTAATAGAACATAAAAATTTGCAGTGAAAAGCATCTGGCACCCAATGAGAAACCTGAAAGAGCTCAGGTTATTGAAGACTATTTTACGGCACATGAAATTAGCTAGGCCTTTAGGGACACCAGCAGCACTAGTTAGGTGTATACTGGGAGCCAGGGTGCCAGATGTAGGAGCTAATGATATATGCCTTTGTCAGTCAGAGGTTACTAAGAGTAACATTGTAGAGGTGTGTATATTAGCAAAGGTGATGTCCGATGCAGTAGTATGCTCTGGCCCCATCCCAATGCGGCGTGGCGATGTAGCTTACAGCAGGTTATGGTCACTGAACTGCTGGATATCTAAGTGGTGCTCCGAACACAATGTGGGCTTTATAGTTAATTGGAGCAGTTTTGAGGGCAAGGCTGGCCTGTTAGGGTGGGACATTATCCATCCCACTTGGGAAGGTGCTGCTCTCATTTCTTGCAGCATAGCACATAGTCTCTGAACAGGCCTAGTTAAACGGTAACAATCGTGAGCCAAGGCCAAGGAGCAGACAAGCAGGCTAAACTGACCATCTGTTAGCTGCACTGAGTCTGAGTCAATCTGAAGCTAAGACTGTTAAATATTAGATCTCTTACATCTAAAGCACTTATTGTTAATGAGACTATTACTGATCATGCGTTTAATGCACTGTTTTTAACAGAAACATGGATTAAACTAAATGAGTATGTACAAAGAAATGAAGCTAGTCCTCCTGGATAGTTATATACATCAGCCCTGTCTAACTGGCAGAGAACAAGGTGTCTGAGTTATTTTTAATGATAATCTAGGCATTCTAGGCATCACACAAAAACCTAGTCACAAATTCAACACATTTGAAGTTTTTATAATGACATAACATACACCGTATGGCCAAACGGTTGTGGACAATGACCATCACACCCATAAGTGGGTCTTCCCAAACTGTTGCCACAAAGTTGGAAGTACACAATTATATAGGATGTCTCTGTATGCTGTAGCATTACAATTTTACTTTCACTGGAACTAAGAGGCCCAAGCATGTTCCAGCATGACAATGCCCCTGTGCACAAACTGAGCTCCATGAAGACATAGCTTGCCAAGGTTGGTGTGGAGGAACTCGAGTGGCCTGCACAAAGCCCTTACCTCAACCCCACTGAACACATTTGGGATGATTTGGAATGCTGACTGCACCCCAGGCCTTCTTGCCTGACATCAGTGCCTAAGCTCTAATGCTCTTATAGCTGAATGGACCAATCCCCACAGCCATGCTCCAAAATCTAGCGGAAAGCCTTCCCAGAAGAGTGGAGGTTGATACAACAGCAAAGGAGGACTAAATCCGAAATGGTCAGCTGTCTGAAAACTTTTGGCCATATAGTATATGCAGCCACAAAAAAAAGTCTACACAGTTGATTCCGCTAATTATTATTTACAGACCCCCAGGCCCATACTGTGAATTTGTTTGTGAATGTGCAGACTTCATCTCAAACCTGGTGGTTTCTTTAAGCAAGTCATTAATCATTGGACACTTTATATTAATTTTGATAACCCTCTGAGAACAGGGATTGTGTGCATTCTAGATTCAGTAGGGGTTGATCAGAACGTAATAGGACCCACTCATAATGGGGTCACACTCTTGACCTAATACTAACATTCGGATTAAATATAGAAAATATAGTCACATTTCCACAGTCTGATGCTGTCTCAGATAATTTTCTCATCTCATTTAAAATGTGTCTTAGTCATAATATAAGCCTTGCCACGTTACTGCATAAAACGTACGTTTACATCAGCTACTGCACAGTATTTTATCAATAATCTCCCAGAGTTAACAACTATGAATGGATTACCGTCTAACCCCACAGAACTTGATCAGGCAACTGAATGCTTAGTGTCAACATTCTGCTCAACATACACTCTAGATAATGTAGCTCCAATTAATAGAAAAATAATTATAGGAAAAAACTAGTGCACACACGTTAAAACAAACAACTAGAAAATTAGAACGTTAATGGCGTCAAATTAAATTGGTAGTATTTCAAACAGCATGGAAGGAGAGCCACCTGAACTATAGAAAATCTCTTAGTGCAGCTAGATCAACGTAATTCTCCACCCTAATTGGAGATAACAAAAATAATCCTAGGTTCTTATTTAATACTGTAGCAAAATGAAAAAAGAATAAGACCACCACAGAAACATGTGTACCATCAATATGTAGCAGCAATGACTTCATGAATATTTTCAATAGCAAAATTGAAAATATTAGGCAAAATATACAGACTATAAATTAAAACCATACAATTTGATAACTCAATTCTTCCCTTAGCACTGGCTATGTATCTAAATCAGTTTAGCAGTTAGCAGTTATCAAAACCCTGATTAAAAAATCTAACCTCGACCCCTTTTAGTTGTCCAACTATAGGCCAATATCAAACCTCCCCTTTATCTTCAAGATATGAAAAAATATTGTAGCACAGCAGTTGTGCTCATACCTACATAGAATTAACAATCATGAAATGTATTAGTCAGGATTTAGACCTCATCATAGCACAGAGACAGCACTGGTTAAAGTGGTAAATGACCTACTGGCCTCCGATCAGGGTTGTGTCTCCTTGCTTGTGTTGCTTGACCTCAGTGCAGCTTTTGACACCACTGATCACATTATTCTCCTTGATAGACTAGAAAATGTTGTTGGCATTAAGGGAACAGCCCTCTCCAGGCCTCTCTCAGGTCTTATTAGACTGATCGTTATGAGTTTGTAGATGTAAATGGTGACTTCTCTATGCATACTAAGGTAAAGTTTGGTGTTCTGCAAGGTTCTGTTTTAGGCCCACTGCTCTTTTCTTTATATATGCTACCTCTGGGTAAAATTATTTGTAAATATGGTATTAGCTAGCCTGATGAGAGACACCAGATTAATAAAGTTGAGGAATGTGTAAAGGACATTAGACACTGGATGCTTATTAACTTCTTTCTACGTACTTGTATTAGGACCACATGCAGTTAGAAGTAAGCTTTCTGATTACATAGTATCTCTGGATGGTCTTTCTGTTTCATCATGTGCAGCAGTAAAAGACGTTGGCGTGACTATTGACTCCAGTCTTTCATTTGAAGCTCATATAGATAATATTACATGGATAGCTTTCTTTCATCTCAGAAATATTGCTAAGATAAGAAATATAATGATGCTATGTGATGCAGAAAAAATAGTTCATGCTTTTTTTTACCTCTAGATTGGATTATTGTAATGCCTTACTGTTTATGCACCTTACTGGATGTTCCAGTAGGTGCATAAACAAGCTCCAGTTAGTCTAGAATGCAGCAGCGAGAGTTCTTACTAGAACCAGAAGATATGACCACATCTCCCCTATTTTATCCACCCTGCACTGGCTCCCATTCAAATTTTGCATTGATTATAAAATACTACTATTAACCAATAAAGCACTGAATGGTCTCATGCTGCAGTACCTGAGCAAACTTTTGGTGTTTTATGATCCGCCACACCTAATTCAATCAAAAAGTGCAGGCTATTCATTGGTACTTCGAATAGTGAAGGCTACAGCAGGGGCAGAGCTTTCTCTTACAAAGCCCCACAGTTATGGAACAGCCTGCCAATTAGTGTTCAGGATTCAGACACAGTCTCAGTGTTTAAGTCTAGGCTGAAAACATATTCTTAGGTAAAGGAGGAGATCTAGAGGGTTCACGGGCATAGAGTGTTGTAGTGAACTGTGATGTTTGGATGCTGTCACCCCCCAACACACCACACACACACACACACGCACACACACACATACACACTCACACGTTCACTCAGGTTTGCTGATGGTGGTGTGGCTGGCCACTTTATGTCAGGGTGCTCTCATGTCTGTGTTAATGGCTCTCCCTTTTAGTTACACTGTCATAGCTAGTCTTGCTGGAGTCTCTGCTTGCACTCTGCACGCAATGTACATTGTCCTTAACCATTACCTGACAATTAGCATACAGTACCTAGTAATCTCTCCCTCTCTGTCTCTCTCACTCTGTCGAGCTACACATGCTACTTCTGAGATACCAGTGATCCTGACCCCTTCTGCTCTCCTGACCTGTCCATCCCGATGCCCTACTTGTGGTTGGAGGTCTCGTCACGTGGAAATCACTTGCTGCTGCTTAGGATGGCCCCACACTGACGGTCTAAAGATATATGAAATTGCTGTGGATGGTACCACTTAAAAACCATGAAGATGGCTTTGGATTGCAAATGATATGAACAGTTTTGCTATGATGGCTTAGGACTACAATTGCTATGATGGCTTTAGGACTGCAATTGCCACAAACAGTTTTGCACTCAAGTCTCCATCAGTGAACAGTTGATACTTTCAACAAAATAGACTTCATGTGAAAACTATAACGAATTTCCTGGTTATACAATTGCACTTTTTGACCATGTAGTACATAGTTGTTGAAGGAAATTATTTATAATTGCACTATCCGTTGTCACCCAGATATGGATGGGTTCCCTTTTGTGTCTGGTTCCTCTCAGGGTTTCTTCCTCATATCATCTCAGGAAATTTTTCCTTGCCACCATCGCCTCTGGCTTGATCATTATATCCTGAATTTATATATTGCTATAAAGCTGCTTTGTGACAATGTCCATTGTTAAAAGCGCTATACAAATAAAACCGAATTGAATTAAGAGTCTCTTGACACTGTCTTTCAGAATTCCCAGAGTTTTTTTTCTAGAGTTGCTAACTGTTCCTTTTGCTCTGTAACACCTGCTTCTTTTTGAATTTCCTCAGTGCTTTGCATTATTTTCCATTGCTTTTGATATCTGCCATCTCTTGCTGAAGTTCCTTTCTTTTCTTCTCAGTTATCAGTTTGGTGTTTCTTCTTCTTCCCATCATCAAAGTACTGCACATACTTCATCCTTGCTCCTTTTCCTGGACCAAGCACAATCCTATTAAAGTCCTCTCCTTCAGTACTTTCCACAAGCATGCAGTATCTTTCCACAAGCATATCGTTTTCTACAAGCATATCTTTGTTACAGAATACCCTCTGCCCACTGCTCCGGGTGTGTGTTCACGGTGTGTGTGTGTGTTCACTCCTGTGTGTGTGTGCACTTGGATGGGTTAAATGCAGAGCACAAATTCCGAGTATGGGTCACCATACTTGGCCACAAGTCACTTCACTTTTCACTGCAGCTTGGTCATGAGACTGTGTGAGGAGACATCCCAATACGTTCCACAGTGCTGTGTACTCTGTCACTGACAAATCTTCCAAAAATTCATGAATCCTAATGCTGTGTTCTAAATCTTGGACCTTTGCTTTATGGTTCTGTCCTCTTGAAACATCATGATAAACTTCCAATTCACCATGGGGCCACCAAATGATATCTGTAGGAGCATTTGAGAATCAAATAGTGACAGGATTCTCCTGATGTTCTCCGAAAGCTTCTCTGATTATATCCCATTAACTCAGAATCGAAACAGTGCACAGCTACCTTCCCCTCATGTTCACGTCAGTACTGCACAACCTCCAACTGCTCCTGCTGTCTGTTTATTTAAGCATTCATCAAAGGACACTATAGGGCTGTGCCTTTCTTTTGTAATTGGTCAACTGTTCATTGAAATATGGAAATAAAGCAAAACAGAGAGTAAGGTAAGCAGATTTTGTTGCACCACATAAAACCTGTTGTCAGTCTCAGTGGGACCATCTGATGGAGAATGGCCAAGATGTCAGAGCTGGATTTGAAATAATAGTGTGAGATGACCACACTGATAACCTAGCAAGTCTTTGCTTCTAGCATAGCTCGGTTTGAAAAAAAAAATTTGATAATGCTCAGCTGCCTTGTGCTCCTGTGCAGGTACCCCCTTCATTTGCACTGAATTACTTCCATGACTACCACTTGCCTGTTTGTTTGACCACTGCTGTCCTGTCCTATGTGTCTTGTGGAAGTCTGCCTCATGATATGGGCTATTTATGGCTCTTTTTTTTCTTGTCATCCAGTTGTAATATGGCCTTGTCCTTGTGTGTTACTTTTGATAGCTATGATCCCCATTTTGCCAACATCAAATGACTTTCTACACAGCTTGCAATGTGCCCTATGCACATCCTCTCACACTTCTCCAACTATATGATTCAAGGGTATTCAAACTTTTTCCCTATGAGCCCAGCTTCCCAGTTTTTTTGTTACACACCTTCTCCAAAAAAATTAAATATTAACTGAGAAAAAAAAAAGAAATGAAATTAGACAGCATTAAAATAAGTCTTTTAAAGCTGAAGGAGGTAATAAATGTAGTGAACAATAAGAAACAGTAAGGCACATTTTCAATGCAGTCTTTTTACAGATTGCCTGTCTAATGATCCTCATGAAACATTGGATGGTTTCTTACCATTGCAGGAGAGCGAAGCAAATAAATCATTGTCCAAGTATAGTTACCATTAAAATCATTTGTAAAGTCTTAGATTTGAAACTTTGTTTTAGGCCCATTTAAACTGATGTTAACTATACACTGCACTTATTTAATGATACTTAAATTGGACATACATTAATAGATTTTATTTCACAATAAAAAAATCAAAGTAATATACTATTTACTGGGACAGAAAACGAGGGTGCTGTGTCAGTGCATCTTTGAGGGGGAGAGCTCAAAACACCTGCACAACTCTGAATCATTATGCATGTTGACTGGCTCATCTGCAATTTTTATTAGAGGAAAACAAGACTGCACTTTTGGTGTATTTTTGCATTCGGCTGTTAAAATGCGGAGCTTCTGCACAAAATGTGTAAAGGTTGGCAGGTCTAAAAGTGTCTTTTTTTGGTAAACAGTAATTTATTTAATTTTTGGTATTTTCCATCTCACAAACACCCCACCTGCAATTTGAATACCTCTGATATATAGGTTAAGTTCTATGATCAGGGAGATTAGATTGGGGTGGTTACATTTTCCATTTAGAGTTTACATATCATATACGTATACATATTAAAAATAAACATGGTGCTTATAGCACAGTAATAATCTAGCATTATTGATATATGGAAAGCCTAGCTGAATAGAATATCCTCACACAAAAAATGGGTTAATCCTCAACTTTTTTATGCAGCCCCCTCACTTTCTACATTTCTCTGGTTTTGAGATGCAACAATTCTCTTATACCAATATTAAATAAGGCATTCTAAGAGGTAATGTGGATTGCACTATATTAATTTGGATTTCATGGTCCCAGTAGCTTTATCCATTACTCACCTTGTTCCTTCGATTGCAGTAGGTTTTTGTAGTGCTGTGCGGCATTGTTATAAGCGCTCTCAGCCTGCTCGAGCTCGTCTGAACCAAAGAAGTCAGAGTCCTGACTATTGCTCATGAAGATGTGATAGTGATGCTTCAAGCTCTTCAGAACCTCATAATACTCCTGAATCTTAAACTAAAGTAACAGAAACAAAATAATCAAACAAGATATTAAATATGCGTACAATTTTTAGCCATGATTCTGTTTTCACATACAACCGCTCAACAGAGGATGCCGTATCTGCTACATCCACCTTTCTCTGACCCATCTGGGCAAAAAGGACAATTATCTAAGGATGCTATTCATAGACATCAGTTCAGCATTCAAGACAATCATCCCACAACAACTGATAACAAAGCTGAGCCTGTTGGGTCTGACCACCTCTCTTTGCAACTGGATCCTGGACTTTCTGACTGGGAGACCCCAGTCTGTCATGTTCGGCAATTCCACCTCCAGTTCTTAACACCGTCGCCCCCCGGGGCTGTGTGCTCAGTCCATTGCTGTTCACACTGCTGCATGACTGTGCTGCAAAGTTCACTTCTAATCACAGCATCAAGTTTGCTGTTGACACTACAGTCGTGGGCCTCATCAGCAACAATGATGAGTCAGCGTACAGAAAGGAGGTGAACCAGCTCCAGAATGGTGTAGAGACAACAATCTATCTTTTAATGTTGATAAGAATAAGAAATTATTGTCAACTTCTGGAGGACCCAAGTGGACCACTCACCACTGCACATCAATGGAAAAACTGTAGAGAGAGTCAGAAGCTCCAAGTTTCTTGGTGTGCACATGATGGAGGACCTCTCCTGGACTCTCAACACCACCTGCCTATCCAAGAAGGCCCAGCAGCACCTCCACTTCTTGCAGAGGGAGGCTAAAAAGAGCTAAACTCCCCCTCCCATCTTCACCTCCTTCTACAGAGGGACTGTAGAGTGTGTCCTGACCAGCTGTCTCACCATGTAGTATGGGACCTGCACAGTCTCCGACAGCAAGACCCTTCAGCGAATTGTGAGGAAAGTCATCTGGCAGAAGGTACAGGAGCTTCCGTGCCACCACCAGCAGACTCTGCAATGGCTTCTTCCCTGAAGCAGTCAGATTACTCAACACCCTGCTGCCTCCCAATGCTCACCTGGGCTAGCCAAACACCTATCCCAGCATGACTCAATTTCACTGCACTCCTCACTTTACAAAGCTGCATCAGACACTTTATATTATGGAACTTGTTTTTCTGCCAATATTGCTGCTACACTTGTGCTGCTACATCACACGGTAGTTTACAGTTTACAGCCCATGTTCTGTGTATTTATTGTCTTGTGTATTTAGTGTCCTGTTCTTCGTATTTATTGTCTTGCACTCATCTGTCACTGTTGTGTATTTGCACTTTATGTAGTTTTGTACACTGTTCTATGTTGCACCATGGTCCTGAAGAAAGGAAATTTCATTCCAATGTATACAAGCTATATAGAGGAATGACAATAAAAACTTACTTGACTTGACACTTGACTTAATTATCTTACCAGATTAAAGTTTTCAATCAATGAGATTTATATCTACTATGTTCCTTAAAGCCTAAATTAAGAAATGGCCACCACAGTTTCCATACAGAAAAAAGGTACATGTACTAGACATATGGTTTTATATATTAAACTAAATCTGTGAAAAAAAGTGGCCTTAATTATCCTTTTATATTGACATTGGTTTTCTCTTAATAATAAATAAATAATAAATAATAAAGAAAAAATGCAACTTGCCTGCTTGAGGCAAAAATCCAAAGCCTTGAAGACTTTCCCATGTCAGAAAACTTAAATTTTAAAACTAAATTCTGACTGTTATAAAGCTCTGACACTATTTCCATTATTCTTAAATAAGTATCTCTAACTAACCATTCCATAATTACACTTATTTTTGTTCTATGTGGCATGACTGCCATACTAGTCCCTGTGTAAATTACCATGAGAGGGTATTGTTACTATGCAATAACATTAGAATTAACACTATCACCCTACCAATCAGATTTGAGAATTCAATCTTGTTGTGGTATAAGAAAGTAATAATAAATAGCAAGCACCATTTCTATTGAGTAATGTAAATAGGTTCCTAACCATGATGAAATTCCGTGAATTGATGCGCTGCATGTCTCTCATGAGGTACTGCCAGTACAGGAGACTCTTCATATCCACACGCAACTTCTTCCTGAGGATGATTAGCTCCTCGTAACTTGCAGCTAGACTAAAACACCACAGAATAAATATCATAATATGCTTTAAAATAAACTGATCTTTACTGTTCCTGTAAGATTTCAGAGATCAACTAATGTCATCAACACAATATTTCAGATATCATATCTAATAGAAGGGAATTATATGTCTAAATGATTTAATAAACTAAACCAAAACCAAACAAAAACAAAATTTTACCCAGAGCTGCTTTCTACAGCCTCCTTATTGGGAGGTGGAATGATGAAGCAGATGGATGGAACTGTGGCTTTACTTCCATTTGAGCTTTTCGCTTTCCACTTAAAGGGCTGGGAGTTGTTCAACAGCACATACTTATCTCCTCTGTGTACTGTAATCTGGGGCAACACATGGACTACATCAGCAACGTACACTTCAGACTACAGAATTTTTGTCTAAATTACAAATAAACTGGTTACCTTAACTCACCTAAATAATACAAAGGATATATCAAAAGTTAATTTTGTTAATATCAAGTTAGAAAACACAGACTTGATAAAACACATGTTTTAAAGGAAACTGACATCATCCTAGTTAGGAAGTTTGATCATTTCCTATGACAAACATGCACTTTAATCAACATAATTCAGGGAAACCATTGTGAGTTATTCACTAGTTAAAGGTTAATTAATCCCTGTGTCTGTCAACCATAAAAGGCTTTTTGTTAATACTGTAATTTCCACTAATTCTATTCTGAGAGGCATGAGAGATATCAGAATAATAAGTGTTACTTTCTAAACAGCACTACTGTCAAAGCTGCTATTATAGAAGATTAATCAACAGTATCTGACCAATAAGATTAAAAAATTCAACAGTCTGCGGTATAATTAAATAATGCCTCTTTTTTGTTTTTTTACCTCTCTTTCTTTGCACTCACACACAGCCTGAACGAGCAGTTCTTTGACAGGGTTGTCAGGATTTCTGGGTTTTAGCTGAACAATATCCTTGGCTCTCCTATTTAGACTGTTCAAATGAGACTTAAACACACAAAGTTGTTCCTTTTCCTCCTGTGGGCCAAAACAGAAAACATTCTATTATTTTGGCAAAAGACTCAATAGCCATTAAAAAAAAAAAAAAACAGCAAGCTTAGGTCATTATGATCGGACAGGCTATTTTTTTTCAACCTATTAAGAGATAGATGAAATTGTTTGATTATTATAATATCATCATAAATAATATAACATTGAAAAGAATATTATTAAGTTAAAATCCTGGCACTGCCATATTCTTATTTTCAGGCCCTTGAGAAGGTCTGTTAATACTGCTAAACTTAATTATATGTCACACCTGCCAGATGAATACATGTAAATATAGGTTATGATAGTACCCACCTTAGCATCCTTCAGAAGGTGCTCCAGATGTGTGACAGGAGTAAAACGATCAAACATATATTTCTTCTTCATTGTCTCCTGAAACTCCTTCATCTTCTCCTCTGCCTCTTTCACATCTGCAAAGAACTGTTGAGCAGAGCACAATGCTGATTTAGCCTTAACAGCTGTAAAAGGTAGCCATTCAAATCCAGGATAATGAAATAATTGTGTAGTAGTGGCCAACCGAAGATACCTGGAAGTAAGCAGTGTTCTCTTTGATGTGGGTCTCAATGCAGCAGCACAACTGCAGTAGACAATTCCACTGATTCTGCAGAGCTGCAGTTAAGGCCTACAGATGGTACAGAAAGATGTTAAGTTGTTTTGTATTCTAAAATGTGGATTGAGGATAAAATTGTGCTATTTACATCTCAGTACATGGTTTGTAAGTGATATGTCAAGCAGAGTTTTACTAAATGTGGAACAAAATTTGGAAGGAAATTCCCACCTTCTCTAACTTTATTCCCTCCATTTTTTCTAACACACTAATGCCATAAGCCAATGTTTCTCAAAGTAGAATCTGGGGACCCCCCAAAGGATCCTTGAGGAATAGCCATTTAAATTTCGTTACAGTGGTGGAAATCATAACCCACTATCATATCAAAATTATTATATTTTTATTGAGTTCTTATAGTTGTAGGCACCTTGCATCCACAGATAGGGGCACATTTTTAGCAAAGCACTTCTGCAGTCACTGGAAGGACATAACACGTCACCCCCGCAAACTATCACAAAGAATGGGCTACTTGCACAAACACTTCCTCATTATAACTATGAGGGTTCCTCTATTTCCGGTGTTACGATCGCCAGCTGGAGTGCCCACGAACTCCTCTAGAGGGCACTCCACCTCAGACTCTGGCTATTGTTCCTTGTCCCTCATGTGATCTTGTCATGTGCTCCATTGTCTGTGTGTCATGTTCTGATTGGTTAGTTTTGTCATGTGTTCTCCTTGCCCCTGTTTAAAAGTCGCTCACACCTGCTCCTAGTTTGCTGTTGATTGTTTGGTGTTTCGTGTTTCCTAGTTTCCGTGTTGCCTAGTTTTCTGTGTTTGGACCCTTGGACTGTTTTCCCTGTTTTTGATTGTTTGCCGCCTGCCCTGACCATTGCCCGTGTTTTGGATTACTCTTTTGCCTTTACCTCAGATTATACTGTTTGCTGGTGCTCGACC
>CM040978.1:13880723-13892775 GCA_022985145.1 Pangasius djambal
AAACAAACAACGCATAGACTGTGTGTATCCCCGCCCGTAATATATCGCGGGCAGGGAGGAACACACAGCCTAAAACGCTGCTTGCTCTCGCCCTTAGTTTTATCCTTAGCCTTAGGCATGCTTCGGATAAAGAACAAAATCAGACAGACAAGACAAACAATATAACATAGAGCGCTTGCTGAAACACAGTAAGCTAACGTGGGGCTCGTCGTTCGGGCTTTTATGCTTCCGGGTCGCTACGTCACCCCGCCCGTGACGTCTCGCCCATCCATTGGACGGATTAGACACGTGATTCAGAGCGCGGTCACGCGGGGGCGTTCCCATAGCGTTTCGACGCAGCTCGAGTTCCTGAAAGGGAACATTTTCTATCCTTCTTGTAATGTAAAACAAACTTTTTTCCTAAAAAAAAAAACATTTCTATGTACATGATCAGCCATAACATTAAAACTACTGAAGTGAATAACATTGATTATCTCATTACCTGTCAAGGGGTGGGATATATTAAGAAGCAAGTGAACTGTGAGTTCTCGAAGGTGATGTGTTGGAAGCAGGAAAAATGTGACTTTGACATGAGCCAAATTGTGATGGCTAGACGACTGGGTAAGAGCATCTCCAAAACAGCAGGTCTTCTGGGGTGTTCCCGGTATGCAGTGGTTAGTACCTGACAAAAGTGGTCCAAAGAAGGACAACCGATGAACCGGCGACAGGGTCATGGGTGCCCATAGGGAGTGACTGATGTGCGTAGGGAGCGAAGGCTAGCCGGTCTGGTCCACTCCCACAGAAGAGCTACTGTAGCACAAATTGCTGAGAAAGTTAATGCTGGATATGATAGAAAGGTGTCAGAACACACAGTGCATCACAGCTTGCTGCATATTGGGCTGTATATCTGCAGACCGGTCAGAGTGCCCATGTTGACCCCTGACCACTGCTGAAAGCACCTACAATGGGCACGTGAGCATCAGAACTGGACCATGGAGCAGTGAAAGAAGGAGGCCTGGTCTGATGAATCATGTTTTCTTTTACATCATGTGGACGGCTGGGTGTGTGTGCGTTGCTTACCTGGGGAAGAGATGGCACCAGGATGCACTATGACAAGAAGGCAAGCCGGAGGCAGTGTGATGCTCTGGGCAATGTTCTGCTTGGAAACCTTGGGTCCTGGCATTCATGTGGATGTTATTTTCACACTGTAGAACCCCAGTGTGGGAAAGTGTAGAGGAAGACTCAGGAGACAGACAGAATTTTAGCAGAGCTCCAGGCTCACGTTTATTCAGTCTGCGCTTTTCAGTGCGCTTTCAACAAACTCAACAAAAACAGAACATTCAGCGGAAACTGGTCTGAGGAATATGACAAAGAGTTCAATGTGTTGACTTGGCCTCCAAATTCCCCAGATCTCAATCCAATCGAGCATCTGTGGGATGTGCTGGACAAACAAGTCTGATCCATGGAGGCCCCACCCCGCAACTTACAGGACTTAAAAGATCTGCTGCTAACGTCTTGGTGCCAGATACCACAGCACACCCTCAGAGGTCTTGTGGAGTCCATGCCTTGATGGGTCAGAGCTGTTTGGGTGGCACAAGGGGGATCTACACAATATTAGGCAGGTGGTTTTAATGTTATGACTGATAGGTCTTTCTATGCATGCATACTTCAGAGACCTTATTAAATATAGCTCAAAATCTATTATATGAGAACATGTGGAAGGGAGAGTCCAGCTAGTAACTACAGAGTCATTTGGAAAATAAATGTCAAGGTTGCAGAAATAAATTTGGTTGTACACCAGTACACCGTGTGTGTGTGTGTGTGTGTGTGTATGTAAATGTGATATGTTCCTGATGATATCTATTAGTACCATCTTCTGTGTGCTCTTATCCACTTAGCCCTTGATGATGATCCCAACACCCAGAGGATAGAGATGTCTTGTGGCCACGCTGTCACGCCTGAATCCCTCACGGCCTACTGTCGCAGTCTTCTGGATAGGGTGGGCTACTAAATCAGTCATTGCTGAAGAAAACAGTTACATTTATAATGATGCAAACAGCCTGCTTAATGCCCAAGCATGCTTTCTAATGAGCAACTAGCCCAGTTTAATACATTTTCTAAAGACCTGCTAAAGAGTATTATTTTTACATTATTGTGGCCTTCAAAGATTTGCCTGCAACTAACTAGTGATTCAAGGTTTTACACAGAAATACACAGTGTTTAGAAACACTTTTTTGCTTTATAGCAACATTTATAGCAGCTTTTGATTGCCTAGAGGGAAAAGAAAAGAGAAGAAAACATTTTAGGAAATAAAATATACTGTACAGTACTAAAGGTGATTTTGACAATTTTTCAATTTATTTATAATAATTCCTACCAGAATTCCTATGTAAATGATTGCAAAATAATTACAGAATTATTATTACAAAAAGAATTGAGTTCCCTTATTTATAATGAACAAACATATATTGTCACTGTCACTAGAGATTAGAGCTGCACAACCTTATCTTGGATTTATGTATCCAGGCCCAGTACAAGTTCCAGTGTCCAGCTCTAAAAAATGGAACAAATAATCAGTGTGGAGCCGAGTGGAAGTACATGGAAGTGCGGAGGATTGCTCTACTGAATCAAGAGGAGCAGAGCCACTTTGAGGAGACAATGGCTCAATTGGCAGCAGCTAAGTACTGTGAATACAACTCAGTAAGTACTTTGTAAAAGGAGTGAATACATAGTAATATGATTTCTTCAATCAATAATGGTATGAATTATGAAATTATAGAGGTTGTAGAGGACAAGGGTAAGATACGGAGAGATGCTGGGTTCGAAAACTTCCCAGGAGAACTGAAGAGAGTGATGGGAATAAATAGAAAGTTAGCGAGGAGGAAGGGTGGTGTTTTGGGCATGGTCTTCAAACTATTTCATAAATTCATTTTTAGAGCATAAACTTCACCTAAGTTTCACTTCTATGTTTCATTCTTTACACAATATTTGGTAACTGATCAGAGATCTGCGGGTACTCAGATTAAACTGCAGATTAAGATTTATAAATGACAACAGTTGTTGCTGTTTCAAATAGTCAGATGTGTATTCTGATCTCCCTTCAGCATACTAGTTAATCTGAGAGGTATGTAGTGGTATTTTGAGCTATTTGTATATAATTATTAATAATAATAATTAACTTTCTTTTCTCGTTTAAGTGCCCTGGTTGCAATTCATTTGTTGAGAGGCAGGATTTGACCAACCTGTGTGTACGCTGCATCATCTGTACAGCAGATAGCGGTAAGCGGTTTGAGTTCTGCTGGCAGTGTCTGAAGACCTGGAAAGGGCCAGCACCTCGCTCAGACAAGTGTGACAACAGCGGCTGTGTTAACCACAAACTTGAGAAGCTATTAAATTGTGAAGATACAACCCTTCCTCAGGTTCAAAACATAAAATGCCCCTCATTGCGAGCTTGTCCTACATGTGGAAACCTGGTTGAGCATGACACAACAGGGTGTAAGAATATCATATGCAATCGCTGCAATGTTGAATTCTGCTTTTCTTGCTTAAAGCTCAAGGTTGAATGCCTAAAAACAAGCTCATACTTTAAACCTTGTTCAAATGGTGTAGCGCCTCGGCAAACATCCATTCCAACCTGGAAAAAGTAGGCAACTGAAATCTTGGCATATTATACACCAAAGGTACAGTTTTCAGCCTCTTTAAATGTTTCTATGACCAAAACCTAATAATTGTGTTTCAGTAGAATAATACAGCATTAGTTAAAACTAAAGTACAGCTGTCATGACAGTTGTCCTCAAGTTATACTGAAAATCATATTGTGTTTTTCTTTATTGTTTATTAGTTCTATAAAAAGTTTTTTGTTCAGTGTTGGTAAAAAATATTTTTGATCATACACAAAGCATGTAAAACATGGAAAATTGTACATTTGATACTTAAATACAATGATAAAGATACTGAAAAACCTCTCTTTGAGTAGTTTTCTTGTGGGTCATTTTAACGTTTACTTCACGTTATTTCCAATAAGGCACCAGCTCAAGGCCCTGTCATTACACAATCACATGTATTATAAAGGGTTTTTTGAGTTAATGTTTTCTGATTAATTGAGGATAAATTGATCAGTTTATTAGTACAGTTCATACACTGGATATAAAAGGTATACACACCCTTGTTAAACATTTTGTGATCTAAAAAAATTAAACCAAGATGTCAGATCATTTTCCACCTTTAATGCGATATAGCAAGCAACAAAATTTAAGTGAAAAACTAATCGAAAGGTTTTGGGGGTAAAAAAGAAAATAAAAAAAGTACAATAATCTGGTTGCATTAGTGTGCACACTCCTAACCTAATAGTTTCGTAAAGCACTTTTTGCTTGTAACACGGCACTCAGTCTTTCAGGTAAGAGTCTACCCACTTAGCGCTTCTTGAGTTGCCAATTTCATTCCATTCTTCCTTGCAAAAATTATCCAGATCTTTCAGATTGTGAAGGGATCTCCTTTGCACAGCCCTCTTCAAGCCATTCCATAGGTTTTTGATAGGATTTAGTGCTGAGCTCTGACTGGGCCATTTTGGTCTTTGAAAGTTATTCCTTTGCTGATGTGGATTTGTGCTTTGGGTCATAATTGTGCTGGAAGGTAAAATTTTTCTTCATCTTCAGCTGTCTTACAAAGGCCTGCAGGTTTTGTGCCAAAATTCAGGGTGTCCCCATCCAAGTCTCCATACATAGGGGAAATTAACAGTTTTTAGCAAAATGTCTTCCAAAATTTTTATACTTAGTTTATTTTATATATATTTTTCAGATTGCCTTTAAGAATGCCTTTGACAATAGAAGAATATATTGAAATCATTCTCATGGCTGGATCGGGAAGCTGTCGCAAGGTTGCAATGGACTTTAACAGGAAACATGACAAGCACATCACACACGACACTGCTGACAAACTTATTAACAAATTCAAAAAGACTGGAAGTGTTGTGGACCAACTGAGAAGTGGACGTCCACGAACATCCTCTGACGAAGGCACAACCGATGTGGTGCTGGCATACTCCCATGTATGGAGACTTTTGGCACACCCTGTAGATTCCCTCTAACTTGAATAGAGCCCCAGTCCCAGTTAAAGAGAAGCATCCCCAGCAGCAGTCCAAAATTTGGGAATTTCTCAGCATGAGAGGAAAATGAGTGGAAAATGTATTTCTGATGTGCAGACATTATCCACTCCATTACCCTTTCCATCTCCCAATCTTTGCAGTATACAGTCCCCTCTGAAAGTATTGGAACAGCAAGACCAATTTTATTGTTTTTGCTATACACTGAAGACATTTGGATTTGCGAACCAGTGATGACTATGAGATGATAGATCAGAATGTCAGCTTTTATTTAAAGTAAAATAGAAATTAGCAATATCAATTTTTATAAATCTTCAGAACATGGCAATTTTACGAGGACATGACAATAAGGAAACATTTAGTGAGGCTCTTTATTTCTTTGACATTATTTGTGTTAATTTCGTGCTGTTCTCCATGCTAAAATAAAAGAGAGGGAAGACATGATAAAAGAGGAAAGACATGATAAAAGTCTCTGCATGTATGCTGTGTTCAGTCCGGGTCTTCAGTGCGGCTGGCCCGGACTCTCCTCTCCTCCTCCCGGTGTGACTGTGTCTCCTCCCGGCATGCGGACGATCAGGAAGATTGTGGATTTGTTGTGGATCTTGCGCATGGAGAAAGTGTCGCTGTCCTCAAGCTTGTCATCAGTGAACATCATTCTGAACTGCGCACCTGATAAAAGGAGAGATTTTACTGACCGCACATCAAATGCATTTAAAGTCCAGGTGAAAAATCATACAGACTATGCTGTCACCATCGATATAGAGTTAATAAGCCTGCCTTTAAGCTCCGGAAATTTCACCATGAGCTTTTCTTTGAAAACCGAAATAGTTGTTTTGTTGAAATCGTCTTCGGAGGTTGCAACGTCGACTGTTTTCTTTTCTCCCCTAAAACCAATCACCAGAATTTGATAAATTTCCCCCATGTTGACCGAAGTTCACGAAGAGCAGTCGTGTAATGCAGCATAGTTTCAGACTTGGAGTTTACTCAGAATGGTGCAATAAAGTAAAAACATCCAGTGAGCCGCAGTTCTGCAGACGGAAATGCCTTGTGGATGAAAGAGGTCAACAGAGAATGGCCAGACAGGTTCAAGCTGACAGAAAGGCTACAATAACTCCAATAACCATTCTGTACAATTGCGGTCAGCAGAAAAACACCTCAGAATGAACAACATGTCGAACCTTGAGGTGGAAGGGCTACAACAACAGAAGACTATGTCAGGTTCCACTTCTGTCGGCCAAGAACAGAGAGCTGAGACTGCAGTGGGCACAGGCTCAACAAAACTGGGCAGTTGAAGACTGGAAAAACGTAGCCTGGTCTGATGAATCTCACTTTTTTCTGAGGCACACAGATGGTATGGTCAAAATTTGACGAAAACAGCATGAATCCGTGGACTCAGCCTGCCTTTTGTCAACAGTCCAGGCTGGTGGAGGTGGTGTAATGGTGTGGAGAATGTTTTCTTGGCACACTTTAGGCCTCTTAATACCAAGACCTTGTGCATCCCTTCATTACCACAATTTACCCATCTTCTAATGGCTACTTCCAGCATGATAATGCACCGTGTCACAAAACAAAGTTTCATGAACATTTGGAGATGAGAAGAGAGTTTAGGATTTCGGCTTTTATTTATTTATTTATATCTTTTATTTATTTATTTATATCTAGATATGTTAAACAACATAAAACATAGAACCTTTTGTATCAGACCACCAAAATTTTAGGTGAGGAAAATATATGGAACAGATAAGTTTTGAAGTAAATTAAAGTAAATAACATCTAATATCTGGTTGCATATCCCTTGCTTGCAATAACTGCATCAAGCCTGTGACTCACTGAGATCACCAAATTGTTGGTTTCTTCTTTTGTGATGTTTTTCCAGGATTTTACCAGAGCCTCTTCAGTTGTTGTTTGTTTCGGGGGTGGGTCTCCCTTCAGTCTCCCCTTCAGGAGGTGAAATGCATGGGTTAAGGTCAATTGGGTTGAGGTCTGGTGACTGACTTGGCTAGTTTAACTTTGTTGAGTTGGCAGTGTGTTTTGGATTCTTGTCTTGCTGCTTGATAAAGTTCCTCCCGATAAATTTGGATGCATTTCTCTGTAAATTGGCAGACAACATGTTCCTGTAAACTTCTGAATTCATTCTGCTGCTATCATCATGAGTTACGTAATTAGTAAAGATTAGTGAGCTTGTTCCAGAAGCAGCCATGCAAGCCCAAGTCATGACACTACGGCCACCATGTTTCACAGATGAGCTTGTATGTTTTGGATCATGAGCAGATCCTTTCTTCCTACACATTTTTGCCTTGCCATCACTTTGGTAGAGGTTAATCTTGGTCTCATCAGTCCATAAAATTTTGTTCCAGACCTTTTCTGGCTCATCTCTGTACTTTTTTGCAAATTCCAATCTGGGTTTCTGATTCGTATTGCTAATGAGTGGCTTGTATCTTGTGTTATGGCCTCTTTGTTTCTGCTCTCGAAGTCTTGTTCGAACAGTGGATTGTGATACCTTCACCCCTGCCCTGAGGAGGTTGTTGGTGATGTCACTGACTGTTGTTTTTGGGTTTTTCTTCATAGCTCTCACAAAGTTTGTCATCAACTGTTGTCTTCCTTGGCCAACCCATCCGTTGTCTGTTGCTCAGTATGCCAGTGGTTTCTTTCTTTGTCTTTTCTTTCCAAATTGTTGTGTTGGCTTAGCTTCAAAATGGCTTGCTTTTCTCCCAGAGACAGCTCTCTGATCTTCATGTTGGCTTATCCTTTTTAACAACAAATGCAGTCTTTACAGGTGAAATTGAACACTAAAACCAAGAGTAGGTGCTCAGAGCTATTTATTGTTTAAACAATCAATCTAACAGGACACACCTGGGACACAATCAATCTAACAAGAAACACCTGTCACTCATATGTTCCAATATTTTTGCTTACCTACAAATTGGGTGGTCATTTAACACATCTACATATAAATACCAGGAAATAAAAGCTGAAATTCCAAACTCTTCTCATATACATCTTTTGATCTCAAACTCCAATGTCTTCAGTCTACAGCAAAAACAAATGAATTGGCCTTGCCATTCCAATAGTTTTAGAGGGGACTGTATAATAATGTATAGTGAGTGGAAACTAAGACTTCAATTAATGGTGGCAGGAATAATAAAACTGTAAGATACAAGGGGAAAGGAAAGTAGTCATAGAGGTCAAGGATTAGTGTGAAGGGGATAGAGAAATGCTGGGCTCAAAAACTTCTCAGAGGAATTGAATGGGAATATGTCAAACATATTTAGATGGAGTTAGATTGAAAGTTACAGTAGCTCGCAAGAAGGGGCGGTGTTTTGGGTATGGTCTTTTCCCCAAACATTGGTTATAATGCTTGGCAGATGATCTGATCATTTACCAGAATAGCTTTTGCTAGTTCACCTAATCAAATGTCTGGCTAATTTTAGAGGAATGCCATGGTAATTTATGCTAATTATGGTTCTGTTTTCTGTTTAAGTGCCCCAGTTGCAGTTCATATGTTGAGAGGCTGGATTTGACCAACCTGTGTGTACTCTGCACCATCTGGACATCAGATACTGGTGAGAGGTTTGAGTTCTGCTGGCAGTGTCTGAAGAAGTGGAAAGGGCCAGCACCTCGCTCAGTTAAGTGTGACAACAGCAACTGCATTAACCCAAAACTTGAGAAGCTATTAAAATGTAAGGACACAACCCTTCCTGAGGTTCAAGACTTAATATGTCCCTCACTGTGAGCTTGTCCTACATGTGGAAACCTGGTAGAGCAAGGAGAAGCCCTCATTTATCAAGCTGGGTATGAACTGCTTTATTCATAAAATGTTCATGGGGCATTTATGCAATAAATTTGGTATTCATGAAGATCCTGTAAGTTTAGAAACTGTCTTGAGGGCTCTTCATTTGCAAACAATCCTTCTGGCTGTAGAATGGTGAATTTCAAATTGTTTGGAGATGATCTTATAACCCTTCCTAGATTTATGAGCAGCAATGATTCTTCTCTGTGGTCATGGCTGATGTCCTTTCTTCTTGCCATGATGTAGATACACACATGAGTGCTCCAGAATGCCAAACTGCCAAAATTTCTGCTTTTATAGAGGTACTTACTCTTCTCGATGATTAACTAATCTTGTGTGTTTCATAAGTAACACCTGGCTGCTAATTACTCTCTTAATAATTGTGGTAGTAGGAAGGGTGTACTTGTTAGTTTACTTTTTGGTGAAAATAACTACATATTGAAATTTGTTGTGTGTTTTTTTGTCGTCACCTGAGTTATTTGCTTGCTTATAGAAGTTGGTGAGGACCACACAATGTTATTTAGGCTCTGATAAATAAAAACATAGAATTGAAAGAGGGTGACTGTAGTTTACTATGAGTTACTGCACTTTTATATACAGATTACGCTCTCAAGCTTCTAACCTGAAGTCGCCAAGATGCTTTGCTTTGAATAAAAAAAAAAAAAATAAAAAAAAGCAGTTTCCTTGTGTGGTGTGCTTGGTATCTATGATCACTTGGGTACAGAAGGTATATATATATTTTTTGTCAAGACATTTTGTTTCATAATGTTGAATAATTTATAAATGATATATATTAAATAATATATATATATATTTATTGGCATAGACTTCAGTCAAAATAACTTTCACCTCTTACACTGAGAAAGGCATTTGCCTGATCAGATTGTACAAAGACCAACTGAATTCAGAAATAACCTGAGGCCCTTTACAGTTGGTCAGCCATGTCAAATTATAGTCAAACTATATATACATAGTTACACAAATTAACATGAAGGTACTTAGCTTACATTTCTTGTTGTATCAGCTAGCTTACTTGATTCTTGGTGATAAAGAACATGTGCTACATTTTCTGTACTTTAAAATTTACTCATTTTCTAGTAGGTGCTGCTGCTTATAAAGCTTTTTTCTTTAATAACAAAAATACAAAGGATCCACATTGTGCATAGTCTCTAAATATTTGCCTAAGTATTAACTAGCTCAGTATTTATAAGTTATTATGGCAAGCAGAAATCACAGAATGGTGGCCAAATCAAAACCTGCATTCTTAACAAAGCTGAGAGACATGCAGTTATATGACTGAAACGTTCATATGCCAGCCATCACTAGGCCTTTTGTCAGTATATTGACATACAATGCAATGAAATACCTGGTACATTATATATGTTCTTTCTAGGCTCATACAAATTGAAGAAATGGCACACTGCCAAGATCCTACCACTCTGTAACTTTCTGTTTTGCTTTGGCACGCCTTTTACAGTTGTCATCATATGACATGTAACTAAGGGAAATTCCACACACGTGTCATTAGCTCACATGGCATTTCAGTCTTTTACTCTAATTTGGGGCATCATGACAGACACATCATCCTGGTCGACATTAGCTTTTACTGATATCTGACAATGTAGTGCAAAGAAGCCACATGAATGCCGCAGGCTGATGGCATATATAAATCAAAAAGTTTTGAAAAAGACTTTCATATATCATAGTATATTTTATTTAAATGTATGGTAAATTACTAAAATAATCATGTTTACTTGAGTATACAATAAACTAAGTGTGAATTAAGTGAAATAATGAATAAAACATACTGTATTCATTTACTAAAACATGTTTATTTGTTCTGTGCAACATCTAAATGAATGAATTATTACCCAGTTTTCAGTATGTACCTAAGTAGTCTTTACAACAAAACATTGGACCCATTTACCAGAACTAACAAAGTTATATACAACCAATTAATCTGTTTAATCAGATGAATAGTTATGAGCAGATGGTGTTAGAGTTGAGCTGCCACAAGACTGAATACAGCACGCTGAAATTTGTTAATCAACCAGATGACATTAGTAAGTCTGCAGTATCGTCATTACTCTTTAGAGCGGTACATTTGGATTAAAGCTAGAAAAAAATTTCAGCAAGAAAGTGTAAAGGCACATCTAATCTGTATGTCTCCCCTTAATGAGTTTAGATTTGAGAGATTCATTAAGATATATACATTGTACATATAATACATATAGTAATGTATAAAGTATATGTATAATAAAACCAATCCAAACATGTAATCATTTCCAAGTTCCAAAAATGAATTTCATTTTCAAATGCAATTTCAATGTTTAGATTTGGTTCAGATATATATGATATGTTGTCTCTGATATCTGAGCCACCATTTTTTGCTGGTATTGTCCTGACACCAATACTGGGCTATGAGTCGGCGTCACCTTTATAAATAATACTAATCAAAATAAAATATTTTCCTGTTTCATCTAATGTGTAATGTAGCTAGTGTAACTACATTTCTACTTTCTATAATCATAAAACAGAAACTGTTTGCACACTTTAGCATTACAATTTCGTCCCATGACCTCCTGCCATTTTCTAGCAGGTGCTGCTGCTTATGAAGAAAAGTGCAAAGCTTATAAAGCTTTTTTCTGAAAACATAAAGAAAAGACCCATGTTGGGCAGAGCCTCTAAACATTTGACGAGTTATTAACTAACTGTATATTCATAAGTTTTATTACATATATTCACCAAATAGTGGCCAAAACAAAACCTGGATTCTCTACAAAGAGGCATGCAGCTATATGAGTGAAACATTATTCATACACCAGTAACCCCTAGGCTTTTTGTCATTATATTGACATACAATGAAGTACCTGGTATTTCATTGTATTTTCTTTCTGAGCTGATAGAAACCGAAGACGCTGCACACTGCCAAGATCCTAAGCATCATATAACTTACTATAACTTTGGCCCTTCCCTGAATGCTGCCACACTTGTTGTACACTCTGTGCAGGTAGATAATTAAAAAAAAAATAACGAGAACATTTCCTTGATGTACAAAGGAGGTCAAAGTCTTTGTGTACTATGCTCCAGAACTGTGCACAAAGGTGAATGTATTTTAAAATCTGGTCATCAGGTAGACCATAGAAGATATTTGATGTCATTCTGGCGTTCATGACACAATT
>CM040978.1:13902844-13933568 GCA_022985145.1 Pangasius djambal
CCACCTCAGACTCTGGCTATTGTTCCTGGACTCAATTTCCCATGTGTTCCTTGTCCCTCATGTGATCTTGTCATGTGCTCCATTGTCTGTGTGTCATGTTCTGATTGGTTAGTTTTGTCATGTGTTCTCCTTGCCCCTGTTTAAAAGTCGCTCACACCTGCTCCTAGTTTGCTGTTGATTGTTTGGTGTTTCGTGTTTCCTAGTTTCCGTGTTGCCTAGTTTTCTGTGTTTGGACCCTTGGACTGTTTTCCCTGTTTTTGATTGTTTGCCGCCTGCCCTGACCATTGCCCGTGTTTTGGATCACTCTTTTGCCTTTACCTCAGATTATACTGTTTGCTGGTGCTCGACCCTGCCTGTTTTGTAATAAAGCCTCCGTTGTCCTGAGTCTACACGTTACATCCGGTTCATTCACTATAATGGTAATGGTGTTATTTTACACCTGGTGTCTGGAGGAGCTCCCAAAAATGAACGTCAGCAATGTTCATCTTTCACTTGCCATACATTTTAATAGGAACACCTGTACATCTGCACATTCATGCAGCTATCTAATCAGCCTATCATGTGGCAGCAGTGCAATGCAAAACAATATGCAGACAGAGGTAAAGAGCTTCAGGTAATGTTCACATCAAACAGAAGAATGGAGAAAAGTGTGATCTCTGTGACTTTAACCATGGCGTGATTGCTGGTACCAGATGGGCTGGTTTGAGTATTTCAAAAACTGCTGATCTCCTGGGAATTTCACACACAACAGTCTCTAGTTTACACAGAATGGTGTGAAAAACAAACAAACAAACAAAATGAGTGAGTGACACTGGGCAGCTGAAGATTAGAAAGGAATCTATCATTAAATGATAAGCTGAAAGATTTATTATTATGTTTTTATTACGACGCTACTAGCATAAAGCTATGTTTTTAACTTTCCCTGATTTTTACAATATCTAGCCTTGCAAATGCCAACTTCATTATCAGAAAACTGCATCACTTAATTACATGTAAAGTCTTGTTATCAGCCACCATCTGTGCACTAATTAAGGCACATTCCGCAGCATACACGCAAAGTTATGCTTCTTGAGTCAAAGCATTGAGCAAAATGTATTATGATTGGCTGGATTGAAAACTCACATCTGACTGGATAAAGAGAATGTCCTTTAAAAACGACGATTTGCAAATGCAGAAGTGTTTTTATCGTTTTCTATTGCTGACTGTCCACCATGTGTGGAGTTGAAATCTCTGCTTTATTTAGCACAGAAGGTGTGCAGGCACCCTTTAGCGACTGTTTTATGCTTCTTATTATTATTATTATACTTCCAAAGAGAGTCTAAGACAGCCCATAGAACGCTTCATATGCTGTTTATGAAATTTGGCAAAGTGATATAGGGCAGTCTCAGCTACCTTCACAGCAATTTTTAGCATCCCTCTAGCACCACCAATAAGGCAAAGTTGGAAATATGCTTACAATAATAACTTCACAATGGAATATAGTAGAAATTTTCTCTGATTCTTCAGGTCAAACCAAGTTCAAAGCATACCATGATGTTATATTATATGTAACACATACCATGATGTAATTTCTGTTATATTGGATTTTCTGTCATTTTGAAATTTAAAAAAATAAATTCTTTGCTCCATCACCAAATTTGAATCACAGCATCATGAGACCATCTCCATAAAAAGTTGTTTCTTTGATTTTTAATATATGGGATGGTTTGTCTATCGGAAACTCAAACAAATTAGAAGACCAAACATGAAGTGAAGGCATATCTCAGCAACGGTGTGACATATTCTGAACAAATTTTGGAGAGAACTGAGAGACCTCACGCTAAGGGTCTTCAAGAAGGTTTATCTATATTCACCTCTAAGTGGCGCTCTTATTAACAAATTTGTAAAACTGAACGTAACTTTTGAAACACTCAACATTAAATCAAGATTCTTATTCCTATTGATTTCCTTGAAGTTGCTGATGTTGTGAATATAACTTCTCAAACTGGAAGTAGGCCATTTAGAATTGTTTTAGAAAACCTACAATTTTTGGCCAATCATCACCAAATTTGGCATGCAGCTTTGGGAGACCAACCCGGACAAAACTCAGATTTTTGATATGATGGATGGTTCATCTATAGCGCACAAATTAATTTTGACCAAACTTTGTAGATGAGTAAAAATCCTTGTCCTAATGGATACCAAGAAGTTTGTCTAAATTTTGTGGACTGGTGCGCTAAGAATGACCTACTCCTAAATGTGACAAAGACCAAGGAGATGGTGGTGGACTTTAGGAGGACTAAAACTTTGATTAAGCCCATAACCATCATGGGTGAGGAAGTTGGAATTGTTAATAACTACAAGTATTTGGGTGTACACTTAAATGGCAGACTGGACTGGAGGACCAACACTGATGCTGTATACAAGAAGGGAATGAGCAGACTCTACTTTCTGAGGAAGCTCAGATCTTTCAATGTATGCAACAAGATGCTGGAGATCTTCTACCAGTCTGTGGTGGCGAGTGCCATTTACTGTGCTGTGGTCTGCTGGGGAGGCAGCATCAGTGCCAGGGATACCAGCAGAATTATCAAGCTTATTCACAAGGCTGGATCTGTCATTGGACACAAACTGGAGACGTTTGAGTCAGTGAGGAACAGGAGGTCACTGAACAAAACTTCACTCCATCATGGACAATCCGTCTCACCCACTCACACTTCAGAGTCAGCGGAGCTCATTCTCCAAAAGACTCATTCAAATTTGTTGTCACAAAGAATGTTACAGGAGTCATTCTTACCATTCACAATAACACTGTACAACAGCTCACCTGTGTGTGACAGATGATAACACTTTCACATTACACTACTTCAAGAAAGCTATCATTTAGACAGCTGTCATTATATTCTTCAATCTCAAGGTTCTTCATATTCATTATTCACTGCCAGGTTTTTTCACAAGTGTACTTATGTAAATACTGATGTAAATCTGGTTAAATCTACAACTGTGTTCCATATCTGCACTACTACATTTAATTTAACTTATTGTATTTTATATTTTGTGTGTGTACATGTTGTATCCTGCTACTGACCATGCTGCTGTAACACAAGAATTTCCCTCATGGGATCAATAAAGTATCTACCTACCTACCTATCTACCTATCTAAATCCCCTCTAGGGGGTGGTATAATTCACAAGTTAGTAAAACTGCTCATAAAGTTGAACTCTCTTCCTCCATTGCTGAGGTGTGTGGACAGAAAGTGCTTGGTCCCATCAACTGCTGCTTGCAGCTATATTCTTCTCCCTATTGTTCTTCTGAGTCACATAACGGGAGATGCAGCCATGCATCTCACAGGGTTATTAATTTTCCTAAGCTTAGAGCGAATGTGGACATGCAACTCTTTGTCTGTCCGTATTTAAATTAAGTTATTGGTTAAGTAGTTCATTGGTGTTTCTTCTTTTCTTAATGTATCTCAATAAATTCTACTTTATTGAATGTTTTTGCCATGTTGTTGTTATTACTTTGATATTGCAAGAAGCCAAACTATTCTGAACTAAGCTTTCAGAAACCAAGTCATTGTTTATTATTGTTCTCAGCTAAATAATTTTGACTTATTTGAATTTTTTTTCTAAGATTTACTGAGACTGAGTAATATTATGAGAAAGTTTAATTACATTTCAAGTGAAGCACCAATATTGGTATATACTTTGCATTTCTACTGCTTCCTGTATAAACATACCCTTCTCCCCTACATAGTTATTAGTCTGTTTGACCGGTCACTTAAATGGGTTTAATCCAAGCATCAATATAAGCCTATGAATAATGTCAACTTGGACAATGTGTCCTGTTGGTGGAATGTCCTGGAATGGAAAGCTCTGCTGACAAAATATTATTGTACAAATTTAAATAATGTTCATAAAATACATCTGTATTAACAGAGTATGTGGAATTTATTTTACAGTTAAAGCCAGCCCTGGCATTAACTGCGTGTTTATAAATGTAGTTCACACTGATACTAATTAAATTAAATATAAAATTATATTGCTGCACGTAGCAAACAGAACATGAAGGCTTGTGTTGGGTTCGTGTTCATTTCCAGAATTATGTAGTTCTACTGAGATCCTACAAATTCAAACACAGGTGATGCTGATGGGATGACTTGCCTCTATTGTGCTCTGAGCTGGATGGCCATCCTTCAGCAACTTGTCTCCATTGGCTAGAACAGTGTTCACGCTTATTTTCCTCTGCTCCAGATCCCACTCCAGACTCTGTCATATGACAACTATTACATGATGCACTCATCTTCACATATCTGCAATTTTACTACTATTTGATAAGTTTATTTACTGCTCCAATTTCCTTTTTTAATCCATTTACAATGAAATTAAGCAGTTTAGCAGACCCCTGCTAATACTTTATAGTCTCCATCAGAAATATCGTTATCCTAGTAAAATGATTCAGAGTATAAGAACATGATTAATCTATTAATCTAGTACAAGTAGTTGGTACAGCAGAGATAGTTACTCCATGGAAAGTAATTACGAAACATAATCACTGGATTAAGCAATTAGGCTATATGGTAGAAAAAGTAGTCTTACTGAGTAGTTATCCTTCTTGGCAGTCATGTTGGTGTTATTGGCACTCCAGTCATATTTCAACTCTTCCTCCATTCTCTCACTTAGCCACATCAGCTCTTCAGTGGCAGCTACAGCAAATGTATATAGCGTGTTCAGATTGTTCAGCTGGGCCTTTGAGGACTTCTGTCAGAGGGTCAAACAAGGCAGTGAGAGATTATTAAAAACAATCTCTGTTGAAGCTGAAACCAATAACTGTAAAAATTTGCAGTTGTTAACTAGTGAAATGTTTGTGGTTCCCCCAAAAAGAAAAGACCTACCAGAAGTTCATTGTGCTGCAAGTCCAGCTTGGTCAGGTAATCTCTGTATGTTTGTTTACTGGCAGGGGATAACTGATTCTGTAGAGACAACATACAGACATTATTTCAGATATTATTTAATCACTACTAGAAAGGTAGGTCCTTGTAAAACAGGTTAAGTGATGAATAAAATACTTTGGGGGGCATGCTGTTACAGGAAAATAATCAACAACAGGGTGGTGTGTTATGGCCTGATACAAATAGAAGTTCCTGTTACAACCCCACAATTGATTGTCTTTCCTATAACAGCATGGCCCAAGTGTTTTATTCCTTTTGTACCACAGCAATTTGCCTAATGCTTACATTTTTAAAAATTTTATTAACGTTGTACATTAACATTGTACTTTTTCGATTTATAGTTACATTTAATGCTGTGGAACATTTGTGAAGCACATTCCTGTTATCACTTACATTATATTACCAGCCTCTCTTTTTATGTATTTTTTATGTAGAACAAGTGACTATAAAGCTGTGACTTGCAGCTGCACAACTGTCATAGCTACTGTTATAGAGAATCAATCAACATCTTCTGACCAGACAGATTAGATAAATCAGCAGTGCAATCATATAAATGGTAAACTTATATTCTATGTTTTATTATTTATTTATTTCTTTATTAATACTAGTCTACATCAAATTATGTCCTAGGGTTAGGGCTTATACAAGCAAGATGAAAAAAGAAAGTTTTACCACCATAAAGAAATCAACACAGTCAACAAATTCACCTCATCTGCCCGAGCATGCTCAATGTTGGATTTGAAGTCCTTGATAGACTCATGTAGTCCATGATGGCTGCCCATATGGGACTTGATGGAGGGCAGGTCTGCACCCCATTCTGAGTTGTGTATGCATCTCTGGTTCTTCTCCACCCAGGCCAGCAGATCCTGGATGTAGTAGAGCATGACTTCATGCAGCTCGGGATGCGTGAAGGGTACTCTGTTATTGTACAAGTTTACCAGATGCTCATGGAAACGGTACACCCTGACAAAAATATGCAGCAAGTAAACTATTAGTACAAAAGTCAATCTACATTTTGGTAGTTGTCATATTATAGGGTAGAGCTGGCTGGTGGATGGGAACTGGCAGGTGACCAAATTGCAGAGAAAATGGAGGGAAAACTTTAAAAATTATAAAAAAACATTTTAAAAACTACAAAATACAGTAATGTGAAGACACTGTGTATGAATTGGCGGTCGCACCGTTCAAACTCATTGCGGAGCAGTCTCTCCCGCTTAATTATGGCTTCATGGAGTTGACGCCACTCCTTCTCCACATCGATGGGGTTGTAACTGGGAGGAACCATAATCTGACCAGCCTGCACTGCACCCTGTAGAGGAAAGATGAAGGATACAAAGACAAACTTTCAGGTAGAATATCAATGCAAAAATAAAAAACATTTTCCCTTTTGAACTTTTCCACATTTGGCAGAGTTTCAGCCTGCAATGTATCTAACTGGATTTTATATTTATACCATAATACTGAAGTAGGGGGATCAATATAATCAATGATAATGCAAATAAAATAAAATAATGGTTTGATTGCATAAATATTCACTCCATTGACATAAAACCCTTAAATTAGTTCTGGTGCAACCAGTTGTCATCCTAGTTGAATGGAGTTCACCTGTGTAAGTAAAGTGCCACATGTTTTCACTATAAATACAGCTGTGTACACCTGATAAAGAACATACCTAAATAAACAGCATCATAAAGACCTGGGAGCTATCAAAACAGTCTGGGACAAAGTATCAATCACGGTTTGATTACAAAAATATTTCCAGGCTCCTGACTGGCAGACCAAAAAAGCCTTCACCTTATCATTGGGAAATCGTGAGTTTGAATCCTGATGATGCCACAGCCATCTGCGGCTGGGAAACAATGGATCAAATTTGGCCGTTTTTTCTTGGTAGGAGGGATGTATACTCTCACTCACTTGTCAATCACAGCAACACTAGACAATAATGTATGTCTTTGAGTTCATGTATGTGGAAGAGGACATATAGTGCTTGCCACTGAGTGTGTTATGCCAGTGAAGCAACCAACATTTTAGTTCCAGCTTATAACACAACAAAATGTGGTCAAGTTCAAAGGGGTTGAATACTTGTGAATAATGCAATGCACTGTGAATGCACATAAGGATTTATGTGATGTGTTCATTTACTAGACCTACCACATGATCATGGTATTTACCTCAAAGGCCTTGTAAATATGTTTGGAGTGATTTGTGTCAGCTTCCTTTGATGGCAGCTGTGTCTTCTTAAATTCTAGAAACTCATGGCAAAGGGTCTGGAACATCAAGGTAGAGGGTTTGATTCATACTATTTAGCTGTATTTTAAAAAATGCTTGTAATATGAATTCACTGGCTTGCCCTATAATCAATAGCAGCTTATAAATGTGAAATACAATAATAATACAATACAATACAATACAATAGAATAATGTGCATGCAACTGTATGTGTATGTTGTGTGGATGCTTGTGTCTTATTGAGCTATTAAGAGACCTCAATTTCCTTATAACTGGTGGGGAACTTGCTCTCCTCAAACACAGAGATATAGTGTCGGATCCACTGCAGCAGCATGGTGACCTGTTTACAGTACTCCTGCCACTGTAATTGTAGCTCCTGTCACAAAGGAACACATTTTATATTACTCTACAAAATGGTTAAATCTTATTTATACCACAGTGTTGCTGAATCCTGATTGGTCAGAAGATGTACATAATTTTGTATAATAGCACAGGTACTCCCAGCTGTAACATGAATGATAGGTTAATATTACTGAGCTTGTTCTAATATGTTATTGTTTCTATAGTGGCAACTCATACACAGGGACTTTTGTATCTAAGACTAATAATAAGTGGATTAAAATGTGCTGTCATTTAACAAAAAAAAAAAGTTTAATCATTGCTGTGGTAAAGGTTTCTGTAAAGAGACATTTATTTAACATTTATGCAAGGACTCTCCAGTGTCAGCACTTTGCAACAGTAGGTTTTCTAGTCCTTGGGACAGTGGAGTTTGCACTTTGGCTTCTTAGGTAATATGACAAGGTACTAGAGAAAGAAAAAATAGAGGCTGGTGAGGGAATGATTGTTTATAGTACCTATAATGTGAGCAATAACAGGAACTAACTTGTTTCATGGATGCTCTACATTATTAACATTCATAACAAAAATGTAATCACTGGCAAATTGCTGTAGTATAAGTGGAATAAAAGACTTTGAAATGTGCTGTTATTAAAAGAATCTTGTTTTTCCTTGTAATGGTAATTATCATCCTGTTGTTGGTGATTATTTTCCTATTAAAGTATGCCCCATCATTTTTATTCCTTACATTAATCGACATTAATAAGCATTACTGTGAACTCAATCATTACAAAACTGTGATTTTTTGCTTATTATAGCTAAATGAAGGAAAATTTTATCTTTCTGTACTGAAAAAAAGACTCACATTGGTAGACTTCTCATCCAGGTGCAACCCATTCACTTCTACTCAACAAGAGGAAACAAAAGCAACATCCAGGATTATATAAAGACTAGAATGTAAAAAAGTATATATATATATATATAAGTATATATATATATGTGTGTGTGTGTGTGTGTGTGTGTGTGTGTGTGTGTGTGTGTGTGTGTGTGTGTGTATATATATGAACCTCAATGTATTGATATACAACCATCCCTGCTCTCAGATGCCTTCGAAGCTTTCATAAGCTACCAATCTTAGTAATTATTAGTCAGTAAGACTGTAATCTTACTTTTGTATGTGACACTAACCAAAAAGCTGTAGCATCTAATCCCATTTATAATAACAACAACCACACAGTAATTCTAAAAGCATGAAAAAAGCATGAAGCATGAAAAACAGTTATTCTCAGTATTTCAATATATTCAATGGATTTTTCTTTCGTATTCTGAAGCATTTTTTGTTCTTATTTACATTTATCTGGGGGAGAAAAAATGTAAAGACAGGATACATAGCATGTACAGAAATATCAAGAATCACAATTTATTGTACTAATGTAACTTCTTTCTTGTTTGGGTCTATACTGTGGTTATTTTTACTACCTTTTTTTTACTACTTCATTTATTACTATATTGTCTTTTATTCCTACATTGTTGTGATATATCTGTTTGAGCAACCTCTGGCACAAGAATTTCCTTCGGGATGAATAAAGCTTATGTTATCTTATCTTATCTTATCTTATCTTATCTTATCTTATCTTAAGCAGTTACATTTTTTAAAACTGCATAAATTGCAAACTGCTCACTTTTACAATGCAAATTACTTAGAGAGTTGTGGGATAGCCTGTTTACTCTTTAATGGTTTTAATAAATATAAAATATCAGTGGTGTTTTAATAAAAATATCATTAAGAAGATACTATTATTACTATTACTATTATCACCTTCCACCTAAAATATTAAATCTATTTTAGATGGAAAGTGATGCTTAGCTAGCTAGCTAGCTGTAAGACAATAACAAGAATAGACAATAACGGTGGAGAAATGTATTGAGCAGGAAATCACACAAAGGATTTCAACAGTAAAAACAGTATGAAGTCTAATTATTTTATTAGTAATATTAACCATTCATATTGCCTTGCATAAATAGGTACTGCAAGGCTAAGAAAGTTTTTACTTACTTCTGTACATAAGCATATAGGCCTTCTCTGAACTGCAAAAATAAAAAAAGCACAAATGTCAGTCTGAAAAACAAAATACAATACAGAAGAATATATTCAATGTGTTTTTTTCTGATATTAATAAGATGTGAAACCATGGTTATAGTGTACTCACTGATGGAAAGAGTCTACTGAATCCTGTTCGAAAACAAGGCTTACGTCAAAATACTGCACATAGCAGAAAATTAAAGCAAGTAAATAATATAATTTTATTACCTTTGTGACAGAAGAGTCATCAAAACAGTACCACTTGTTATCCTCAAAGGATTTGATGACAGCATTGTAGTGCCCTCCACTTTCTCCTCCAAAGTGGTTAATAACTGCATAAAGCTCATACCCAATATTCTGTGGAAAAAGAAAGTATGAGCATGTAAAAAAAAATGAGTATGAAGAAGGTGTTACACAGAAGTTTGTGTAAAGTAAGGCTAAAAAGTAATGTTATTGCAATAATTTAAGGCAAATGCATTGATGTTGCTATGTAATGACATCCATCTATTCAGGGATGGATGTATGGCAATACATTTAGGTTCAGTTGTAGGCTGAAAAAGGCTAAACCATACACTTATCTGCAGTTTCTTGGGGATGTCAGTGGGACAATGATTCTTCACAAGCCTCATCTGGTTATAGTCAAAGTAAAACCTCTTCAGGTACAGAGTCAGGATAGCAGGAAACTCCTCAATTTCATTCCACTAAGGATTAAATAGTCAGAGTGTGAAAGAAGTGGTTGACTTGGGACTGACACAAATTTCAATCACAATGGCCCTTATTCATCAAAGTGGTGTAGAGATGATATTTGAGTGCACTGAATGATGTAGGAACTTCTGATTCCCAAAACTGTTGTACATCAAAACCAAATGTTATTTGAAAGCAATAGAATCAGCTTCAGCTGTATGAATGCACTAGTCCTTATTTACATACGCTACACCCCATTTGAACCTCACGCAGAGTACATGTAAATTAACACGCCTGCAGGTGTTGTGGCAGCCAGCCAATAAAATAAGAGCATTCAGCAGATCAATGTTATTCAAGATCTGTGGAAAATCTTCCTGCGTTTCCTCTGGGTTCTCCACTTTCCTCCCCTGTCCAAAAACATACAATTGACGGATTAACTTTAGAGATGCTTGGGCTGTTGCCTCAGGCCTCTAAATCCAAGTGAACTTGAGCTGTGGCTTGGTTTTTTTTTGGGGGTCAATAGTCAGGTCAATAGTTTTAAAGTGAAAATTTTATTTTTAAACCAATGTGCATAACTGGTATCACTTAATTCATAAAAACACTGTCTCTTACTGGTTCTCATATCAGTCAGGAAATTACTTGTGAGCTAACGATACATTTGTGTGATGCCTGGCAAATTTAAAAAATGGAAGGAAAGTGGAGCGCTAAGAGAGAACAAAATAATATGGAAATGAGGGAAATAGCAGTGTTGACTCATGTAACAGTGATAATGACATATTTTAGGCCAATAGATTTTAATGAAGAACCGAATACTGTGGCTAACATTACTGAAAGATGCCAAGGATCGAAGCCAAGGATAATATTAAGACTGCTTCCAATGCCAATTCCACAAGCATTAACATTATTGCTTGCATTGAAGACCATTAGCCTGTTTTTTAGCTAATTGCGATGCATGCAGAAGCATACATTTATGTCTTTAGCCTTGTAATGCATCACTAACCAGACTGTAAACTGGTTATCATTAAACATGTTTTGGGGGAAAAAATCTTCATCAGTTCATGACAGGGTTGCTGGACTGAGCTAGTTTAAAATCTGCAAATATTGGGAGAAGGTAAGACATCAGAAATACATTTGAAATACTTTCCTCATGCAAATGTTTTAAAAAAAAAAAAGTCTCTCTTTTTGATACCCAAATTTTTGGCTAATTTCAGGTCTTTTGTGTGGTTTTTGATATGCAGTTGGGCTGGAAATTTTGCTGAAACTTGTCAACCCTGGATAATATTACCTCGAACACAGTTGAACCAAGTACATCTAAAACTGCTCAAAACTGCTAGACTATATGCTGTATGGCTTTATGTTGTTGACTCTCAACTTCCTATTAAAGGGTTACTCTGAAGAACCACTACAGGTCAATAGCACTAATCAAGCATGATAGCCTCTCGAACTCTTGATTTTGTTCGAGGTTATGTTGTTATTAATGTAATATTTCCCCACCAAAATCTATGGTCACGAGCTGCTGCTGTTAAAATATTGAGCAAATTTACACATACTCCAACCAGATGTGAGTTTGATCAGACTGAAGACAAAGTTGAGGAATAAGGAAACTGTATTTGGAATTTGCATACCCTATGCTCATTTTACATTCATATTTGTGTGTACACAACTTTGATTAATAAGAGCCATCGAGTCAAGATTTCAAAATTTGGGCCTGCTGACTAATGGCATTAATTTTGTGTCTTACGGGACATCCAGTGAAGTACTCACAGTCTGTGTTTCAGTTTTTTGGCCACAGTGTTTACAATATAGCCAGTTGTCTTCATCTAACTTTGTCAACTTTAAAAAAGTCTGCAATCCCATGGCCTGCAAAAGAAAAAAGAAAAAAAAATTCCTCTTTGTTTGACACAAATAATGTTGACTCGGCTAATGTAAATAATTATATATATATATATATATTCCCCTTTTTTCCCCTTTTTTTTACCACATTGAACACCTCACGTTGTCCAGCTTCTATGGCTAAAGGGATGGTGAAAAAGTGAGACTTCTCTTGAAATATGTGATCCTTTGGACATTTGGATTTGTTGCTCATTTTCCCTTCAAATACCTGGAAAAAACCACAACTGTGTAGTGTCATGTAATTTTGCCAAATACTGTTGAAAATCTATGTCAGATAGATGGGCTATATTACAAAAAGAACTTTTAAAATGTAAACAAACATTCAAGAGAATAATCCTACCTTGGAAACTTGTGGCCCAATTGCTTTTAGAGTTTTCTGATAGTATTCTACTGCATCCTGCTGTTCATTGACTGAAAATATGACAATATAACAAAACATAAAACAAGCATTGAGTCAAACATAACTCAGCACTTCTGCTGCAAAAACTTTAAGTTTTCCCTTTAGTCATACCAAATGGAATAACTCACCATTGCTGATGCACAAACTTCGAGTTATCCCTTCTGTTGTACCATCAACTTCTTTTATTTTTTCAAAGAGCTTCTGCAATTCTGGCATCAAATTAGTACATTTCTCATCAGAGGTTTGTGGATCTGGTCTAAAGCTAACATGGAAAGAACAGACAAAAAAGATGATTGGTTCTCAGTAATAACATATAGTGGCTGCAAAAAAAGTATTTGGACACTTAAAAATATATGAATTTCATTGCGTTAGAAAACATTTCAAACCAAGTGGCATTTATTTTAAAGAAAGACTAAGCACACTTTTCAATCTAAACATTTCCTAAAAAATAGATTATGTATAAAGATGTAAAAATAATAATCTGGGCACTGAGTCAACCAGTTTCTGCAACATTTGTGGTGGAAGTTTCCTCCAAGTTTCAACTAACAAAACTTTCAGTTCATCCACATCAGGGCATCATCAAACCGACAATTTCTTCTCCACTGCATGCTCAATAGAGTTTAGGTCATGGGTGTGCAAGGTATTCTTTTCAAAAAGTGACTGGTATACTTTGGATCATTATCCTGCTGAAAGAAAATCTACATCTGTCATTAAATCTTCACTGATTTTAGCAAGTTTGCATCCAAAATGCTTCTCTACACTTTGACATTCACTGAACACTTTATTAGGAGCACTGTACTAGTACTGGGTAGGGCCTCCCTGTGCTCTCAAATCAGCCTTCAATTCTTCATGGCATGGATTCCACAAGATGTTGGAAACATTCCTTTGAGATTCTGGTCCATACTGATTGCATCATGCAGTTCCTGCAGATTTTTCAGGTGCACTTTCATGCTGCAGCTCTCCCATTTTACTCCATCCCAAATGTGTTCTATTGAATTCAGATCCAGTGACTAGAAAGGCCACTAAAGAACACTGAACTCATTGTCATGTTCATGAAACCAGTTTGAGATGACATTTGCTTTGTGATATGGTGCATTATCATGCTGGAAGTAGCCATTAGAAGACGGGTAAATTGTGGTCATGAAGGGATGCACATGATCAGCAACAATACTCAAATAGGCTGTGGCATTCAAACAGTGATTGATTGGTATTAACAGGCCCAAGGTGTGCCAAGAAAACATTCCCCACACCATTACACCACCTCCACCAGCCTGGACTGCTGACACAAGGCAGGTTGGGTCCATGGATTTGTGCTGTTGGTGCCAAATTCTGACCTTACCATCTGTGTGCCTCAGCAGAAATCAACCAGGCAACATTTTTCCAGTCTTCAACTGTCCAGTTTTGGTCAAACTGTCCAATGAAGCCTCAGCTTGGCTGAGAGAAGTTGAACCCAATGAAGTCTTCTGCTGTTGTAGCTCATCTGCCCCAAGGTTTGTTGTGTTATGCATTCTGAGATGCTTTTCTGCTCACTGCAGTTGCACAGGTGTTATTTGAGTTACTGTAGCCTTTCTAGCTCGAACCAGTCTAGCCATTCTCTCTTGACCTCTCTAATCAACGAGGAGCTTTCATCCGCAGAACTGCCGCTCACTGGCAGTTTTTTCTTTATTGCACCATTCTGAGTAAACTCTAGAGACTATTGTGAGTGAAAATCCCAGGAGATCAGCAGTTATAGAAATACTCAAACCAGCCCGTCTGGTACCAACAATCATGCCATGGTCAAAATCACTGAAATCACATTTTTTCCTTATTGTGATGGTTGAAGTGAACATTACCTGAAGCTGCTGGCCTATATCTGCATGATTTTATGCATTGCACTGCTGCCACATGATTGGCTGATTAGATAATTGAATGAATGAATGAATGAATAGGTGTTCAGGTGTTTCTAATAAAGTGCCCAGTGAGCCTATGTTCATTATGGCATCAGTGAACACAATCTCACCAACACCACTGTGGGAAAAATAGCCTCAGCCACCACCATGGGTTATAGTACTTGGATTATATGCATTTTGGTTGGAATTCTTCTCCTGGCTTTCTCCACACAAACCCTACAGTATATCAGATCCATCCAAGTTAAATTTGGATTCATCTGAAAATAAGACAGTTCTCCAGAAGCCGCTGTCTTTCTGTACATGCTTTTTTTGCTTTCTTATTCTTGCGGCCATTGAATGGTTTCTGCCACATTACTCTCCTTCTGTAACCATGCTCGTTGATCCTGTTTTGAATGTGCTCTAGTTGTATCTGGTAATTCTTGTTGTTGTTGTTGTTGTTGTTCTTCTTCTTCTTCTTCTTCTTCTTCTTCTTCTTCTTCTTCTTCTTTCCTGGTCTGGCAAATACAGTGGCTTTCTCTGTGCAAACATACAGTATGATTCAGTATGATTTTCTCAAAACTTACCTCTTCTTAGTCATTTTTGTAATTACTTTTAACCAGCTGGTTCCAAGGTAATTTATAGTGGCTGTATGTAGTCAGTTACCTTCAATTTCAGGTGCCCCTAGCAGAGTAACCATATGGTGTAGTTCATCACATTAACTATGGATTAACTGTGACAACCAGAATAATCTTAACCATCCAAATATATATATATATATATATATATATATATATATATATATATATATATATATATATATATATATATATATATATATATATATATATATATATATAAATTATATATATATATAAATTATGGAAAGTGTACATATATACATTTTTAAAATATTTTTATAAAAACAATATATTTTTATATACAAATATATAAAAGTGTGCTTGCGGTAGCTTTCTTTAAAATAAATTCCACTTGGTTTGACACGTTGTTCTCTAATGCAGTGAAATTCATACATTTATAAATATTTAAGTCTCCAAATACTTTTTGGGGCCACTGTATGGTTTATGGTATTAACATGTTTTAAGAGTTAAGATAAAATAATCCAAAAGATTTGTCAGTATAACCTTTAGAGTCTATCGAAAAGATAAAAGTGCAACAAGGAACTACAAGGTAGTTAAAAAAAGGATAGGATTACTTTTCTACTTCTTTCCGGAAGTCTTCGGTCATGTAGAGACACTGCAGTATAGAGTTCAGGTAGCAGGTTGCGCCTTGATTTTTCAGCCCATTGTATCGCTTTCCAGTAGGTCTGAATGATTAAGAGTGTTTAAATGTATTAATATCACCTATGTCATTGCTACACAATAACACAAACAAACAAAGTCTACTTTATAACGGCAGAATTTTCTCATTTTGTTGTTAGCATTTAGGCTAGTAGCTAATGTAGCTAGTAGCTAAACGTATTATTATATTTTGTAATATATTAATTGTTTGAATAGTGTTTATAGCTCATTAGATCTGCAAAAGAGACCGGGGCTGACAGCTTTACCCCGCGGGGCTGAGCTCTGTGCATACTGACTGAGTACTCTGCTCTTACCTTCGCCGTACTGAAGTCGTTCGTTCTTGGATTCTGGAATAACTGTTGAAACGCTCCATCATACAGCCGAGTTAGTATCTAACATACACTTACTGATCTTTAGCCTGAATCTTTCCTTTAAAATAAACAGACGCATAAATAGTGCAGCGACAAATTCGTTTTACTTTCGTTTCAAACCTCGGTCACACCCGACATGTTTTCTCTTCCCGTAAGAGCTCTGGTTTATTGTGAAGCCTTTAAGCTGTCCTTCTGCATTTCAGACTGCTATATGCATAGTTTCTCTAACAGTGTGAACGCCTCCAAAATGGGCACTCATCACTTTAAAAAAATTTTTCTTATTCTGTCAAATAGTATTGTCTTTTATGTATCTGTTCTTTTTATTTTAACTTGTTTGTAATCTTTGTGTGATTGTATAATTCGAATCTCTCATTAAAACACTTTGTAGAGTTGTTTCCACCACCACCACTATTACTACTATGTTATTATTATTATTATTATTATTATTATTATTATTATTATTATTATTATTATTATTCAACTGCTTTATCCGGGCCAGGGCCGCTGTGATATGATATGATATGATATGATATGATATGATATGATATGATATGATATGATATGATATAATATAATATAATATAATATAATATAATATAATATTAATACATGCCGTTCAGTTAAAAATTAAACTTAGGAAATTGATAGTTATAACAGAATACGAGAACAGGGCAATATAGAAACGAATAAGACTATTTTATTACTTTATTTCTTTGACATTATTTGCGTTAATTTCGTGCTGTTCTCCATGCTAAAATAAAAGAGAGGAAAGACATGATAAAAGAGGAAAGACATGATAAAAGTCTCTGCATGTATGCTGTGTTCAGTCCGGGTCTTCAGTGCGGCTGGCCCGGACTCTCCTCTCCTCCTCCCGGTGTGACTGTGCCTCCTCCCGGCATGCGGACGATCAGGAAGATTGTGGATTTGTTGTGGATCTTGCGCATGGAGAAAGTGTCGCTGTCCTCAAGCTGGACATCAGTGAACATCATTCTGAACTGCGCACCTGATAAAAGGAGAGATTTTACTGACCGCACGTCAAATGCATTTAAAGTCCAGGTGAAAAATCATACAGACTATGCTGTCACCATCGATATAGAGTTAATAAGCCTGCCTTTAAGCTCCGGAAATTTCACCATGAGCTTTTCTTTGAAAACCGAAATAGTTGTTTTGTTGAAATCGTCTTCGGAGGTTGCAACGTCGACTGTTTTCTTTTCTCCCCTAAAACCAATCACCAGAATTTGATAAATTTCCCCCATGTTGAACGAAGTTCACGGAGAGCAGTCGTGTAATGCAGCATAGTTTCAGTTTCTCCGTACAGAAACTCTTCTGTAGCGTCACGTGCGCGTGACAATTCACGGCCTGTAAACTGCACAGCTGATCGCAACTGGCTGCGCACTTGGCATATCAAATGAAAATATCTTTTTGATAAATCGGGTATGTTTTCTTTATCTTTATATAAGTAATTTCGTATTGTCTGTTTAGAAAAAGTTACCCAGATAAGGGATGAATGGATCTTCAACTGCTCTTTGCAGAACCTGTGAGAGGTTACTTGCAACCTTCAGGTAATTCCACAGAATATGAATTAGATTTAGGTTAGGATTTTAACTAGGCCACTCCAAAACATCCACCTTGCTCCTACCAAGTCACTCTGTAGTAGCTTTGGTCTTATATGGGTCAAAATGAATTTCTGACCTATATTCAGACAATTTGCAGATTTCATCGGGTACTTCTCCAAAAGTGTTTTGGTGTTGTTTCTGTGATCGGCCATCTTAGCATTCTTAGCATGCCAAAAGCTTCTACTTTGGTTTCATCTGACCACAAATCCTTCTACCAGTTTGTTTCAGGATCCTTCAGATGACTTTGTGCAAACTTCATACACACTCCAGCTGGACCTTCCTGTGAAATGGCTTTCTTTTTGCCACCATCCCATACAGGTGTATGCAATATTTAATATTCTTGTGTGATGCATGTTTTCCTCTGTTGGAAAATAAAATCCTGTATGGCTTTTAAAGATGCCATTTACTTTTAGTTTTTATTCACATATAAACATCCCAAAAATGGAGATGTATACATGGCTGGTGCAATGATAGTTTGATCGTTCAAGTTTAATAGGAAGAACTATCAATAACAGGACAAATACAGCTGACAGTACTCAGTTTGATGCAACTTAAGGACATCAATGGGAGAGGGGTGCATGATTCATGTTATTGACAGTTCTCTTCTTCCTGTTAAATTTGACTGCAGCATGCAGAGAAAACTGACTAGACACTCAAACATTGTTGCACCAGCCATGTGTAGAGCTCTAAGCAGTGACATGTTCTTTCTGAAATGTCCCATTCCTTAACAAAGCTGTGCTTTGAGATGCTTCTGTGTTTGACAGAAATAAAGAAAGTTAGAGTGGAAGTTAAAGAGAATTATACTCTATTCAAGAACATGCAGTGAGATAATACATTCCGTCTAAATCCAGTTGAATACACATGCCAGCTTAAACTTCAACTCAGGATCAAAATAAACAACTGTAATTATAAAGGTGATATAGGAACAAGAGAGAGCTACTAATTTACAGCGCAGCTTATAGTAAATGACAATTTCTGAACAGAGCTGGGAAGAGGGGCACAATATAGGCGGTCTGGTTGGCCTTATGTAGCGTCTCGAAAGACCAATGGGGAAGATGAACATAGTGAGGCGCGAACCCGGCGGAGTCTCGTAGGCCAGTTGCAAAACTTTCATGAATGGTTCACAGTGGTGCGAAGGCGAGAGTTGGAGGCTTTGCAAGAACCAGTCTGGATGCGGAGTCTCGGAGCAAGCGTGATCTCCTCGTGATGAACTTCTAAAGCTCTTGGTTGATGAGACTAACTTCAGATGTGGATGGAGACTTTCTTGAGCTGTTAGTTGAAGAGAACTCCTTGATGCTGATGGACTCTTGATGAGATGTGTTGGATGAGACTCTTGCAAAGATGTGTTGGACTCTCTCAACGATGTATTGGATGAGACTCTTGTAGAGATGTGTTGGATGAGACTCAGAGTTTCCTTTGTGTCAGGGGGTTTTAACCCTTTCCAGTTGGGCTGACCCCAAAGTGCTTTCTCCAATCAGCAGGATCTTGGGCAGGGTGTAAACTGTATTCTCCTCCTCTGACACTAATTAACATTCTGGTCTCTGAGTTATGTGCTTTGCAAACTTTGCACAAGCTTAAGTTAGAACTTTGGTAAGGAATTTGGTAACATGCATGTAATACATTGTACTCAACTTCACGTTATACCAACCCTTAGGAAATTCAATAGCGATCACACACATATCCCGGATATCCCGGATATCCTCACACTTGCAGTTACCCAAGTTCATGTGACATGTTATATCTCCTGCGCTATCCAGTTTAGTCCTGTTCTTTCCTAATTTATGACCATAAGTGTGACTCTTGAAGGCTGAAAACCTAGAAAAATCTCTTGTGCATCGAGGGAAACCACACTTAAAAGTTGCATTAGGCAAAAGACTATGAGCTCGCACGTGCCTGACATATGTAAAAGTATTGCTGCAGGTTTTATCGCATATGTTGCAAGTTATCCTTTTATACTGCAGTCTGCAGACCGTAACGGCCAAATAATCATACTAGTTTAACACAAACCCTCTTCCGAGCTACTGTCTGACAGAAAAATTAAATTACGTTGATTGCAAATGGACATAAGTAAAATACAAATGCACAAGCTAGCTAACTTACTTTGTTGTTTGAAAATCAAACAAATCTATTTGTAATTAGCAAATAAAATAATAAAAAGATATAACATTTTGAAAATACTACCACAGGGTAACAACGACAACGATAACATTGCATTTACCTTAAGTAGGCGATGAGGAAAACACCATGCCGCCAGAATATGTCGTTCAGTTTGGTGGTGCTGGCAGCTCACAGTCGGGGCGAAAAAAAATCGTCTTCTTCAACTCTTCCTCCTTTGATCCGTTGTGATTTTGCTCAGATTTGAAAAACAAAATCATGATGCGTCGTGGCTCTGAGGAGTTATGAGCTGTCTCAGGCAACAGCGTCGCACACATGACTAGACTTAAAAAAAATACTGTTTTATACCGTAAAATTAAACAGTATCTTGCGATTAATAATTTGCTCCAACAACGTATCATCATTCACAGTATTCAACCGTATTTACGAAGAACGGTGCCTTACTGTAGGAAAATTCCTGTATTTTTACAGCTATTTTTTTTTTTACAGTGTATGTGACCTTGAAGGCAATTGGTTATTCCTGAGATTGTTTAAGGGATGTTCTAGTAATCAAACCAAGATTGTAGATGTTCAGTGTGACATTGTTAAGTGTTGCGTGTAGATTAGCTAGTAGAAAAAATAGATTTGTTCTATTTTAATTCCAGCTTATAGGCCAAATAAATATGAAAATAGTTAACTGGTGTCATTTTCTATCCACTGTATATAGACTATATGGCCAAAAGTATGTGCACACCTGGCCATCACACCCATACATACTTGTTGAACATCCTGTTCCAAAACATGGAGTTGGTCCCCCAGTCCCCCCCACCCCACTTCCGCCCCCTTTGCACACCAAGCATGTATTTATCGACCTTGCTTTGTGCCTTGCTGGAACATGTCTTTTTTATTTATTTATTTATTTACAGAAGGCTCTCATAGTTCTGCTTTTGCTTGTTTTTCATCATTTCAGTAGCTGCTGTACTGCTAGGCTATGCTTTCCTTTTATGCTTTCCTTTTAAAAATACTAAGAGGGTGACAGTAAAGGAGGATGACGTGGAGGCTGAAAAAGAAAAATCAGCAGGATTTTCTAGGTGTTGCGATTTCAACTTATTTTAATCACACCCAAAATTTGTAAAAATTATTTTATTTTATTACCATGTTGCCAGTAAATTGCTGTAAAGATTTTTTTCCCAGTGTAGGGACATAAGAATGAGTCGAACTGGGAGACAAACCTCTCAGGGTTGAGTTTCTCAAAAGCATTGTAGCACAAAGATAATCGTTAAATAGATTAGAGCACTGTAGAGCACTGTATTTCTGAGTTTTAGATTATCTTAACTTCACGACGCATTTGGGAATCTCAGCCCTTAATCACATAATAAAATAGCGTCATCTGGTCTGAAACAATTTAAAACGATAGTTTAAAATAAATAGTTTTTAATAATTAAAATGTACCATCAGTTCAGTATATCTGCCTAGTAGGCGTAGTCTTTATCAGCGGCTCCACCCCGCCGATATTTTGCTACCAGTCTGACAGGCAAAATACTTTTCAGAAAACGAAAGCTGAACAGTGAAGCAGGAGACTGATCTGACAGTAACTGATCTGACAATGACGGAGCAAAGAAGGCGCCACAATCCTAAAGACAGCACCCTGAGATTTGTCACTCGAGCGGATGACATTAGTAAGCAGGCTGCACTATTATTATCACTGCTCTTAAGAGCGGTTTATTTGGATTAAAGTTTATAACTACACGGATTATCTGTAGTTTTTGTTTCGCTTCAGGTTTATAGGCTCCTCCCACTAGGATAATTTAATAAAAAATGTAATCTCACATTTGTATGCCTGCCCTTGATGATTTTAGGTATTTGATTTATTTTGATTTAGGCAGATATTATATATATAATCTAAGAGTCTAAGAATGAAGTTTTCTGTTTATGAAGCCATAAAACGAAATTAGAACAGCAGTCTTTTCCTGTTTTGTCTGATATAGTAAATTGTGGTGATATCAAAACCCATTATAATTCTCCCAGAACCTACAGCAGTAGAGTCCTGGCAGTAACTGAAGTGCACTTCAGAAAATAAATGTCAAGGTTGTAAAAATTAGGTAGTACACCAAGTATACAGAAGTGTGTGTTTGTGTAAATCTGAGTTATTTGTTCATTATCATATCTAGCACCATCTTCTAAATGCTCCTGTGTATTCACTTAGCCCTTGATGATGATCCCAATACTCAGAGATTAGAGATGTCTTGTGGCCACGCTGTCACGCCTGAATCCCTCACAGCCTACTGTCGCAGTCTTCTGGATAAGGTGGGCTACTAAATGAGTTAACAGCCCTTTTTGAGGAAAACAGTCATACTTTGCATATTCTGGCTATATATAATGGCTGAAATGGTCTGCTTAATGAATTATCTATATAGTTTTCAGAATTAAAAAATAAAAAATGCAAAAGTTGCGATTGCATAATTATTCACCCTGTTGCTGTGAAGCCCCTAAGTCCCCAAATCCAGGACAAAGTTCTAGAAAAGATATGGCTATAAAAAAAAGAGGGCATTAGTCAGAGATGCAATTTATAGTCCAAGGATAACTCTGTAGAAATTGGAGAGAAGCACAGCTTAGATGTGAAAAGCTGTTCACAGGACAACCATAATCTGGGCACTCCACAAAGCTGGGGTACAGTGCTACGTTTGCGGGAAAAACCCAACACTGCTCATCACCCTGAGAGCACCACTTCCACAGTGAATTATGTTGGGGATAGCATCACACTGTGGGGCAGCTACTGGGGAAACTGGTCAGAATTGAGGGCAAGTTGGAGGGAAACAAATACAAGGCAATCCTAGAAGAAAACCTGTTCCAGTCTGCAAGAGACTTGAGAATGCCAAAGTTACACTGGAGTGTTTCCAAACCAAGAATCTGAATGATTTAGAACAGCCCAGTCTAAGCCCAGAACCAATGGTCACCAGCAGTTCAATGGGCTCCATCTAATCTGACATAGCAATTTTGCCAAGAAGGATAGGCAAAAATATCAGGATCTAGATGGGCAAAACTGATAGAGACATTTCCCAGGAGCTGTAATTGCAGCCAAAGTTGGTAAGAATTCCAATCAAGTCCATTTCAGTTACAGGTTGTAGCGCTACAAAATACTACAAAGTTCGAAGGGGTGAATACCTATAAAAGCACTATACATTGTTTAAAATATTGCCTGCAAATACATCACTAACACAAAGTTTTACACAAAATTACTCACTGTTAAGAGAACCTGTCCACTTCATAGTGTGTTAATTGCTTAATACACAACAGGAAAGCATGCTAGGATTTAAATGTAAAGTAATAAGTAAGATTTTGTCAATTTCTGGTGAAACTCTGCAGTTTGGTAAATGATGATTACTTCATAAAATTGAGTTACCTTATTTGCAATGATCAAATAAAATATAATAATGCTCTCACTAGAGATTATATCCGCACAGCTTTATCTTAGTTTTATGCATCCAGGGTGACTACAAATTCGTGTGTCCAGCTATAAAGCAGGGAACTGATACATGTGGGGCTGAGTGGCCATACATGGAAGTGCGGAGGATTGCTTTACTGACTCAAGAAGAGCAGAACCACTTTGAAGAGACAATGGCTGTATTGGCAGCAGCTAAGTACTTTGAATACAACCCAGTAAGTAGCCTACTTTATAAAGGAAGCTATAGTAATATACACTCACTCAGCATTTTATTAGGAATGCCTGTACACCTGCTCATTCATACAATTATCTAATCGGCCAATCGTGTGGCAGCAGTGCAATGCATAAAATCATGCAGATACGGGCCAGCAGCTTCAGGTAATGTTCACATCAACCATCGGAACTGGGAAAAATGTGATCTTAGTTATTTTGAACATGGTATGATTGATGGGGCCAGACTGACTGGTTTGAGTATTTCTATAACTGCTGATCTTCTGGGATTTTCACACACAACAGACTCTAGAGTTTACTCAGAATGGTGCAATAAAGAAAAAACATACAGTGAGCACCAGTTCTGCAGACGGAAATGCCTTGTGGATGAAAGAGGTCAAGGGAGAATGGCCAGACTGGTTCAAGATGACAGAAAGGCTACAATAACTCCAATAACCATTCTGTACAATTGCGGTGAACAGAAAAACACCTCAGAATGCACAACACGTCGAACCTTGAGGCAGATGGGCTACAACAACAGAAGACTATGTCGGGTTCCACTTCTGTCAGCCAAGAACAGAGAGCTGAGACTGCAGTGGGCACAGGCTCAACAAAACTGGGCAGTTGAAGACTGGAAAAACGTAGCCTGGTCTGATGAATCTCACTTTTTTCTGAGGCACACAGATGGTAGGGTCAGAACTTGAGGAAAACAGCATGAATCCATGGACTCAACTTGACTTGTGTCAACAGTCCAGGCTGGTGAAGGTGGTGTAATGGTGTGGAGAATGTTTTCTTGGCATACTTTAGGCCTGTTAATACCAATCATCGCTTGAATGCCACAGCCTATTTATTTACTAGAGTATTGCTGCTGACCTTTTGCATCCCTTCATTACCACAATTTACCCATCTTCTATTGGCTACTTCCAGTATGATAATGCACCATGTCACAAAACAAAAGTTGTTTGAATCTGGCTTCATGAACATGACAATGAGTTCAGTGTTCTGTGACATTTGCGTTTGAGATAAAAAGATGAATATGAGAAGAGAGTTTAGGATTTCAGCTTTGATTTCCTGGTTTTTATATCTAGATATGTTAAACAACATAAAACATAGAACCTTCTGTATCAGACCACCCAAATTTTAAGCGAGGAAAATATATGGAACAGATAAGTCTTGAAGTAAATTAAAGTAAATAACATCTAATATTTGGTTGCATATCCCTTGCTTGCAATAACTGCATCAAGCCTGTGACTCACTGACATCACCAAATTGTTGGTTTCTTCTTTTGCGATGCTTTTTCAGGCTTTTACCAGAGCCTCTTCAGTTGTTGTTTGTTTCGGGGGGTTCTCCCTTCAGTCTCCTCTTTAGGCAGTGAAATGGGTTAAGGTCAATTGGGTTAAGGTTTGGTGACTGACTTGGCCAGTCTAAGACCTTCCACTTTGGCAGTATGTTTTGGATCATTGTCTTGCTGCATGATAAAGTTCCTCCCGATAAATTTGGATGCATTTCTCTGTAAACTGGCAGACAAAATGTTCCTGTAGACTTCTGAATTCATTCTGCTGCTACTATCATGAGTTACATAATTAGTAAAGATTAGTGGGCCTGTTCCAGAAGCAGCCATGCAAGCCCAAGTCATTACACTACCTCCACCATGTTTCACTGATGAGCTTGTATGTTTTTAATCATGAGCAGTTCCTTTCTTCCTACACACTTTGGCCTTGCCATCAGTTTGGTAGAGGTTAATCTTGATCTCATCAGTCCATAAAACTTTGTTCCAGAACTTTTCTCAGCTTCAAAATGACTTGCTTTTCTCCCAGAGACAGCTCTCTGATCTTCATGTTGGCCTATCTTTTTTAACAACAAATGCAGTCTTCACAGGTGAAGTTGAAGGCTAATACCAAGAATAGGTGTTCAGAGCTATTTATTGTTTAAACAATCAATCTAACAAGAAACACCTGTCAGTCACATCTTCCAGTATTTTTGCTTACCTACAAATTGGGTGGTTTGATACAAAATGTGCTATGTTCTGTGTCATTTAACACATCTACATATAAATACCAGGAAATAAAAGCTGAAATTCCAAACTCTTCTCATATTCATCTTTTGATCTCAAACTCAAATGTCTTCAGTCTATAGCAAAAACAAATGAATTGGCCTTGCCATTCCAATAGTTTTGATGGGGACTGTATAGTAATGTATAGTGAGTGGAAACTATGACTATAGTGTCAGGAATAATAAAACTGTAAGATACAAGGGGAAAGGAAAATAGTCATAGCGGTCAAGGATTAGTGCGAAGGGGATAGAGAAATGCTGGGCTCAAAAACTTCTCAGAGGAATTGAATTGGAATATGTCAAACATTGAGAAGGGGACAGAAGGAAAGTTACAGTAGCTCGCAAGAAGGGGTGGAGTTTTGGGTATGGTCTTTTCCCCAAGCATTAGTTATTTCTTAACTTTATTTTTAGAGCACAAAGTTATACTTATTTGTTTTATTTTTTACACAATGCTTGGCAGATGATCTGCTCGTTTACCAGAACAGCTTTTGCTAGTTCACCTAATCAAATGTGTATTCTGATCTCTCTTCAGCAATCTGGCTAATTTTAGAGGAATGCCATGGTAATTTATGCTAATTATGGTTCTGTTTTCTGTTTAAGTGCCCCAGTTGCAGTTCATATGTTGAGAGGCAGGATTTGACCAACCTGTGTGTACTCTGCACCATCTGTACATCAGATACTGGTGAGAGGTTTGAGTTCTGCTGGCAGTGTCTGAAGACGTGGAAAGGGCCAGCACCTCGCTCAGATAAGTGTGACAACAGCAACTGCATTAACCCAAAACTTGAGAAGCTATTAAATTGTAAGGACACAACCCTTCCTGAGGTTCAAGACCTAATATGTCCCTCACTGCGAGCTTGTCCTACATGTGGAAACCTGGTAGAGCATGACACAACAGGGTGTAAGAATATAATATGTAATCGCTGCCATATTGAATTCTGCTTTTCTTGTCTGAAGATAACTGAAGATTGTCTAGAAACAAGCTCACACTATGAACCTTGCTCAGCTGGTGTAGCACCTCGGCAAACATCCATTCCAACCTGGAGAAAGTAGGTAATTGAAATCTTGGCATAATATAAACACCAAAAAGCACATTTTGTGTCTTTTTAAGTGTTTCTATGGGTATAGCGTAATAGTTTAATAATATAGGATAATACAATCTAAATGTAATATGATTAAAAGTAAAGCACAGCTGTCCTCGCAGTTGTCCCCAGGGTATATAGAAAAGCATGTTATGTTTGTCTTTATTGTTATTAGTTTATAACAACATAATTTTATCACGGAAAAGATAGACTGAGCTTTTTAGTTCAAAAGGCCTCATTTATCAAGCTGGGTATGAACTGCTTTATTCATAAATTGTTCATGGGGCATTTATGCAATAAATTTGGTATTCATGAAGATCCTGTAAGTTTAGAAACTGTCTTGAAGGCTCTTTATTTGTAAACGATCCTTCTGGCTGTAGAATGGTGAATTTCAAATTGTTTGGAGATGATCTTATAACCCTTCCTAGATCTATGAGCAGAAATAATTCTTCTCTGAGGTCATGGCTGATGTCCTTTCTTCTTGGCATGATGTAGATGCACACATGAGTGCTCCAGAATGACAAACACTTCTGCTTTTATAGAGGTACTTACTCTTCTCGATGATTAACTAATCTTGTGTGTTTCATTAGTAACACCTGGCTGCTAATTGCTCTCTTAATAATTGTGGTAGTAGGAAGGGTGATTTATATTTTCCCACCTGGTTTCTGAATGTTAGTTTACTTTTTGGTGAAAATAACTACATATTGAAATTTGTTGTGTTTTTTTGTTGTCACCTGAGTTATTTGTTTGCTTATAGAAGTTGGTGAGGACCACACAATTGTTATTTAGGGTCTGATAAATAAAAATATAGAATTGAAAGAGGTTGTACTTTCTTTTTAGCATGACTGTCGTTTGCTATGAGTTACTGCACTTTTATATACAGATTATGCTGTCAAGCTTCTAACCTGAAGTCGCCAAGATGCTTTGCTTTGAATAATAAAAAAAAAATAGCAGTTTCCTTGTGTGGTGTGCTTGGTATCTATGATCACTGGGGTACAGAAGCTATATATTTTTTTTTGTCTGTTTTCATGTCAAGACATTTTGTTTCACTGTTAAATAATATATATTTTTATTGGCATAGACTTGAGTCAAAATAACTTTCACCTCTTACACTGAGAAAGGCATTTGCCTGATCAGATTGTACAAAGACCAACTGAATTCAGAAATAACCTGAGGCCCTTTACAGTTGGTCAGCCATGTCAAATTATAGTCAAACTATATATACATAGTTACACAAATTAACATGAAGGTACTTAGCTTACATTTCTTGTTGCATCAGCTAGCTTATTTGATTCTTGGTGATAAAGAACATATGCTACATTTTCTGTACTTTAAAATTTACTCATTTTTCTAGTAGGTGCTGCTGCTTATAAAGCTTTTTTCTTTAATAACAGAACTACAAAGGATCCACATTGTGCATAGCCTCTAAATATTTGCCTAAGTATTAACTAACTCAGTGTTTATAAGTTATTATGACAAGCAGAAATCACAGAATGGTGGCCAAATCAAAACCTGCATTCTTAACAAAGCTGAGAGACATGCAGTTATATGACTGAAACGTTCATATGCCAGCCATCACTTGACCTTTTGTCAGTATATTGACATACAATGCAATGAAATACCTGGCACATTATATATGTTCTTTCTAAGCTCATACAAATTGAAGACATGACACACTGCCAAGATCCTACCACTCTGTAACTTTCTGTTTTGCTTTGACACGCCTTTTACAGTTATCATCCCTTACAGTAAACATCATATGACATGTGACTAAGGGAAATTCCACACACGTGTCATTAGCTCACATGGCATTTCAGTCTTTTGCTCTAATTTGGGGCATCATGACAGACACATCATCCTGGTCGACATTAGCTTTTACTGATATTTGACAATGTAGTGCAAAGAAGCCACATGAATGCCGCAGGCTGATGGCATATATAAATCAAAAAGTTTTGAAAAAGACTTTCATATATCATAGTATGTTTTATTTAAATGTATGGTAAATTACTAAAATAATCATGTTTACTTGGGTATACAATAAAAGTGTGAATTAAAGAAAATAATGAATAAAACATACTGTATTCCTTTACTAAAACATGTGTATTTGTTCTGTGTAACATCTAAATTAATTATTACCCAGTTTTCAATATGTACCTAAGTAGTCAGCAAACAAAATAACCTATAATGTTTTTTTACAACAAAACATTGGGCCCATTTACCAGAACTAACAAAGTTATATACAACCAATTAATCTATTTAATCAGATGAATAGTTATGAGCAGATGGTGTTGGAGTTGAGCTGCCACAAGACTGAATACAGCACCCTGAAATTTGTTAATCAACCAGATGACATTAGTAAGTCTGCAGTATTATCATCATTACTCTTTAGAGCGGTACATTTGGATTAAAGCTAGAAAAAAATTTCAGCAAGAAAGTGTAAACTCACATCTAATCTGTATGTCTCCCCTTAATGAGTTTAGATTTGAGAGATTCATTAAGATGTATTCATGAAGTTAGAATCTGGAAGTCTATTTTACTGATTAAAAAAAAGAAGCCCCTCTGAAGCGATGACAGAGACAGAGAGGCCATGCCGTCCAACAGACCACATTAATAAGGAAATATTTAGATATAGCACAATACAATTTTTTCATTTCTGTTACCAATGCCAATTCTGAAACCTTGAGTATCAGCTGATACCAATATCTGTCTGATATTGATTTCATTAAAAAAAAAAAAAGAAAAAAGAACAACATAAAAACTAAGCTTTAAGAAGCTTTTTTTAACTGAAGCAATTCATAATTAATCCCTTTTACTCAAAAATCACTTACATTGTAAATATAATACATATAGTAATGTATAAAGTATACATTTAATAAAACCAATCCAAACAAGAAAAAACAGTCAAGTCTCTTTATGTAATCGAAAAAAATAAATTTCTTTTCCAAATGCAATTTCAATGTTTAGATTTGGTTCAGATATATATGATATGTTGTCTCTGATATCCAAACCACCATTTTTTGCTGGTAATGGCCTGACACCAATACTGGGCTATGAATCGGCATCATGTTTAGAAATAATACTAATAAAAGTAAAATATTTTCCTGTTTCAGCTAGTATGTAATGTACTGTTTAGTTCTTGCTACAATTTCTAATACATCATAAAACAGAAACTGTCAATTGTATAGGATGTATTTGTATGCTTTAGCATTACAATTTTGTCCCATGACCTCCTGCCATTTTCTAGCAGGTGCTGCTGCTTATGAAGAAAAGTACAAAGCTTATAAAGCTTTTTTCTGAAAACATAAAGACCCATGTTGGGCAGAGCCTCTAAACATTTGACGAGTTATTAACTAACTGTATATTCATAAGTTATATTACATATATTCACCAAATAGTGGCCAAAACAAAACCTGGATTCTCTACAAAGAGGCATGCAGCTATATGAGTGAAACATTATTCATACACCAGTAACCCCTAGGCTTTTTGTCATTATATTGACATACAATGAAGTACCTGGTATTTCATTGTATTTTATTTCTGAGCTGATAGAAACCGAAGACGTTGCACACTGCCAAGATCCTACCACTCTAACTTTTTTTGCTTTGGCACGCCTTTTTGTTATCATCTCTTACAGTAAGCATCACCTGATGTGTGTGGAATTTCTCTTAGTCACATATCAGCGGCACATGTACAGTTTCAATCCTTTACTATAACTTTGGCCCTTTCCTGATTGCTGCCACACCTGTTGTACACTCTGTGCAGGGAGATATTTAAAAAATAAATAAATACATTAATAAGAGAACATGGACAAAGGAGGTCAAAGTCTTTGTGTACTATGCTCCAGAACTGTGCACAAAGGTGAATGTATTTTAAAATCTGGTCATCAGGTAGACCATAGAAGATATTTGATGTCATCCTGGCGTTCATGAAACAATTTCAAATTTAGGCTTAGAGTGTCTTGAGTGTTTCTCAGTCCTGGTCCTGGAGTACAGCTGCCCTGCACATGTTGGTGTTTTCCTTCCTATAACTCACCCAGTTTAACCTAGTTCAGGTTTGTCAATTAGCTAATGGGTTAGAAGAGTGTGTGTGTGTGTGTGTGTGTGTGTGTGTGTGTGTGTGTGTGTGTGTGTGTGTGTGTGTGTG
>CM040978.1:13933668-13949505 GCA_022985145.1 Pangasius djambal
ACAAATGACATATTTGCCACAAAATTTCCAGATTACAAAAACATTGTAGTTATTGTGGAAAAGAGTTTTCCTTTTTTCTTGTGGTCATTATGCTGTTCATAAATACATATGAAAATATGTATTTTATTTTATTATCTTAAAGATAAATAAATTGATCTTTTTAGAGCAAGCTGGTTAAATTATAGACATTAAACACATTTTAACTACCATACCAATATGTTTAATGTATCATGGTAAATTATATTGGTTTTAATTTGCGGTAAATGATTAAAATAAAATAAACATATTTACTTGGGTATACACTTAAAGCAGTACATTAAGTGAAATAATGAAAAACATACTGCAGTCATTTACTAAAATGTTTATTTGTTCTGTGTAACATCTAAATGAATTAATTACTTTCCATTTTGAATTAAGCTTCAGTATGAACTTAAGCAGTCAGCAAACAAACAAAAGAAATCTATAATTTTTTACAGCAAAACACTGGACCCATTTACCTGAAACAGCACAAAGTAAAACATAGAACCAACTGGTCTATTTAATGAGATGAAGAATTGTTAGTGGATGGTGTCGGAGTTGAGCTGTCACTCTGAGTCTGCTGAGTCTTGAGCTTCTCATAGTATTTCTGCAAGAGGAAAAGAACAGCAAAAACATCTGTTTACTGAAATAGTTATTAACTGAGCAACACCAGAGCTGCTAACACTGCCAACATGAATATCTTAGCAGTCCAAGAGAACACACAGTATTTTATCATAAAAATTCAAAGTCAGTGGACAGGATGGTTCCATACTAACAGTATAAATGATAAAACATGTATTGGCTGAAACATTTAAGTGCAAACCTGGGTTTGATTATAAGCAACCAGCTGAATGTATAAGCTTACTTTATACAGCTGTTACAATAATAATAATACAAGTGCATATCCAGTCTGCAGTCTGGTCAGATGCTGCACATAACAAAAAGATGTAACTACATGTAATAAGTTTCAACTGGAGAGCTGGCCTGTACACTTATTACTGACATGAAAGTAAATCATCAAGTAAATAAAACAAATTCTATCAAAACAGAAGGACAAAATATGTCAACACATGAAAAAAAGAAAATTGAGTAGTATACAATACAAAGTGGAAAAAAGTAATTAGGATGCACAGCACAGCACTGTTTAAGTTGTGTCTTTATTACTGACCGATCGGTTTACTGACACAGCTCAGCATTCAACTAGAAAGGATTGGTGCAAAGCAAAAATAACTGCAGATGTTAATTGCAAAACCTGCAAATAACTATCATTCATGTGCTTTCCCTTGTGTGTGCCATATTGCCGCAGTATGTGGTCAGAAAATACAAATGCTACAGCTAAACCATAGATGTTGGTCCCTCTGCAATGTAAATACATAGGCTCACATAGCCGATACATACACAGACTGTCTAAAAGTCTGAGTAACAAACTGTGATGCTCATGGCACTATTGAAATGAGCAAATTATTGCCTGAGAATAGTTTATTTTTGAAAACAGTGCACTTCACCAAATATAAATGTAACGGCGTAATGTAAGGGTTTACCTGCATGTTTTGGTAATGTCGTAAACTGCTGCAGTGGGTTTTCTTTGCAGTCTCCTCATTTCCATAAAACAAAGAGCAGAGTTTACAGAAGAAACCAGTCTTGGGCACCACAAAGTCCACACCTGAAGAACACAAACAAAAGCACAATATTCAAAACCTGTTAATGTAATCCAAGGAAAAAGGGGTGACCAGGCCTAAACAATGATTCTGTTTGCCTGCCTTTTCTACAAATGCTGCATTTGTTTACTCTGACTATAGCATTCCCCTTCCATTATCAAGTGTTTATTCAATAAGTACAGGCAGTCATTTTTTATTTTTATTTTTTTTAATTTCTGAAGTATAAGACAAAACCCAAAAGAAATCAATGTTAAGTACTAGGCATTTTAACTCCCATTTTCCAGTATACGAACGGGAGTAATAGCTTTGTTGAGGATGACTGTGGCAAGAATTTTATTTAAATTCATCCACTGTTTGCAATTTTTTCTTGACAAATCTTCAAATTCTTCTGAATTCCCTTTGAGCTTGACAATCAGCAAATGTTTGAAAATGCCTGGTCTTTGAATAATGTGCCAAAGCTGTTTGCTCAGTGTGAGAACCAAATTATAATCTGTATTCTATGAATTCTACGCAGCAATGTAGGCAACCATATATACTCCTTTAATCTCAATGTTCAATGCAGTACTGCATTTATAAGCTGTTAAATTTCAAGAAAAGATTTGTGCATTTAAATGTTTATCTTTTGATCATGAGGTATACCTTGTTCGCCTTCTTATGTAGAGATATGAAACCAGAGCAAGTTCTGGTTTCATTATAAAATATCTTCGTTTGTGTTCCGAAGATGAATGAAAGTCTTATGGGTTTGGATTTTCAGTTTTGGGTGAACTATCCCTTCAACTCCTACCTACTTATCTCCTATACCATTCCCTGTCAAGAGTACTCAGAACACACGTCATACGTCATGTCGGCACATTTTATGTTTGTAGCATCTTACCAATAGGGTTGTCTGGGCTAAAGGGGGGAAGAGTGAAGTCGTTAGTTGTGGAGGGCTGTGAGCAAGGCTTCTTAGGTTCTGGCTCCTGATTTAACTCATCCTCACGCCTCCGTTTAGATTCGTCTGAAATAGAAAAAAAATACATGCATGTAGAAAAAAAACTAGGTTAACTGTTCAGATGTCTGTGGGAAAGATTGGGGTTATAACGTCAGATTTAACACTGACTTTAAATAGGAAGACTAAGCCAGTGGAAATGTATTTCTTAAATACCTTTTATTGCTGCTCTTTTTTCAGTTGTAGCTTCAGCAGCAGAACTGTCCTTGACCGTGACTTCATCTTCTTGTTTGCTGATATTAGGCTTCTCTTCCTCTGTTCCAGCAATCTCTGTGTTTGATGAAGATGAAGTCACCTCTGCTTTCAAATTTTCTTCTTCTGGTTTTATGTTTATGTCTACCGAATTTGTGGCTGAGGAGGGCATATTATCGATGGAAGCTGGTTCCTCCACTGGGGTGTTCTCAGGGAGTTCTTCTACCTGGTTACTAGACTTCCCCCTCTTCCCTCGGGCAGACTTCCTCACTACAGAGGAAACCAGAGAGTTTAACTCTGAGATTAAGTGCATACACTGACATAGTATTGAAAACAGTACAAAATGTCTGATGTCTTTTCATTAAGTAACCAAGCTGCCTTATTTTGTAGCGTTTTCAAGCAACCAATAAAAGTATCCTAGATGCTGAGTAAGCACTGACCTGGTGTCTGCCGAGATCTCTTCTTAGGCCTTCCACCCCTCCTGGTGATGGGTTTCTCTTCCTCCATCTTCTCTTCATGCAACTGCTCTTGCTTTTCCTCCTCTTCCTCACCTACTTCATCCACAGTCACAAAATTCATTCTGCGTAGTTCTTCTATATCACAGGCATCCTTCTCTAGGAAAGATGATTCCACAGGCACCTCGGGCTGGGCTGATGCATCAACTTCAGAGCTGGTGGGATTGACTTTAACCTGCTTGCTCTCATCCGTTTCTTCTTCACCTCTCGCCTCATCCAGCGTAACAAGAGTCTGTAGAAAGCAGACAAATATCACTCAATAAGTATTTAATAATGTCACACTTATCTCCCCAAACCAACTAAAACAAGAGACTGAGCAATATAAAAATACTGACCTCAGGGTTAAAAGGGCCTGCATCATCATCCTCCTCCTCCTCAACAATTTCATCAAGAGTGACCAGGCCCTGAAGTGCTTTCTCCAATTGTTCCTCCTCAGCTTCTGCTTCATCACCTCCCACCTCATCAACAGTTAATAGTGCTTCAGGATTCTCGCCAGCCTGTCGTTTCAGGAGTTCTTCCTCATCAGCTTCATCAGCAAAATCTCCATCTTCATCACCTACTTCATCAAGAGTTACCAAGGCATCTTGGGATGGAAGTTCCTTGTTCTCCATCTCTTGTAGTGCAGTGTATGACTTCTCAGATTGGTGCTCTGCAGGTGACTCCTGTTCCTGTAGCTCAGAGGCTTCAAGGGGGTTTAATGCAAGGGCAGATGAATCAACTTGGTTGGGCTCATGCAAGTTAGAGACTCCTTTATCTGATATCTCTTTATTGATGAGAGAGGCCTCTTCAGAAACTGCCTGAGTAATGCACACCTTGTCTTTATCCTCAGATTTTGGTGGTTCTGGTGTTAATATTTCTTCGTTTTCAGTTTCACCAAATACTGTTTGGTGAATTGCCTCTTTGAGGACATCAGAAGTAACTGCAACTCCTCCCAGCTTTTCTGCCTCTTTCTCCTCTGTGACTGGCACAGAGATTATAGGTTCATTTTCCATCATGTCTGCACCTTCCTGATCCTTTGCTACAGTGTACGCAGAAGGTCTGGATTTAGGTGTGGCTAAAGTTGGCGGCTTCTTAAACTTTTCCGAACTAGCATCAGCCCTGGATTTCCTTTCAGGTGTTGATGTCATCGTGGATTTGGTGTCATCCTCTGACATTTTCAATGTAGAGTGTCCTGAGCTAGGAGGAATGTGCTCCTCTGCCTCATCTCCAACCTCATCCACAGTTACAAACTCATCTAGGTTGAAAGGAAAAGGTTCCTCAAAAGCTGGCTCCACTTCTTCTGGCTGAAACAGATTGCCTTATTAATAAGCATAAAAACCATATATGTACATAAATGGAAGGTTATAGACATTCAGATATTAAACCTCACCTTTTCAGTTTTCTTTGTCTTTGTATCACTCCTTGAGGAACGTGTACTTCTGCTGCTACTACGAGTCTAAGCAGAAACAAATGAATCAAAGTTCCAACATACTGCTAAAATATTCAAAAGTCTCAAATATAAGCTTGGTCAATCTTACCTTGTAGCCATCCTCCTCACGCTCCCTTGACTGCCTTAGAATTGTGCTGCCCTCTGGCCTGGTCTTGCGAGATGCAGTAGAAGAACTTGAAGATCCTTCATTACTAGGGGTGGGAGACCCATCTTTTGGACTACCCTTGACTCTCTGTCTGGAAGAAATCTCTCTTTCTGGTGACTCAGTTTTTCTACATTGGCTTCTAGTAATCCTAGAACTCTGGGGTTTCCTTCCCTTTTCAACTTGGGTCTTTTGCCTGTCAGATTTCCTTACTTTCTTGTCAACCTGTGAAACATCTTTCTCTGCAGAATTCTTCTCCGCCTCAGTTTTTCGACTGGCTTCTTCTTCAGCACGTTTCATGGAGGACTGCAGACGGCACTGATGGACTGCTGCTTCAAGAGCCTTCAAGATCTCTTGTGTAACAGGTGGAAAGCCCAGTGTCATGTCATCAACTGGAAGAGCCCCTTGCTGAGTTGTAGCTTTTTCAGCCTGGATTTGGTCAGAAGACTGCAGAGTGGTATCAGTTAAAACTGGTTCACACACCTTCAGGTCATCCTTAAACTGAACCTCATTCTGGTTTATAGTATTCTGTGGACTCAAATTGCCCTGTGTGACCTCATTATCCTGTGCGGACTCTTCTATAGGGGCCTGCTGTGGCTCATTTTCCAAAAGAACAGGTTCCATGCTGCTTTCCTCATTGTCACTACCAGTCAGCACTGCTGTCTCAGTGCCCTGTTCTGATGGCAACTGAGCAACACTCCCGTCAGTTAGGTTATTGTCTTCAACTTCCTCCTGTTCTGCAGGCAGGTCACCAGCCTTTGAAGCATCTTTCGTTTGTGATGGATGGTGTCCCTCCAAGGATGATTCTTCTGCATCTTTAGTTGTCTCCACAGGGGCATTTTCAGCCTGCTCAGTTGTGTCCATTTTTGATTTTTCAGCATGTTCATTTATGTTCACTGGTATATCTTCAGACTGCTCAGTTGTGTCCATTTGTAAGTTTTCAGCATGCTCGGTTGTGTCCACAGAAGATGGAACTTCTTCAGTTGTGAATGGAAGCACATCACTATGCCCTGACTCTGGTTCTTTGGTCTCCACCAAGCTAATGTTTTCCATTTGAGGGTCAATCTTATTTTCACTCTCAGAGATGTCCATTTTGGATTCACTGCTTTCAATTAAAGCTGTTTCATTAGGTGTGGTGTCCATTTGAGAGTCATTAAAGTCACATGGAATTGTTTTGCTAGGTAAGTTGGATTCACCCCCAGGGGCCTGCATTTCAGTTGCTGTTTCATTAGCAGATGTAGCACTGATGTTCATCTCAATCTTTTCTTCAGTTTCTTTGACATAATTTTCAGTGCCTTTCATGAGACCAGCCTCTGCTTTAGCACTGACTACATCAGTATCAATATCTTCTGTGACTGAAGTAGATGAGGGAGCTGTAGCTGGAGGGGCAACGACACCTGTACTCTGAGTTTTGGCAACCTGTTTAAACCTAAGTGGAAGACAAATTCGGTCTTATTTATATAACTATAGACATTCTATTTACCAAATTTACTTATGGTGAACAATGTATCTGACAATTATTTTAGATAATTAAAATGAATCACTTTTGAAAACCCAAAAAGAGGTAGTGAACATGCTGTGCATTCACTTACCCTTTAGCATCAGATTTCTTTTTAATCTGTAAAGCAAACAAGATAGAATTTCACATAATGTCTCCACTGATTAAAATTCCACAACATTAGCAAAACTAATAATTCACACACACTTTTGAATTTAAATCCAACAATACCTGGTCAGCAGCCCTGGGCATTTTAGCAAGGCTGAAGGTGAGGGAGTTATTCTGTATGATGCATGGAAACTTTAGGAACCGACTATAGACCGACCTGGCAACAGCAGCACTATCCATTTCAAAAATGATCTAGAAATAAACAAACAAAAAAAAAAAAGTGAAAAAGTTTCCCAGCCCTATGAATATTGTACTCTGCACTTACTGACTGGAAGTTACCTGAAAATGTACAATGACCCCAGCCATAACATTAAAACCACCTGCCTAACATTGTGTAGGTCTCACTTGTGCAGCCAAAACACCCTCTTCCATTGCCCCATGGTCCAGTTCTGATGCCCATTGCAGGCACTTTTGGAGGTGGACATTGGTCAGCACGGGCACTCTGACCGGTCTGCAGCTACGCAGCCCTATACGCAGCAAGCTGTGATACACTGTGTGTTCTGACATCTTTCCATCAAAGCCAGCATTAATTTTTTCAGCAATTTTTGCCACAGTAGCTCTTCTGTGGGATCAGACCAGATGGGCTTGCCTTAGCTCCCCACACGAATCAATGAGCCTGTCGCCAGTTCACTGGTTGTCCTTCCTTGGATCACTTTTTGGTAGGTACTAACCACTGCATACCAGGAACACCCCACAAGAACCGTCGTTTTGGAGATGCTCTGACCCCAGTCGTCTAGCCATCACGATTTGGCCCTTGTCAAAGTCCCTCAGATTCTTACGCTTGCACATTTTTCCTGCTTCCAACTCATCGACCTCGAGAACTGACAGTTCATTTGCTGCCTAATAAATCCCACCCTTTGACAGGTGCCATTGTAACGAGATAAATGTTATTCACTTCACCTGTGAGTGGTTTTATTGTTATAGCTAATCGGTGCATATTTAGACATTGTACTGCATTATATACTTACCCTTCCATTGAGGACCAGAGACTGCTTATAGGGACCAAAACGTTTGATGAGGTTGTGAATTTCAGTGACTGCTCCAGTCTTATAAGGTATGTTATTGACTGTGAGGAGACGTTCAGGGAGCGTTGCAAGTTCCTTGGGCTATGCAAAAGCAAAAAAACAAACAAAAACAACACAACTTGAACTTCTAGTACTGTTTAGCAAATAGCATAACTATTATTGTTAACACTTGGTTTCACCATTTAGACTATTGATCACAAATCAATGTTGGTATTATTAGCAACAACAAAAATGGAAATCTACAAAGTACTTTAATTTTCTAAAGTATTTATCAACTAGTAATGTGTAAACACAAGACAAGAGTCTGAAAGCATTTATAACATCCAGTAATGAGAAAAACTGCAGAAAAAAAGGCTTGTTGGTTTACTTACAGTCAACATGTCCAATCCCATCAATACTCTGAATAATGATTCCTGGACAAGGAGGAGAGATGAAAATTTATTCTTATGAACTAAAGCCAATCATAATTCCATAAAAATGTTCATTAAGTCCCCCACTGCAGATAGTTTTGCCCACACACTGCCTTAAAGTCAACAAATCAAATAATACACTGGGCATGTGCTTACTGTATAATTAAGGTTAACAGGCTTGGTCATCATTGTGATGCTTATCTCTTTCTCCTGTAGTTTTGCTGGAGTCTCTGCATATGCTTTAACCAGTGCCTCAGCCGCCTCTCTGTTAGGCATTTCCAGGTATGCCTGGTTAAAGAATACAGTTATTCATCAGGAAATTATTCCTCTGAAAAACTTCTTTACCTCATCATTAATATTACCCATGTATACACTGGTGGTCTGGATGGTATCTGTACCTTGTGCTGAGAGACAGCAATGACAGGTGTTGAAATGAAACCATAGGGGCTAGCAAGATTCATGAGATCCTCCTCAGTGATTCCTTCCTCTGGAAGACCAGTTATCTCAACTATATTCCTCCTCCATGGGACCTCCTGTGGGTGTAGAAAATGTTAGAGAGTTTTAATTTAAACTCTTTCTTGTTATTAGTTTTGGCTATTTATTACTTATCATCATTACTGACTTCTTCTTATTTACATTTGATCCAGACTATCAGATTCACTATGACGAATTACTATGGCATACTCAATAATCAATTACTATACTCCAGTGAAAACTGATTATTGTAAACAAAAGCAAAAAATAAATTAGAGTGAGTAAAATGCCATACCTTCTTTACAATCTTTTTAACTGGAGTTTCTCCTAGATTAAAAACAACAACAACAACATTTTATCTGCATCACTCATAGTAGCACGAAAGAACATTATGATACTACCAATAGTTGCTGAAGCTCACCTGGGCCTTTTGTAAAAGGTTTGACCTTCACATTCTGCTTCCCTTTAGCTGTCTGTGACTTAGGAACCTCCTTAACTTTAGACACTTGCGACATCTTGGGCACATTGTTAGCTGCTTGTGACATCTTGGGAACATCTTTAGTTTTAGCTGCTGGTGATGTCTTAGATACATCTTTAGCTTTTATTGCTTGTGGCATCTTGCTTGTGCCATGTTGGGACTCCTTTCTGTGGTGTGCAATTAAGTTATTTTAATAACAGCATTTTATTCTGCAGTGTGTCCTGTGTAAATCTAGTTGTTAAATCAAGCAACTGTAAACAATAAAACTTACTTCTTAGCAATAGGTTTCTTCTCATGTTCAGAACCCTTTAGTTCATCCCTGGCCTCCTACACACCAACAAATTTGGTAAGACAGCTTATCTTTGTTTATATGCATAGTGCCAAATAACATCTGCTTAGACAATACCTTCTCCATACAGATTTCAATAAGCTTTCCACGCAGCTTCAGATCCTTACAGCTGGCCAAAGCTTTGGCATCTTCCTCCCTCTCCATACACACCGATGCCTGAAATGGAGAAAAGGTTCAGAAATATAGACTGGCAAGTTCTTATATTAGACATAACTAAATAGAATAGATATTTCAACAGTAATGCACAAACTTCTGAACATCTGTCATAACAGCATTATTCAATTTAATGACCAACACCGTAGTGCACGTACTATAGTATTTATTTAGGATCAGATTAGGATTACACAGCCTACAGTTGTTGCATAGCACAGGAAGTACAAGAATCAATAATATCATCAACCACTTCTTATAGTCAAAAGATCTCCAAACTAGGACCACTAGGACAGACTAGGATCCAGTCTACAAAGAGCCTCACAAAAACAAGTGTGATCTTGAAAAATTCTCTAGCAATCTATGCTAAAGCTGTGCTTTAATGCTGAGAATAACTGAAAACATTTAGTAGACAGCTGAGCTTAAAGCTAATGACATAAGAACACATCAATAAAATAAAAAACATTAAAACATAATTCACAATACCTCTGAGATGGCTTTAAGGAGAATGGCAGTGTGAATTGTCCCAAAAGGCTCAACAGCAGCAATTAGCTCTTGGTGTGTAGTCCCAAAAGGAATACCCTTAAATCTTAACAGACAGCTTGTCCCAGGACCAGCTGGCTTCTTAGGTTTCACACTCTACACATCACATAAAAATGAATGGGAAAAAATATATTATCTTCCTATCTCTATCTATCATCTCTCTATCTATCTCTATACACACACACCCCGATCAGCCATAACATTAAAACCACCTGCCCAGTATTGGGTGGTCCCCCTTGTGTCGTTAAAACAGCTCTGACCCATCGAGGCATGGACTCCACAAGACCTCTGAAGGTGTGCTGTGTTATCTCGCACCAAGACGTTAGTAGCTGATCTTTTAAGTCCTGTAAGTTGCAAGGTGGGGCCAGATTGTACTTGTTTGACCAGCACATCCCATACATGCTCGAACAAATTGAGATCGGTTCCTCAAACCATTCCTGAAGCAGGCCACTGCCATTAGGGAATATCGTTGACATGAAGAGGTGTACTTGGTCTGCAATAATGTTTAGGTAGGTGGTATGTGTTAATGTAACATCCACATGAATGCCAGGACCCAAGGTTTCCCAGCAGAACATTGCCTCTGCCAGCTTGCCTTCTTCCCACAGTGCATCCTGGTGCCATCTCTTCCCCAGGTAAGTGACGTGCATGCACCTGGCTGTCCACATGATGTAAAAGAAAACATGATTCATCAGACCAGGCCTCCTTCTTTCACTACTCCATGGTCCAGTTCTGATGCTCACGTGCCCAGTCTAGGTGCTTTCGGCAGTGGACAGGGGTCAACATGGGAACTCTGACCGGTCTGCGGCTATGCAGCCCCATACGCAGCAAGCTACATGCGCTGTGTTCTCTGACACCTTTCTACCATAACCTTCATATCACCGTCATATCATAGAATTAACTTTTTCAGCAATTTGTGCTACAGTAACTCTTCTGTGGGATCAGAGCAGGTGGGTTAGCCTTGTCTCCCCATGCACATCAAATGAGCCTTGGGCACCCATGACCCTGTCACCGGTTGTCCTTCCTTGGACCACTTTTGGTAGGTACCAACCACTGCATACCAGGAACATCCCACAAGACCTGCCATTTTGGCGATGCTCTGACCCAGCTGTCTAGCCATCGCAAATTGGCAAACAATCTGAGCCTCTCAGATCCTTACGCTTGCCCATTTTTGTCTGCTTCCAACACAACTTCGAGAACTGACTTTGCACCTGCTGCCTAATATATCTTACCCCTTCACATGTGCCAGTGCAAGGAGATAATCAATGTTATTCACTTCACCTGTCAGAGGTTTTAATCTTATGGCTGATTTTATATATATATACACAGACACACACACACATACACACATACAGTACTGTGCAAAAATCTTAGGCACATGCTGTAGAGCAAAGATGCCTTCAAAAATAATGAAACTAAATGTTTCTAGATTTAAAAAAAATACGGTAAAGATCAGTAAACAGTAATAAATGAAACAAAGTCAATATTCGGTGTGACAATCCTTCCTTTTAAAAAAAAAAAATAGTTGTCTTGTGTACAATTTGTGCAGTTTTATAAGGAAATGAGCTGTAAGTGTTACTGAGCATCTTGCAGAACCAGCCACAGTTCTTCTGGAGACTTTGACGGTCGACTTGCTTCTTATTTTCACAGCAAAACCCAGCAGCCTTCATTATGTTTTTTTGTCTGAAAAGTGTCTCGTACGTAATGTGCTGCTTTCTTTACTGACATACAAACATTTTTCTGTAACATTTAATTTTGTGCTGGAAAACTAACGTTTGGAATCTAAAAGTGTTTTTGTACTGAATCAGTAATGTAGAAGTCATAAAATAAAAATCTATAACAAAGTTTGTACTAAAAAAAAAAGGGTGCCTAAAGCTTTTGCACAGTACCGTATATATAAAAATACACTTAATGTATTGTTTGTCTATTGTTTGTCTTTTTTTCACCCTTTTATGCATACATGAATTCAGAGATTGCCTCTAAAATTGAATGGTTGCACTGATTGACAGGGGACAGCACAGCCAATTTGCTCTCTTAGACTTCCAGCAGGCAAAATTGGCAGTGCTCTCCCCTTCTAGCTCCAATTGGTTGTGGCTTCATCAGGATTTCAGGCCTGTGGTGTCCTGACAACAGGGTGGACGTTTTTCTGTTGTACGACTTGGGAGCTCTTCATCGGCTCTATTCAAATTCAGATCAAATAACTATAAATGTGTCATCGGCTACCTTGGAGGAACTTGTCTTCATGACCGATGAATTGCTTGACTTGGAGGATTCACTTCTTTTAGAGGAAGGAGATGATGATCGCTTTCTACTGCTGCTACTCTTCACTGAAGACGACAAGGAACTGCTCCTTTTCTTGGCTAGCTCAGCTAAAAGTGCGGGGGCCAATGATTCCACCATCGCCTTCAGAGCACTACTGTCCGATACCGAAGCTAATTCTGTTTCAAAAGGCAGACAACATGTGCAGAAAACATGATTAAGACTTTGCAGTCATAAACCAATAAAAAAAATTGCTAAATTTATTTTACCTGAAGACTCCAGAAGTTTTTTCGCCAGTCTTTCGCTGCTGCTTGATCTCTGCAAGCGAGAAGGACTGCCCCGTCGGGGGCTCACTCGCCGAGAACTCCGTGGAGGAGAGCGCCTACTACTGCTGTAGCCCGGCGACCTTGACCGTTGGCGTGGTGGGCTGCGAGACCGTTGGCGTGGAGGGCTGCGAGACCTCCGCCGGTATGAGGGCGAGCCACGACTTTTCCTGTGTGGGGACCGGGAACGGCTTCTAGAACGTGTGCGGCGGTACCTCCGAGGGCTTCGTGACCGTGAGCGGGAATGAGACCGCTGACGTCGACTGGATGAACCATGGTGGCGCTTGGGGCTAGGAGTTCTAGAACAGGAAATGTGAAGTTTAATGTTTTAGACTGTGATATTACAACTTTGGCTCTGTCTTATCAAAAGACTTTGTATGACAGTGCCTCAATACATCAGTATAAAATGAAGATACAGAACAGCACCATCTACCTTGTAAGGGGAACTGTCTCTGCATTCCAGTCAGGATATCTATAAAAAGATTGCACATTTGCAAACTCCAACTAAATACCAAGGAATCTTTAAAACAGTCAATAAAGAAACTTTGAAATTTTTATCATCAATTTCTTTTATTATTTCGAACTTACTGTTTTCTGAGACGTCTACAACTCTCAATGTGCAGGGGTGTGTTCTGATGTTCAATCCAATCCTGTCATTTAAAAAAAAAAAAAAAAAAAAAAAAAAAAAAAAAAAAGTATACTTCAATATACAGTGCATAACCATAGTCTGCTGCTACTTCAAGTTTTGGAAACATTAGGCCAGTAAAAAGAATGTTAATATTAAAAAATATTAATTGATAAATAATTTACCAATCTTAAATGTCCAATAAAATAAAATGATAAACAGACACTATAATGCATCGAATTTGGTTAAGAAATAATTGGCTCCACAATAAATGTTTATACACCGAAACTCATCTGAAATATCATCTTTAAAAATGAAATAAAATACAAATATCTAAGAAAAGTCCACAGAATGTTTCTAAAACATTTTCTGGAAGTCCCAAATTCCCTTCGGCAGATAGAGCTTTGAAAAATATTAGTAAAAGAAGTCATCAAAAAGGTCCTTGGAGATGTCTTCTCGCAGATCAACTTGCATGTTCTTCATTGTCAAATCACATTCAGTTTACAACCCAGGACTCAGATCAGACTGTTCCAGCACAGTTCATGCTTTCAATGACCCGGTAACATCTTCGAGAATTATGCAGCAGTCCTCTTTCCAAAAAGAACCAAAGCGTAGTAACCCATGAATAAGATCTTCAATTTCTTCATTACACTTTAAAAACAGGATGATGATCATGACAATTGTTGGCCTCTTCTGACTATCATTAACTGTCATTCTTTCAAACTGGTATGGGCAACATCACAGCAATTTTTTTGACATGTTTCTGGTTAACAAGCCAGTTAACTTTCAGGTACATTATTATTATTATTTTATTACTACACTTTGGGCTCACTGTGATGCAACACACTGAAAAACAATGAGTCACTTCACACAAACCACAATTTATACAATAAATTTAATAGAACTCCTTCAAAAATCAAACAGTACAGAAAGGGAAAATACTCACCTTAGTCTGGACACATTCTACGTTACATAGAGAGCATGTATGGGGAAAGATTCTTGGGCTAGCAGCTGAGTAATCATTCATCATGGTGGGAGTTGGTAACCTCTTTGCAGCTGAAGTGGTGATCAGAGGTGGAGCAAATGCAAATGAACTTCCAGAGATCATCGGGACCAGAGAGGCTAGAGGACCAGCAGCAACAGATGGAATCTGTGGTGGCCGACTGATGGGCGATGGTACAGCAGTGGAAGTAGGCAGCCTTCTTGGGATTGTCTTAACACCTTGGATGTCCAGGCTTTGTAAAGTGGGTCTTGGAGCCATCACTGGAGGTTGCTGAAGCTTTGGAACCATAATTGAAGCCTGTGCAAGAACTGGAGCAGGTAGGTTTTGCTGTGGACGCTTACTTTTGTCAGCATTACTGAAGGAGGAACCTGTGACTTCCCTCCCATACTTGACAGATTCTTTAGTAAGGTGGTCATGTGCAAAGTTGTCTGGTTTCTCCTCAGGAAAATCATATTTACTTGAATGTCCATAATCAATAACTTGGCCTTGTCGTGCATCAGAGACCAGAAGATCGGATGATCTTATATCACGGTCCGCAATGTTTCTCTTGGCCTTGCGCATGCGGATGTCTCGCAAAATAAAAGGCAGGTTGTCTGGAGTCAGTTGATCATCAGGATAGTGGCTAAGGAGCTCAAGGTCCTCACTTGAGAGTCCAAAGTTTGCTAATATGCTGCTGGCACTCTCTGGAGTGTAACGTGTAGGGTGATGTTCTGAAGGAGATGGGCTGTCCAAACCACTCTGTCCTGCACTGCTGCCAAAACCCGAAGACTGAAACCGCTGTGAAGAACTGGAGGAATGACCTATACTTGGGGAAGAAAAAAGTTTGCTGGGAGCCTGGTATCCAGTCCAGTCCCCATCATCAGACCTTCCTGGAACGCTGGCTGATGTATAACCACCACCTCCCGGAGAAAGCACTTTATCTCTAACATCTTTCTTCAGGCGGGGATCTACTGTTTTCGGCTGTTGCAGCATTTGGGTGACCAGACGCACTTCCTCAAGAGCTCCACGAATGTTCATATCTATAGATGCATCAAGGTTGTGCGAAATCTGCGGCTGACGCTGACTCAATGGAAACGACATCTGCTGGTTTGCCGTCACACCTCCACGAGTACTAGACATGGAGTCAGGAGCAAGGCGAGTTCCTGCCAGGTCCAAGCCAGACTGTGACCCAATACCATACTGCCCCGCTGCAATGGACCTCTGGCCACCGGAGAATGGTCCCCCACGGGGATTATATATGGGATGGGACATGGTAACCTTGATCAAGTCGAGCAAGGTCAGGGCAGGTAAACCAGTAAAAGGAGGAGAGAAGTTTCTGGCAGTAATCACGTTCAGCTGGTGCAGTGCCAACTGAGCCTTTATATGGGCCAACTGGAGGGAGACAAGGCCAAAGAAAGGCAGACTCCCAAAGTTGCTCAGGGAATTCGTAACAGGGGGCACACAACTTTCCAAGAACAATGCAAAGCTGAAAAAGTTGAGGGAAAAAACACAGACAGGGTTACTGGCTTGCCGTTTTCAACTCTAGAAAGAGTAACGGAAAGAAGGTTGTAATCCCTGAAACCCCCCCCCCCCCCCCCCCCCCCCCCCCCCCCC
>CM040978.1:13949605-13968705 GCA_022985145.1 Pangasius djambal
TGGAAAATATACAAGTCTTATAAATAGTGGTCAAATACGCCTCAGATCAATGAAATAAATCAAATAAGGTTTTCAGCCATGCAGATCACTGAATGTCTAGTAATAGTAAGCATGTTAAGTGTGATATAGTTTTGAAGACATTTTGGCACTCTTCTGTGGGGCTTCAAAAATGATACTCTACAAAAGAGTGCTTGTCCTGCCTTCATACTAGCAAGCAACAAAGTGACAGATGACCATTAATTTTCTATGAATGTGTGGGAAATGAAGACAAACCAACAATTAACATCCGAGTTGAGATTCTCAATTCTATGCAAATGATGTACGATGCCTTAAATCTACCAAACCGTACGATTGGCTTCAGTGAATTCCTTTGTCCTTTGTGAGTTTTCGTGCATGTGTGGGCATGCACTGTATTAGCTAGATGTTTGCATTATTAATGCTGCTAAATGTAACACTGCTGTTTTTCCTCAAGCTAATACTAGCTGGTATGGTATTGTATTAGCTCATGAAAAATGGCATGCTTGGGAGAAATGCATTTTTTTAAAACCCCTTTTGCCTCTCCTAATTCGAAATAAAGAGGAAGTTAGTTTTTCAGAGATGGGAGTGTGGACTTGATTTAAAAGTTTATTACACCTCATGTAAACCTGATACTTTAACTTTCAGCAGCCTGTTGAACGTATTGTTAAATATGCAGGTGAACTGAATCAAGATGCTTGTGTGAAACATTATTAAGGACATGCATTATATGGCCAAAAGGATGTGGACACCCCTCCTAATTATTGAGTTCAGGTGTTTCAGCCATATGCACTGCTAACAGGTGTATAAAATCAAGCACATGGCCATAGACAAACCCTGCCCTGGTCAACTTTAAGTGCTATTACTGCTATTACAACAACAGCTCAGCCATGAGGGAGCAGACCATGCAAACTCACAGAGCGGGGCCACCAGTTTTTTATGTGCTGAAACACACAATCACCTATCCTCTGTTGTACACTACAGAGTTCCAATATGCCTCTGAAAGCAACATCAGCACAAGAACTGTGTGTTGAGAGCTTCATTAAATGGGTATACATGGCCAAGCAGCTGCTTGTGCTCCTTTTATAGGGTTTGGGCTTGGCCGCTTAGGTCCAGTGAAGGGTAATGTCAATGCTATATCATGCAAAAACATTTAAGGCAATTGTATGCATCCAACATTGTGGCAACAGTTGCGAGGTCATTAAAAACATGTTTTGATGAGTCTGGTGAGGAGCTACTCCAGTGACCTGCACAGAGCCCTGACCTCAACCCCACTGAACACCTTTGGGATGAACTGGAATGCTGATTGCAAGCCAGGTCTTCTCATCTTACATCATTGCCTGATTTCGCAAATGCTGTTTTGACTGAATGGGCACAAATTGCCACAGACACACTCCAAAATCTTGCAGGAAGCCTTTGCAGAAGAGTGGAGGCTGTTATAGCCACAAAGGAGGGGGCCAATTCCATATTAATGCCAATGGTCTTGGAATGGGATGTTCAACAAGCTCAAATAGGTGTTACAGTCAGGTGTGCACATATTTTTGGGCATATAATATATATAAAATCAGGTAATGTTATTACAAATAAATTCAGAAAGTCATTTGATCAGAAACACCCATTGTTCCATTTAAACCACACACACAAAAAACAGATTAAGGGAAAAAGCAAAACAGTATACAAAATAAAATGACTGACACAAAGTACCTCAGAGACAGACCGAAAAATACACGCAGAAGGCCCACTTGACTGACTTTATTTATCTTTGATCACTATTACGGCAGCCAGTGTTCAACTCCAATCCATATCTAACACACATGATCTATCCAATCAAAATGTTGCAGCATACTTTAAGGTTGGAATGGTCAATTTTTAGGATAAGGGCTAGGCATACCTTTCATATCACCAAAGTCTAATTTAAGTGAAACAGGTAATCTTTTACTGCTTTGGAAAAAAACAAATTACATTTTTCAGGTTTCTGTATTCATGATAAAGACAATCAACAGGTCTGTTCCCCATGACCCTTTTATACTATTATATGTGAGGACTAAGGCCCTCATATACCTTCTGCACCAAGTTATTCTGACTTCACTGGATTCAGTATTCAGACCTCTTCACCTTTTGAATGCTATGCTATGTATCACTTTAAAATGGATTAAAAATTTAACTGGCCATTAATCTACATAATAATCCATAATGACATTAAAAATCAAAAACTTAAATTTCTCATTTAGCTTAGCATTAAGCCCTTGGCTAAGGCACTCCAAATTGAGTTCAGGTGTATCCTGTTTGCTTTTATCTTGAGATGTCCCGAGAACTTGACTGCAGTCCACTTGTGGCAAATTCATCTTACTGGACATTTAGAAAGGCACATGTCTGCGTGTAACAGGTCCCAAGGTTACAGTGCACGTCAGAGCAAAAACCAAGCCAGGAAGTCAAAGGAACTCTCTGCAGATATCCACAAACAAACTGTGTCCAGACAAAGATATGGGCAAGGGTATAAAGCCATTTCTTAAGCTTTCACAGTGGGCTCAATCACTGTGAAATGGAAGAAGTCTGGAACCACCAGGACTCTTCCTAGAGCTGGCCATCTGGCCAAACTCAGTAACCAGCATAGAAGGGTCTTGTTCAGGGAGGTGACCAATTGCAACTCTAACAGAGCATCAGTAGTCCGCCACAGAGATAGCAGAACCTGTAGTAAGGACAACTTCTCAGAAACATTCCATCAATCAGAGTTTTATGGTAAAGTGGCTAGACAAAAGCCACTCAAGTAAAACACATATGGTGGGCACTTAAAGATTCAGAGTGCATGAAGAAAAAGATTTTCTGGTCTGATAAGAAAAAATTTTGGGCTGAACCCCAAGTGCTATGTCTGGCAAAAATCAGGTGCTGCTCTGGGGGTGCTTCTAAGGGATGGAGAGACTGGAATTGTAGGAAAGGATGAATGAAGCAAAATACAGAAAGCACCCCAAAGCATACAGCCAAGACAATGTTGCAGTGGCTTTGGGACAAGTCTCTGAATGTCCACAAAGCTCAGATTTGAAGGCAAGACCCTAAGATGGCAGTTCACAGACAGTCCATCCAATCTGACTGAGCTTAAGAGGATCTGCTATGAAGAATGAGAGAAACCACCCAAATCCAGGTGTGCAAAGCATGTAGAGGCTTACCCAAGAAGACTCAAAGGTGTAAGGGTCTGAAAACTTCTTCAGTTTTTGATTTTTAATAAATTTGCAAAAATATCTAAAAACTTCCTATTATTATTATTATGCATAGACTGATGGCCAAAAAAGTAAAATACAAAAAGTAATGTCCATTTTAAATGAAATCTATAATATAGTGTGCAAAAACTGGAGGGGTCTGAATACTTTCCAAACCCCAGTGTCTTAACAGTTGAAAATTGCAGTGTCTAACTTAAGTTATGTGCACACTACACCACTTTCAAATTCTCAAATTGCTGACCCTTTCACATTAAGCAGCTTTAATCACTTGCAATCAGTTGTTTAGTGCGCACACCCCTCTGTCCACCATGCACTCACTCACAGAGGAGGGTCACCTGGAGAGATCCCCACTGAAGCATGCCAGATCCCCAAAACGTGACTTCTTGACTTAGTCACTATTTTGTATGGAAGTAAGAAAAAAGAGAAAATCTGGAGAATATATTGGTTGGGGAGATGCAAGCAGTGAGGACTGTCCGAAATGTTAAGAGAACTGGAGGTATAGTGCAATAAAGTAGCTATTTTTATACCGTGTGCCAGCAGGAATCATCATGTTTGTTTTTATTTTTTGGGTAGTTCTCAAGCGAATGGGAAATTCGAGGCTAAAATCATGTAGCGTCCACTAGGCTGTATGGTCAAATAGAATTGTAATTTGAGCAAGCAAAAACACAAAAAGCCACAGTTTATAAGTTGTAAGATATTTCAGTTATACAAAGACAATAGATTTTGTTTCATTTTTTTTAAATGCTACTTTACATTTACAATATTGCCATTAATGCTACAGACACATTATTGTAAACATACACTTTGTATTAAAGACTGATTATTTTATTCAAACAATCATCTATGCATGATGAAGCAAAGGGAAAATCATTAATAACTTCGTACACAATGAACCTCAATTTGAGGCAGATATGAGGCCACCAGTAGGCATTTTGGGCCGTGTGACAAGTTAAAGCACTTTGCCCTTCCGGCCTGGACAATATTTCATTCCACGGGTTTTCTTGGCGGGTATGACATGTAAGCTGTCAGTTTACCGAGAGGCACAGCATTGTGTATGAGGCAGAAAAGCTTAAGTGAGCCAAGCTGTTTGCCTCGCTGTGTCCTCAGTTCCCTCGCGTGGCGCGAGCTGCGCAGGACCGCACAACAACCCGCATCACTTCATATACTCTCTACACACTCAACAACTGCAACATCTGGAAATTAATCAGGATGTTAAATGCAGAGGACACATTTTGCATCATTGAACCGAAGTACTAAGAGAAACGCTGCGTGATCACACGGCTAATGTTAGCGCTAGCTTGCGTCTTAAAACTAGCAAAGCTGATAGATCCAATACTACAGGCATCCCAGACAAAAGTTAATCGTGTTCATGTTCGTGTTTTTTTTTTTCACACGTTAGACAGAAACAAGGCTGCACAAAATACGCAGCCATGGTTCATACAAAACGTGAAAGGTTGAACCACTGACAGGCCTCTCTGTCTGGCCTACTCAGGCAGGCTCTCCCTACAGGCCGTGGGCAAGACAGCAGACATTTTATGCTCCCGTCGTTGGTAAATAACATCTACACACAGGTGGCTCGGCCATCATAAGCTGTGCTTTTATGAGACATACCTCGTGTTTAAGACCTGTTAGGGTGAATTTTTCCTCAAATTTAAGTCGCTGAACTTCCCAATTTCTTGTACGCAGGAATTAATCAGCCACTCGCTCCTTTCTCAGCGCAGTCTGAGTCTCCTCCCCCCCGGTACACCGAACAGAGATCGGCGCAGCGCTGCAGACCAGAGCAAACGATCACAGATACATGGGGAGGATGATGGGGGGGGGGGGGGGTGTTTATTCAGGGGAGGTGGGTGGTTTAACGCGGGGGAGGGGGAGGGGTAAGGTACGTTCATTCTTTTCGTTTCGAAATGAAAGATATATATATATATATATATAAACAATAAATATTATAAAACGCCCTCACATTTCTCCTTTGCTTGTTTTTCATCATTTCAGATTTATTTTGCAGTTTAAATTAATCAATGCAATGATCTTGAATAACAGTAGTTTTTAAGTTTTTGTTCCTCTTATACTGCAGCGATTTGTCAATGATTACAATTTTTAATTGATTAATGAACGACACATTGTGCTTTTTAACTGTTTAATGTTACAAAAAGTCTGAGAAACTGGAGAGAGAGAGAGAGAGAGAGAGAGAGAGAGTAGAAAGGCTGCTGCGGGAATGACTATAGTTTGTATAATGTAATCAGTAACAGGAACTAACCTCTGTGTCGAAAAACTTGCTGTTTTTTACAAAGCGCTTACGCTCAAGACTCCTTCAATAAATGTTAAATAAATATCTCCTAATAGAAACATTCACCATATCAACGATTATAGGCTTTTCTTTGTTAACACACATCTCACATATTTAATTACCTTATTATTAGATTTAGATGATTTCGAGCGTCCACTATACAAGTCCCTGTGAATGAGATGTTGCTATAGAAACGACAGTGTATTAGAAAGAGCGCATTAATATTAAGCTGTGATTTATGTTACAGTCGTAGCCACTGCCCCAGCTATGTTGCTATAGAGAATTATACCACAGCGCCCCTGAATGCTCGAATCTGATTGGTCAGAAGGTGTGCATTATTATCCTATAACAGCACAAGTAGTTCCGGCTGTAACACGAACGATTGGTTAATATTAATGCGCTCCTTCTAACTATTGTTTCTATAGTAACAGCTCATACACAGGGCCTTGTAGCGCAGACGCTCCAAATAAACTAAGAGCAATAATAAACGGATTTAGAAATGGGTTGTTGTTTAACAAAGTGATTTTTATAATCTTTGATGTGGTGAGTTTTTTTTTTTTACGAGAACTTTAACATTTATGGAAGGAGTCTCTACTGCGCAGACGGTAGTGAATGGCACCATGTTGTCCACTCATATATAGACTTATTGGTAGATATAGTCAGGTGTTGGCGTTGCTCATAATGTCCACTAGATGGCAAGGTTTTCTTCTTTAAACAAGTGAAGCCTGTCACAGTATCACTGAGTGCTTGCGACTGCTTTTTGGTTTGTGCATAATAATCAGATTTTCTCGGTTTCACCCAAAATATCTTAAAGCTGACATTTTAGATGCATTTCCTGACATTCTTCCACAACTTTTATTTAAGAACACGGAGGGAATATCAGCAGGGTTATTAATTTACATACTGCTAAGTATACCCATTACGTAATTCTAAGTCTTGGGAAGAATTTTGCCCTTTATGTCATTATCCATCCTAAGCATGGTAAATGTAATATATCTAAACATGAAAGAGTGCAGAATTTAGAGCTTCTGTCTTCTGTTCTAGGCTATAATTCAGGTAAAAATATAAATGAATCAATTAAACAAACAAACAAGCAATCATTCATTCAATAAAATTAATAGATGAAATTATTACACATTGAAATTGTATAATTTTATTTATATAGCTTTTATTTTTTATTTATATATTCTCTGGAACACTATTTCTGTGTTTAATTTACAATTGGGGTCATAAGTTTACACCGTGCAAAATGTTAATAATTGCAAAAAATAAGAGAAATCATTGCATTTTGTTTTTTATTTAGTACATATAGTCCACAAGACACAAATAATAACTGAATTTACACAGTTGAACCAGTTCAAAAAATTTATACACGCTTGATTCTTAATACTGTGAGTTGATGCCTGGATGATCAACAATTGTTTTTATGTTTTGTGATAGTTGTTCATGAGGCCCTTGTTTGTCTTGAGCAGGTAAACTACCCACTGTTCTTCAGAAAAATGCTTCATGTCCTGCACATTATTTGGTTTTCCAGTATCTACTACTCCAACAGTGGCTATATGATGTTGGGATTCATCTTTTCACACTGAGGACAATTGAGGGACTCATACACAACTATTACAAAGGTGCAAACATTCACTGATTCTCAAGAAGGCAACACAATACATTTAAGAGCCAGGGGGATGTAAACTTTGTGAACAGGATGATCGGTGTAAATTGTTATTGTTTTGTCTTCTGGGAAACATTTAAATAACCTATGTAGCTTCTGAAGGGCAGAGCTAAATGAAAGAAATAAGATCTTTAAACAAAATAATAACCATTTACACCAATCATCCTGTTTAAAAGTTTACACCCCTCTGGCTCTTAATGTATTGTTCTCCTGAACAACTATCACAAAACATAAAAACAGTCATTGATCATCCAGGTAACAGCACACCGTATTAAAAATCAGGTGTATGTAAACTTTTGAATGGGATCATTTGTGTAAATTCAGTTATTATTGTGTCTTGTGGACTATACATAAACATCTGTTATGTGAAATAGCTTATTCAGGGCAGTACTAAAAAAATGCAATTTTATGATCCCGTTTATTTTTTTTAAATTATTAACATTTTGCAGATTCTACAAGGCATATGTAAACTTATGACCCCAACTGTATATAAACATTTTCCCCCAGTGATCCTGGGGATTAAGAGTGAAGATGCCTCAGCTGAACAGAGTGTTCAGAGTGAGCTCTACTGTTTCAGGAGATCAGCAAGACATGCTGAAGCTAAACAATTTAGAGCTTTAAATGTCATTAGCAGTGCTCTACAGAATGTTTATTATCGCTAACAAATGGACAACAGTCAGTCAAGTAAGAACTAAACCAGGCAATAACTATTCTGTCTGAAGTGACTGTGCTTTCCAGCCTCTCAGTGCTGGAATATTCAGATGAGCAGTCACTGTAAAGCATTTACAGTTAGGTCTGGAAGTATTTGGACAATGACAAAGTACTTCCATTTTCAGGGGCTCAAAGGTATTTGGACAATTGACTGACAAGAGGTTAACTGACCAGATGCGGTCCATTCCCTCTTTACTTCAAGACAAATGAAGCAGATAAAAGGTCTGGAGTTGAAATCAGGTATTGAGTTGGCATTTGGCAGCTGTTCGACTGGAGCTACCAATATGAAGTCCAAGGAGATCTCAATGCAAGTGAGCAAGGCCATCATTAGGCTGAAAATACAACATAAATCTATAAGAGAGATAGCAAAAACCTTCATGAATGTAAATACAGAGGGTTTACAACAAGGTGCAAACCACTGGTAACATTCAAGATCAGGAAAGCCAGACTAGACTTTGCCAGAAAACATCTAAAAAAGCCTCCCATGTTCTGGAATAAGATTCTTTGGACTGATGAAACCAAGATTAACTTTTACCAGAATGATGGGAAGAGAAAAGTATGGAGAAAGAAAGGAACAGCTCATGATCCAAAGTATACCACATCATGTGTCAAACATGGTGGAGGCAGTGTTATGGCATGGGCATGTATGGCTGCCAATGGAACGGACTCACTGGTGTTTATTGATGATGTGACTGCTGACAGAAGTAGCAAGATGAATTCTGAGGTGTATAGGGCTATACTCTCTGCTCACATTCAGCCAAATGCTACAAAACTGATAGGACGCCGCTTCACAGTGCAGGTGGATAATGACCCTAAACATACTGCGAAAGCAACTCAAGACTTTTTGAAGGTGAAGAAATGGAATATTCTTCAATGGCCAAGTCAGTCGCCTGATTTCAACCCAATAGAGCTGCTTTTCACTTACTGAAGACAAAACTGAAGGCAGAAAGACCCACAAACAAGCAGAAACTGAAGGTGGCTGCAGTGAAGACCTGGCAAAGCATCTCCAGGGAGGAAACTCAGAATTTGGTGATGTCTCCAGACTTCAGGCAGTCATTGAGTGCAAAGGATTTTCATCCAGGTATTAAAATTATGGTTATATTTACAATTATGTCACTTTGTCCAAATACCTTTGAGCCACTGAAAATGGAGGCACTTTGCTTAAAATGGCTGTAATTCCTAAATGGTAAATGCCATATTTTTGTGGAGCCTCTTAAAATAAAGCTGAAAGTCTACACTTCAATCACATCTTGATTGTTTTATTTCAAATCCATTGTGGTGGTGTATAAAGGCAAAATCACAAAAACTCATCCAAATACTTCCCGGACCTGACTGTATTATATGAGAAAAAATATGTTTTTTGTTTTGGCCTTTTTGTCCCTGGAGGACTAGTGGTTAGGCCACGGAGCTCTCACAGTGCACTCCCAGTGCTAGTTCCAAGCCCGGATAAAATTGGGGAGGGCTGAATCAGACAGGATATCCGGCGTAAAAACTGTGCCAAATCAAATATGTGGACCAATGATCCGCTGTGGTGACCCCTAACGGGAGCAGCCGAAAGAAGAACAACAACAACAACATTTTGAACAACAACATATTGAACCTTCCTGACATCAGAATTCTACTGTTGTTGTTTTTTTTTAGCTATCCTCAAATATACTATACATAGCAGCAACCTTTGTTTCTTCTAGAGAGCAGTAAAATTGTGGATATTTAATTTCTACCTAGCGAACTGGGATACCTGGATAGATCTCAGCATTAGAAACAAAATGAAAACATTATTTCATATTGAATTACTGAATTAATAGCAAGAGGAAGTCTCCAAATATTATTAATTTTCAAATGCCAAATGTGCAGTCAGCCCAACTGCCCTCGCCAACATGTGTCAGACAGCCATGTTTCATCTGAGACTACATCCACTTCTCTGGGGAAACTAAGTAATGTCCCTGACGATATCAAGCATCATGCACAGACAGCAATAAATAAACCAAAGTATGCCAACAAAACTATGAATCAGAAAGTGTCTCTAACTGATCCACATGAGTAGGTCATGACTTGCCCTTTCATCACTATGTACACAATAATAAATGATAGATTCATTGTATGATTTATTGTTCTAATTTTCTTTTACAAAATTCATTTTGAATACACAGAGTGTGCAGTGTATGCTACAAGATTAATCACTAACTATAAATCAGTATGAAACAATGCCAATACCCAAAACCCCATGAATTTTTAAAATATGATTTTGTTGGACTGTGAGTGCAATTACAACAGGATCCTAACCAAATATTTATCCATCCACACTAAATTAGTCAGCACTAGTAGTATAATATTACTGTTACTCCATCATGTTATCTCCTTCCTGTTTGTACATATTCTTTGAGTGACTAGCCATGGTGCACATCCAAGGCCTGCATAGTGACAGACTGTAATCACTGAAGAGGCCAAGAACAGCTATCGGTAAACAGCAGGTAAGCACCAGTGACAGAGACAGATATAGGTAGTTGAAAAGTATTTTGCACATGTTATAGTCATCAACCATTCTATCATTTTATCACTTGCCCACATCTCACTCACTGGACATTTGTCATATCTTCCAGGCTACATGTTGTGGAAGTAGCATGACACCATTTGCCATTTGTCTCTGTCTGTCAGCCTGTCTGTCTGACAGGACCAGCTTAAGAGCAAATGTTTTGGGTCTCCTGTGGCCTGTTAGGCAGACAGATAATCAGACACAATAAAAACAAATGTACCCTAGGGAACCATATGGGAAAGCATATAACTCAGCACCTCCGGTTTGAGCCCGCCTCAATCTTTTGCCACATGTAAAGCCCTGCTGACATAACAATCATTGGATACTCAGCTCAAACCACAGCAGTTTGCACCCTAGTCTTAATGTCGTGTAACAGTGTTGTAATACATGTAAATAAAAAAATTAAAAATCCAGTATAATCTTTACTGCTCTGTACTGACATACTGCTAACATAACAACATGAATAGGAATTAAAAACTCAAATAATACATACAATGTTTGATTTATGTTGTAAACTTTCACATTAAGAGTATTAGCATTGCTAGAGGCATCTTTGGTAGAAGTATGTTATTGAAAGCAATGGCAGAAGAATCCTTTCACATCCTTTCCCTCACATAAATTAATCTGTTGGTTGCCAGAGACACATCAACAACATTCACAACAAAGTTGTGTCCCATTCAAGGCTGATCCCACAAAAGCTGTGGTCTGGAGCTGCTGAGCTGTATAACATAGTCACCAGAGTGAACATTGCTACCCAGCAGGACTAGGATCAGGGTGACCATGCCAGGACAGAGTGTTGAAAGACCAGAGTAAAGCCTTCAACAACAGCAAACTAGCCTGTCAACATTAGCTTAAAGACAGGATGTAGAACACAAATTGAATTGAATAACCAAATATACATAGAAAACCCATGATATACACACATCAAAATGACACGTGGTTTAATTGTGTGCTATATTATATGTTTTTAGCTGGATAGGTAGCATTAACTAGCTACTGTTGACTCTCTGAGCTGGTAACTGTGCTCAGCCTGGCTTCATATGCTTCAGGGCACAGAACATGACTAGCGTGACTTGTTACTTTTTATGCCTCACTAATTATGAAATTTGGTTAACTATTAGCTTTCATGCATATAAGAGCAAATAAGGAGTAAAACATTCTTCACTTAATTACAGATAAGTGGATATTTACATACATCTAAATTGCCTGTTTTAGTATAAGTAAATTAAAAACAAATTGCACATGTCACGACAGGGAATTTTTAATTCCCTGTATATGTAATTTACCTGCATCTATTTTAAAAAATTATTATCAGCACAAAATAATGTGTTCATTCTTTTGGATTTGAAAAGAGCTTTTGTGTATGACCTAAATATCTCATCATTTGAATTAATTAATGCAAGAAAATCCATCGTTACTCCAACAACAGTTTGTCTATTCTATGTGACAAAAATGGTTACGGCAATTAGAGCAAAATTGAGCAATGGCACGGCAAACACTGATGATTATAGGCATAGGTTAGATAATACATGTTTTTTATTCAGTATTTTATTCAGTATTTTACTGTTACTTATTAGGTACCAAATAATAATGATGGGAAGATTTACAGTACATTAATCACATTTTTCCATTTTGATTCCAACAACCACACAGTACTTATTTAGGCAAGTCAATATTAAAGTTCAATATTACAAATAAAATATTTACAGATCTCATACTGTTAAATATATTTCCCCATCATTATTGTTCATTATTGCTATTTATCATAAATTACACAAAGCTCTTCAACAGTACAACCAGTATAAAATCTGCAAATATTTTATTTATAATATTTAACTTTAACATTGACCAGCATAAATAAGTACTGCATGGCCAATTGACTGAAATTGGAATTAATGTACTGTACATTTTTATTGTTTGCCACCAAATAATTAACAGTAAGTAAAAAATGGCCATCTGATTTAAAACAAAAGGGTGGTCTCTCACTTTTGTACAGTAATGTACATCATCCTTGTGTGCAGATCAGCCTACTGTATAAAGAAAAAATACATAACCGAGACTATGCTCAATGTAATTTAACAATCGCAACAGTGTGACAAGTTATACTCTTTATAATACATGTGATATAGAAGTGATATATAATTATAATATGCCTTTCCATACCATCATATAGAAAAGCAGAAGGCGAGTCACAGAAGGCTCATTGACATTCGATCAGATATTTTAAGTGAATAAGTATTTACGCATTTTTCTCCCAATTTAATTTAGTAACATCATTTATGTTTATGCAGCAAGGTTAACTGCCTTAGCATGCTAATTTGCAAATGCGTTGTGAAGCATCAGACAGCAAGAAGATAGATGGTACAATTTTAGCTCTTGGCAACTTTTCTCAGTGGTAGAAAACATACATACATACATACATACATACATACATACACATACACACACACACACACACACACACACACACACACACAAACAGCATCTCAAAAACACATGCGAGCAGGGTGAACTCGTAAACGGTATGATAGATCCCATATATAGATATCCAACCATCTGAGGTCATGGTGAGAGTCATAAAAAGTGAAGGTCACACAAGCCATTTGTTTGACACGTACATGTTGATCATGAAGTAGAAAACGAAATAGCTTAGAAAATGTAGTATATGACATAAAAGTATATTGTACTATAAAAATTATAACTTTTAAATGTCTAATAGTTTAAATATAAACTATAATATATTGATAATAGTTATCAATATAACTATTAAGAATATGCAAAATAAATGCCTCAGTGCTGTGAGATATACTGAGATATACAACACCTTCTATTACTGGAGCTAGTTTTGGATCTGCTTATTATAGAAATCATCCAAATTAAATTTACATATAAAATGACAGCCAGACTGCAATTAACGCATATAATTCTGCCTGAAAATAAATGCTGAGCCGTTCTCATGGAACTTGAGTGGAATACCTGCCTCATATTTGTTCACTTTAGCAGTACTGTGACATATCGTGATGCTTTTTTGACAGTCTTTAATGTTAGGAACCCTGCAGTGGAAGCTATAATGAAGCCAGGGCCTAATTTGGATGGCTTAAAGATAGATTAGTTGGTATCACAATCTCATAAATCAGGATATCAGTCACAGGCAGGCATCTTGGCAAAAGCAGATTGCTTGGACAGTGCATTACATAAACACACACACACACACACACACACACACACACACACACACACACACACACTAATACTCATGATTATATAAAATCAACTGTTATTTACTATTCATCAGCAGCCGCAAAACTCTAAAGTACACATCAGACAGCCAGTATTGGTTGTAGTAGCCAGTATGGCTCATACATTTTATGATGTGGAGGTCACATGTTCATGGCATTTCAGCATGCTTAAATTTCATCTGCCCTCTAACTCACGGCCTGACACGGGGTGTATGTTACGCTTTTATTGAGTTTGTGCTTAGCTGGTTGACATGACTGGCCTTTTACCTCATGAGTATATTTTAAGTCAGCACCATAGCATAAAATAGTGTGTGAAGAGATGGACATTAAAAAAAAAAACAGTATGATAAAGTCCTAGGCCATTCAACAAACAGTCAACTTTACCATCAATAATTTGAAACCTTGGGATTATAACTGACTTGTCTGGCAAAAAAAAAATAGTTTATGTGATAAATATGTATAAGGCTGAATATAAAGATGAAAAGTTGAAATTTGCTTTGAACTTAAAACTGAATATCTCACAATCATGGAATTGCCAGACAGAATGCCATTCTATAAAACCCGCTTTTTGATCATTCAAACAATTTTCAAAATATTTTTTTTCATGTACACTATACTGTAAATAAAACTTGGAAGTAAATTGGAAGTAAAAGTGTGACAGTGTGGAAGAGAATGCCAAAGTGAACATTTTTGAGCTTCAGTAGGCCAGTGTCCCACACAGCTATTTTGAGCAAATGTCAAATGCCAAAAATTGAATCAGCATAATGGATTATATAACTTTACAACTACAGACAACCGTATTTAAGAGAACCACTACCCCATTAACATCACAGGTCAGAGTATATATTATTTATAATGGCTTCTGTCACTTGTAGACATCAGGCTTGGCCAGGCTTGGTGGACAAAATGTCATAGTCAGCTAGGGACATAATGTGACACCTGAATTGTGTCCTTTGATATATCTACAGTTTTACAGGCTAACAGCAGTGCATAGTAGGACGTCATATGACATGAATGGCTCAAGGAATGATATTCACTGACTGAGAAAGCAGAAGAGAATGCAGCAGAAAGAAGAAAGAGAGAAGAACAAAGCCTTTTTATCCCACATCATAGACTAGCAGAGGGTGCACCATTCTGCTACCAGTACAATACTCCTCTTCCCCTTAACAAAAGATTCACAAGGAAAGAACATATTTCAGTTTTAATGAAGCTCAGGAAATTAAAGCTTACATTTAACAGTTAAATACGTTATGTTACTGCTTATTTATAAGTTGCATTTTGTAAAATTTACAGTGTCTTTTTGTCTTGATACAACTGAGATGAATTGGTGACAGAGTAAAGCCACTAAGGCTGGCATATTATTTAAATCAGAATGATTATCATTATCTGAGGTATTAAACAAGAATCTTTCCTGTCATGTGACACAAAGAGAGGATCTAGTCAGAATTTATAATCCATAAGTTAATCTATAGATATCTGTCTAGTCTGCTGTTCTTCTAAATGCTCTAAAACCATAAATAACTATTCAGAGGATTAAACTTAAATAATAAACTTCATCATAAGGAAAACATTAACAACAAACACAAATGTTTCTAATGGTGAAACATGACAGTACACCTGAAAGACAGGCAGCCAACATTGTTAGTGAAATTATAATACACAGCTGGACACACACATGTTCAGATAACATTATTCAGTCATTCACTGAAATGTTATTTGATTTGGTTTAACACTCCAGCCTTTATATTTCTAGGTAGGATTAATTTGCCCAACAAATTAATATCCATTACAAACTCATGTGATTGGAAAAGATTGAACCAATAATATATATCTTACCGATTAGGAGCATCAGGTCTGGTTAGAAGCGCCAGATTGTTGGTTTGTTTGTTTGTGCTGTTACTTGTGAGTGTATTTGCCACTCCATTCTGGGCCCTGAGCTTCTTTTTGCCTTTTATCATTTCTTCTGCCTTGGGATGTGATGGGCCAGTGCAGACACTCACTCCTTTTTACCTGGTTTCAATACAGAGTCACTCTCCATATTTACAAAGACAAGCCACCATGATCTTTCCCGAAAAAGAAAACTGTACCGCAAAAGTCTTTAAAAGCTAAAGATGTAAAACAAAACAGAGTGAGTAGCGAGATCTCAGTAGCGAAGTCTAGTAATGAACTTTATCCCAAAAGTCAACTAATGACCTTAATCGAGATTTTAGCAACAATATATTATTATACCATCATCTACTACCTGCTGAGCAGAAGCGAAAATGTTGCTGAAGAACATCCAGTAAGCAAAAGGTTTGTTCCAAAGAATAAAAAAAGTTATTACCTACATGCATATGTGCATTAGTTCACAATGGATAAAAAGCTACAAAATACAGTCATTTTCTTCAAGCAAGAAAAAAATATTTATAAGAATTAATTAGCAGAAAATGCAGTATAAAAATAAACTCAGATTGATCCAGGAAGAGCTTGAGTAGCATTTCATCTACGTTATCTAGGATTTTTCATGCTTAGTCTGAGTGAGAGCCGTGAGAGCATTTCAGGCGCTTGCTGCCCCAGACACCCAGAGTATTCAGCTGGAGCTGGGTGTCACATGCCAAAAGCCTGCAGGGTGGAGGGCAGGAAAAAGAGAGGAGGAGGGAGAGAGAGAAATAGAGAGGGAGTTCAAAGGCTAGTACGCATGGAATGTAAGTCGACGTAAGCATGAAACATTATGAAAGAAAATACTGGACAAAGTTACTGCACTGTATTTCTCATCCTCTCTCAGCTCACTCAGATTTTCATTTATGTCAGTTAGCAGTAATAGACCATTTAAAGAAGCAACACACTTTCTCTGTGGCCCTTTATTGTTCCTCTGCTCCGGCATAGCTATATACTGATCCTCCGAGTTTACGCCTTCTTGGCATTTTTCAGTAAATATTTGGTCCAGTTGCTGTCCACACATTTGGACTCAAACCCAGTATGTACAATAATAAAGCCTGTAAAATCCTACCCTGCTGTCACTGGGGATGCAAAAGATGATCACTGAGACAATCCCACTGCCAAATTTTTCACTGTCTAAATCCCATTTCTAAATCTCCACTCCATTATTTATGTCTTTTACTTCTTCTTGCTGCTGAGTTTATCTTTATGAACCTCTATGAATGTTGTATATGTAAGGAATTAAACATGACACGGTATGCATTGATTGAAAAATAATCAATGACGGGATGCTGTGATGCAGGCTGACACAACCTTGAAGAAACTTCTACAACAGCATGCCCCAAAGTGTTTTATACCTCTTACACCACAGCATTTTTTATTTATTAAAGACTGATATGTCATAGTTTTACACTTTCATTTAATGTTGTACAACAACTGTTAAACGAGTTAATTCCTGTTATCACTTATAACAGATATAAAGAGTCGTTCCCTCATCAGTTTCTCTTTTTGTATCCCTCTTGGACTTAATCAGGTAAAAAATGCAGCTTTTCATGTTACAGAGAAACTGCAAAGCAATCCATCTTGAAGACTTTCTTGTGCCACAGTTACAGCTTTACCTCTGACTATTATAAAGCACTGACACTGGAGACTCATTCAAATAATGCCAAATAAACATCACCTCACAAAAAACTCACCATCAACAATTACACATTATTAATCTGTTTATCCATAGGCCGTGTGTAAGTTGTAGAAATCATGTTTTATTCCTTAGTTAACCACTTCAGACACTGAAGTTCTTCATTAAAAATAAATTAAGAGAAAGTTCACTGACTGGTTAACGTAGAGTTGTGGACCACCTATTAGAGTCCAGCTTTTCCCTTTTTACTGTCACAAAGACAATTTTCAAGAGAAAATTCTCTTCTCTTGAAGCATGGCACCAAAAAAAAACCCAAGAAGAGTAAAGACCTTTCAAAACATTTTATACCATTTTTACATCTTGATGTCCACATGTGATGACATTCAGATAAAATTAAGGGTTTAAATTAATACCTTTCAACAGTAATTTCATAATCTTGAAAAACTAAAGACACTGTAAGAAGTCTATAGACATGCAATGTTATTATGGCTATTTACATGGCAACAAAGGTGTTCGTTTGTTTTTACAAAAAATGCAATGTTTTAATAAATTCAATTCAATTTTTTTATATAGCACTTTTAACAATGGACATTGTCACAAAGCAGCGTTACAGAAATCCGGATATACAGTAGATTTAAATTTATCCCTAATTAGCAAGTCAGAGGCAATGGTGGCAAGGAAAGACTCCCTGAGATGACTTGAGGAAGAAAAAGGGAACCCGTCCTCACCTGGGTCACACCGGATAGTGTGATTATTTCTCTTCAATAACTGTATACTGTAAAGTCAAGCAGTGCTAAGTGTGTTGAAAGACACTTGATTATGAGCATCAGAGTCTTTTCATTAGAGTTTTCATTTTAAGTCTATAGTATCAGTTAGTGAAATTTTAAGTCTATAGTATCAGTTAGTGAAGTTATTGTATGATAGTCAAAAATCACACAAGATAAATGTTTTAATTTATCTTGTGTGATTTTTGAATATCATAAAATAACTTCACTTTGATACTAATGTTGCCAGCATTAGAGGCTCAAGATCTTCTGCCATATGGAACTGAATCTTTGGGTTGTGAGAATAAGAATGAACATCCACTCAGGACTAAGGCAAATGGTACATTAAGAAATTGAAAATAACTGTAAAATATTCAATATTTTAAAAAGGAGGCATACAGCAGGTAACATATTTAATGGTTTTTTTTTAAATAATAAATATATCATAGATAATAACACCTCACAAAACAACAAATTCAGCAAAAAACAAATGTGTAAAACAGAAGAGTGATGAAGATCAACAACTAGTAAAAATAAACTCTAGAAAGAGGACCCTTAACATAAGCAGAGTTTCACATGAAATGGTATAAAATGGTGTTTTTTATCCAGCTAGTTAGTCATACTAGTTCATTAGGTTAGAGACTAAGAGTACTACAAGCTTAAAAAAAACCCTTTCGGAGGAAGTTAGTACAGAATGAAAGAAAACACACAGGACAATTTTGTGAGTATTTAAACCACATGTCACTGCAGTGGACATGAAAAAGTAAGGAAATATATAATGTTTTATTAAAATTCTGTGACAGACTTGTTTGTAGAGGGATTAAGCAGAAAAAAACAAATTATCTTTTTGTAATATAGAATTATTTTTTTCAGAACTATAACTAAACTTTTTGAAGTTTGTTTTAATTGACATGAGCTACACTGCCCTCCAAAAGTTTGGAAACGCCTGAACAAAATAGGGTTTTTGGGCAATATCAGCATAAATCCTCTTTAGTTAGTGACCATTTTGCATTGATAATAAGGGACAACACTAGGCATCCGAGCAGTCAGTTTATTCAAACATTGACTTGATATATTACTCCAAGCCTCCTGGAGGATTGCCCAAAGATGA
>CM040978.1:13974465-14013210 GCA_022985145.1 Pangasius djambal
TTTTTTTTTTTTCTTGATGGGCCTGATTTTTTTTTTTTTATTTGAATCAGTGAGTGTTTTGTCACTCTGTGGTCAATGCTGATCCATATCACTAGTCAAATGACCACCTGCTGTGAGAAAAATGTTTTACTGACAGCTTTGTATAAAAGACAACAATGACCTGTACTGATTTGCATCAGCATTTTCACTTATAAGCAGTGTTTCTATAAGAAAACACTGGTATCATAGTAATTAGCAAAAGGCTTTTCATAGACTATTTCCTTATCATCAACATGGATTGGCTCAATAAGTGGTATATAAATGTCTCTGCCTTTCTCACTTCATGGTCTATATTAACAGAATGCTACTTGGAACACTGCAGAAATTCCAGATGCTTCTCCAGTGAGTAAGAATAAACCTTAACTTAGCTATGGAATAACTGCATAAGCTTTTTTCAATTTTCTAAATGTCTAATGTGAACATAGTAGGTATACACAAATCTTATAGATGTCTGGTCTGAATTTGTCACAGTGGTCTCATACCTTATTCTCAGAAAATGAACCACTGTATAATGAATTTGAATTGATGTTTTTCCTTATAGATCATTTTGAGGTGGTTCATCTTAGTAGCTACCTGTATCTAAAGTATATCATGGTGAGTTTTTCACTAATATATATTATTTTTAATATTTTAAAATATTTTATTTTATTTATTTATTTATTTATTTTTGCTTTACAGAAGTGAACTTCATGTCAATTAAAAATTCAAGAAAAGCAAGACATTTTATCACGGTCTGGTTTAAAATTTGGGTAAGTTGTGTTGTGTAATGTCTCTGATATACTTTACTAAAAATGCTACCCTAAAATTAGTTGTTTTTGGTACATTATGTCCTGAAATCGACTATAATAATGTTGATTTCATGATATATAGAAAATTGATATATAGAAAATTCGCAGATGTAGTGATTTTATACACTGGTATATAAACAGAGCAAACTTCCACTAGTCGGGAAACAGAATTTTTGCATTCTGTACTGCGTTGGAAAAAAACATTGAAATTTGCACTGAATGCAAATTTATCATAAAACTAGAATTTTTAGTGGCACTGCGGCATTTGTGTATACAGTATATATTTAGTAATGGCAGCTGGTGATGATATTAGGTGGGAGGGCTAAAATATAATATCTTTCAATAGCAATAAAACTATTAGGATTAGGACCAATACTTTATATCCAGTGGTCTCACTGATAATAATAATAATAATAATAATAATAATAATCTGTAAGTTACACTGGAAAAGAGTGTTTGTTAAATGTAATGCTGTAAATGTAGATAATATTGGGGCAAATTATCACACACCACACCAAACCACACCATACCACACCACACACACACACACACACACACACACACACACACACACACACACACACACACACAATTAAATAAGATAGGGAGCTGCATTAGTGATTTATAATTTTTTTTTCTTTTCAACCTACAACGCTGGGCTTACAGTTAGCCCACAGCCTCCCTTCATATCATTCTTTGTGTTTTCATGTACCTGACTGTATATACATGCTATTTTCCATCTACAGGAAAAAAGACTCCTTAGAATCATCATGGCAGTCAATGTAGATAACTGCACCTCCATCTCATCCAACTGTTCCAACAACACTGTAATGCATACTACATATGATAATTTTGTGTGTTTAATTATCTTCTACATTCATGTAGTGGTGATATGCATTATCATCCTCCCCCTCAACATTTGGGCTTTTTGGCTCATTATGAAGACAACAACCACACAGAGGGACTCTGCATCCTCTGAACTCTTGCATTTTAACCTGATCTTCGCATCTGTAATGTTTTGCATAGCTTTTGTTTTTAGTGGTTTATTCACATTTATCATGTCAAACAATTTTTTACAATATATTTCAGGTTGCATTTTGAGTATTGGCTTAATGGCACAAGCTCAATTCCACACCTGGATCTGTTTGAAACATTATCTGGCTGTAGTTCACCCCATCTTCTACCTGAAGCTGAAACACAAAATGTACGAAATGGTGTGGGTGAGTTTCACCTGGGTTACATCCAGTGTTTTTGGAGGAATATGTATTTTTATGCAACAAGAAACTGGTATATTTTTATTTATTATACATTTTTTTGGGTTGATTGTATTAATACTCTTCTGTGGTGTGGCTACATTAGCAACGCTAAAGAAACCTAATCCAGGTGAGGGAGAAAGGAGAAAAATGCACCATCAGAAAGTTAAAGCTTTCAGAATAATTGCATTGACCATGGTGGTGTTAATTATTACTTACTGCCCATATATATGTTTAGTATTATTCTGGCGTCAAATACATCCTGAAATAATGTGTATAGCCCAATCTGTTTTAGTCACTCTCCTTTTGCCTGGAGCTGTCTTTCAGTCACTGCTCTACATCTCACGCTTCTTCAAAACATAAGGTATGCTATCCTAAGAACATCTACAGAAACAAGAAAAGGTATGGCAGATTCTAAAAACTCTGCTCTATGTTGAAAGGGTTTTGTGTGTCCATTTCATGTCGTTTACAAAATATGACAAAACTTTTATAATTTATTATAACTTATTTTAGGTGGAATATATTATGGTATTTATTATATTCTTGTTTATATTATCTATGTTATATTGTAGAGTGTCCATAATATCAGTTTAGAAGATTAAACATTGTGATTTAATTATAATATTGATATAGTTGCTTTTGTCACTTATGCTGTTTTATATAATTGTATTTAATTATGCTAAATATTTTGTTTATTCACCTACATTTTGTATAGTCCGGGCACTAAAGATAAAGTCATTTTACTCCCCAAAATAGACAAATATTAGTGTTTAAACTACTGAAAACATTAAACTGCTCACCACACATTTTACTTATATTTCCAATTGTAAATGTATGGCCATTTCAAGCATGAAATAAACAGCAACAAACAGAAGCATGCATTGAGACTGTTGTCTTTTTTAAACTTCTTGCACCTGCTGTCTCAAGAAGACACTGCTATTAAATATTTTAAAGTTTGTTTATGCTATATCTGCCCAACATGCTATCTTTAAGACATATATACAAAATATATAAGTATAAATTGTATTAATATACTGTATTACAGTACAAATGTGCACAAAACATTAAATGTGTTACTTATTTTAAAAAAGGGAAAGAATTTATAAGCCTGTTTGTTATGTAACAGATGATGGGATGATGGGATGATGTGGTAGGATACATGATATTCATGTTATTATATAATATGTTCTGATGGGTTTTTCTATGGAGCACAGATGCAGAAAGGTAATCAGGCAGGCAGAAAAGGTCATCAGTGACAGGGATCAAGAAGAGACCAAAACAGGGTAACCAGGAAATCTGAGAAACGGATAGTATTAGGGAATTGGAAATATACTGTACATATGCTAAGTTTACTAGTCTGACTGAGCTAACAGACACCCACAAGGTAGCATCACTTTAATTGACAGGGCAGAAAGGAGAGCCATCCTTCTCACTCAGAGATCAGGGCCTGTTTTGGTATTTCAGATTTCCAGACACGGATGGCTTTGGCATCATCAGGGTTTAAGCTTCTGATATGTTGATGATGAGATGAAAACTTTACAGTTGTGCCATTTTGAAACATCTTAATTGCTATATTTTTTAAAATAACAGCCGCAACATGTATTTCCTACTCTGAAAATAAAGTGACCATTAATACCATGTTTGCCAGGTTATAGGCACATAGACCTGACAAACCTGGCACATGTGGTCATTTTATTTACAGTGTAGCTGGAAAACATAAAGGCATAAGCACTGACATATTGTGTGATGTAATATACACTGTTACAGGATATATACTCATTAAATTAGATCTGGAGTTAAGCATTTGTGACTGTAGGTAATAAATAATTTTTTAGTAGATAATAAATTATGTTACATTATAGAATAAAATAGTAAATTCATTATAAATACACATTTTTAACACTCACTCTCTGGCTCTGTAAGCAGAACAGAAGCAAACGATGTTGATCATCAAATTCTGACCAATCAGGGCAATGACTTGTCTTTATTTGTCCATCAATAATGCTTTCATTTAATGCAGAAAAAACGTCTCTTGAGCTATCATTCCAGCATATCCACGAAAACCCAGCCTGGTTCTACAATTAAGCAATATCGCATGAGCAAGAGTGCAGTTTTACTGAATACCGGCATGGCACGTGCCGAAATTCAGTATACCAGCACAACTGGCAGTGTAATATTGCTTAATTATACAACAGTTTTATAAATAAGAAATTAATATTGAGTAACTAACATTTCAGACTAAATATAAACACCTAATTTGTTTATCTTTGCTCCATGCACGAAAATAGATCCTAAAGATGCCACACTCACTTTGTAGCCTGTTGACTAGCTGGCTAGCTAGCTCACATTGATTTGTACATTCCCATTAATGGCTTCCCTTGTTCCTTTTCATCTTTATCTGATGAGCATCCATATTTTAAGTCAGAAGTTATATTCATGAAAAATGTGTCATGTGTGATGTCGCTGATGATGTTGCTAACTACTGTGGTAACTGTAGTTTCAGTGGGAGTGTTGCCAGAATTGGAATTTTACATGGCGAACACAGACAAGTAGAGTGATAACAACAGTGAAACGTCCCAGTGCGTTTATCATAAATAATGAAATGCCGCTCGTCTATTCAAATTAGTGGACTGGAACTAACTGTTGTATTATACGTAACAAACAGTTACTTACACATTGTGAGACTTTGGTGAGATTTGGCCAATTTCCTCTGACTTTTCTTATCAACAAGGCGTTTCCACCCACAGAACCATCGCTCACTCAATGTTTTTTGTTTTTCGCACCATTCTGTGTAAACTCTAGAGACTGTTTTGTATGAAAATCCCAGATGAGCAGTTTCTGAAATACTCCAACCTGACCATCTGGCACCAACATCCATGCCACAATCAAAGTCACAGAGGTCACACTTTTTCCCTAGTATGATGTTTGGTGTGAATATCATCTGAAACTCAGACATGTATCTGCATGATTTTAAGCATTGTGCTGCTGCCACATGATTGGCTGATTGGATAACTGCATAAATGTGCAGGTGTACAGGTGTTCCTATTAAAGTGGATGGTGAGTGTAGGTCTGTTCTCTGTTTTTAATATGTAGATTTATTCTATAGAATGTGTAAGTTATGTGCTGTTTCAGGCCTTCTGTGTTTGTGTTAAGTGGTTATTAGTCTATTATATACAGTATATACTGCAGGCCTGACTGAGATTTTTGATCGAATATGACACTAAAGGCTGTTCATGGCATCAGTAAATCAACTTCAATAACAGGACTTGAACACATATTAAGGGGTTGGCAAAAGTAATGTTCTATAATTAATTTCTTACAGCAGTAACGACAATAACAGGGTTTATAAAATCTTTATCATTTTCCAAATTCATGACAATTTTTAATAAAATTTTCTGAAAATGTGCAGTTGTTGAGGAGCTTGAGTGGCCTGCACAAAACCATGATCTCAACCCCACTGAACACCTTTGGGATGAATTGGAATGATGGCTGCCCACTAGGCCTTCTTGCCCAACATCAGTGCCCAACATTTGTACTCTAGTGGCTGAATATGCAAATCCCCACAGCCATGCTCCAAAATGGAAAGCTTTATCAGAAGAGTGGGGGTTATTATAACTATATAATATTAATGCTCATGGTTTTGGAATGAGATACTAAGCAATACAATACTAAGGTGTCCATATATGTTTGGCCGTATAGTGCATTCCCATAGAGTAGATATAAAAAGTCTACACACCCCTGTTAAAATGGCAGGTTTTTGTGATGTAAAAAAATGAAACCAAGATAAATCATGTCCGAACTTTTCCACCCTCAATGTGAAATTACAACATATAAAAATGAAGTGGAAAAACAATAAGAAACATTTTAGGGAAAAATAGGAAAAATATAAAACTTTATTATCTTGGTTTCATTTTTCTACATCACAAAAACCTTCCATTTCAACAGGGGTGTGTAGACTTTTTATATCCACTGTATATTCTATCTAATACAGCTATTGTGGCTGCCCCTTAAAACTGCTAAATTGCTTCAGTATGCGTGTATGACTGTGTGTGTGTGTGTGTGTGTGTGTGTGTGTGTGTGTGTGTGTGTGTGTGTGTCTGTGGTGGTGGTGGGGGGGTGTTTGGGTAATGAAGTATTGGAGAGGACTAGTAAAAAAAACAACAACAAAAATAACTATAGGCCTGAAAAAACAGCTGTGACAAACATGCATGAGGTTGGATTTTATTTGAATCAATGAGTGTTTTGTCATTCTGTGGTCAACGCTGATCTATCCATATATCATATCACTAGTCAAATGATCATCTGCTCTGAGAAAAATGTTTAGCAGCTTTATATAAAAAGGCAGCAATGATCTTCACTAATTTGCATCAGTGGCTCGACTTTCCTCATGTTTCTTCAATGACTAAACAGAAGTTAGCTGTGGGATAACTGGATGGTGTGTAAGCTTTTAAATTTTTTCTAACTATTTGGACCTAATGTGAACTTTGTTTACTACCTACATTGTAGGTACACACAAATCTTACAGATGTCTGGTTTGAATTTTGCCTCTATGACATCTATTAAAAATTCAAGAGAAACGAAAAATTGTGTCACAGTCTACATTAAAATGTGGGTAAGATGTGTTGTGTTACGTTATTGATATACTTAACTAAAAATCATTTTGAAGTCAAACATACTTATATGCATTAGAAATGCCAATTACCCTAACGCAAATACGATTCTCTATACAGTCCCCTCCAAAAGTATTGGAATGGAAAGGCCACTTCTTTTGTTTTTGCTAGACACTGAATACATTTGGGTTTGAGATCAAAAGATGGATATGAGATGATAGATCAGAATTTCAGCTTTCATTTCCTGATATGTACATGTAGATGTTTTAAACAACTTAGAATATGGCACCTTTGGTGGTAGTCCACCCAATTTTTAGGTAAGCAAAAGGAGCAGATAGTCTTAAGTAAATTAAAGTTTAAAAAAAAAACAAAAAAAAAAACACTGTGGTTACTCATTGGTCTGGATTGGTTGTCAATAACTGTTGCATTCTTCTTTTCTGATGCTTTTCCAGGCTTGTACTGCAGCTTCTTTCAGTTTGTTTTGGGGGGTTTCTTCCTTCAGTCTCTGCTACATGCTCAATTGGGTTAAGGTCTAGTGACTGACTTGGCCAGTCAAACAAGTTTCACTTTTTTGCCATGATGAAGTCCTGTGTTGTGTTGGCAGTGTGTTTTGGGTCATTGTCTTGCTGCATGATGAAGTTCCTCCCAATTAAATTGGAGGTAAATTGGCAGACAGAATGTTTCTGTAGACTTCTGAATTCATTCTGCTGCTACCGTCATGAGTTACATCATCAGTAAAGATTAGTGGTCCCATTCCAGAAGCAGCCCTGCAAGCCCAAGCCATGACACTACCTCCATCGTGCTTGACCGATGAGCTTGTATGTTTTGGATCATGAGCAGATCCTTGCTTTCTCCACACTTTGGCCTTTCCATCACTTTGGTAGAAGTTCATCTAGGTTCCAGAAATTTCGTGGTTCATCTCTGTATTTCTTTGTGAATTCGAATCTGGCCTTCTGATTCTTACTGCTGATGAGTGGTTTGCATCTTGTGGTTCTTCAAATGGTGTGCCCTGTGGAGGGTGTTGGTGATGTCACTGTTGTTTTTGGGTTTTTCTTTACAGCTCTCACAAAGTTTCTGTCATCAACTTCTGTTGTTTTCTTTGGCTGACCTGTTTGATGTCTGGTTGTTAGTACACCTGTGGTTTCTTTCTTTTTCAGGACATCCCAAATTGTTGTACTGGTTATGCCTAATGGTTGTGCAATCTTCTGATCAATTTTCCCTCTTTTCTTCAACTTCAAAATGGTTTGCTTTTCACCCATAGGCAGCTCTCTGCTCTTCATGTTGGTTTAACCTTTTTAACAACAAATGCAGTCAGAGGCAAAACCCAGGGCTTAAACCAAGAGTAAACATTCAGAGCTATTAATTGTTTAAACAATCAATCTAACAGGCCACACCTGGGCAACATGAAACACCTGTCAGGCAAGTTCCAATATTTTTTCAAGACTTGAAAAAGGGGTGGGTTCAAACAAAACACATCTAGATGTTAATATATAGAAATGAAAGCTGAAATTCTGATCTATCGTCTCATATTAATCAAATGTTTTCAGTGTATGTTAAAAACAAAATAATTGGCCATGCGATTCCATTAGTTTCAGAGGGGAAACCAGAGCCAGCCCTTTTTTTTCCTTTTTTTTTTTTTTTTAAATCATAATTCATATAAAATGCAATGAAATCACCATTGACTTCCCTTTCATTCATTTGCCTTAGATCAGGTTTGAATGGTTCCATAATGGATTATATAGAATTATCAAGTGGCTCGCATTACTGCCTCACAGTTTGATCCTGAGCTCAGGTTACTGTCTGTGTCCTAATTTCCTAATTAAATCAGGCCTCAAAATCTAAATGACAACAATCTGACCTAAGTCCACTCAAATCACACGTGCACACACACACACACACACACACACACACACACACACACATCAGATACTAAGAACATTATTTAAAGGTATGTATTTAGAGGTAACAAGTAATAAACAAGCTCTAAAATTACCTAATCAGCAGCAAAAATATATACAGTTTCTCATAAAAGTAAAACGACTTTATTGTCAGAGCTTTCATATGTGAAATATGATTTTTTTTTTGTTTGTTTGTTTGTTTGTTTGTTTTTGTTTTAAGATGCCAGAGTTTCATGGAACCCCTTTAACCTTGTTATCATAAATAAATAAAAAAAGATTAAAAAAAAAAAAAAAAAACTCTTAACATGGAGTCAAAGTGCGAAGTCCTGCTAAGTTGGCTTCACCAAGATGGCGACACCGTTGACATGTTTACTTTACGACCCCAAAAAAAAGGAAAGTAGAGTTTCGTATCTGTGGTTTGTGTGTGACTCGCGCATGAACAGCAGCGTCATCAGTATGGGCGGAAGTGTGAACTGAGCAAAAAGCCAAACCTGCATACTACCATACTATGACAAAGTAGTACGATACCAATGCAAGTCACTCTAGGCTACTATTTAGTGCAGTAGTATACACCTTTGGCTAGTTCTGTTTTTTGGACACATAATACGGAGGCAAATGGAGGTAAGCTTAGCGTGTTGCTTTAGTCTTCCCTGTTTTTTTAAAGCAAATCTGACACAATCTAGTATACACATTTGCCTTTTTGCAACAATTTACTTTCTGACTACAGAGTTAATGCGAGCTGCAGGTGTTCCTCTCTATCATTTATGCATATATTTTGACGTGTGTGTTATAGTCTGTGTATACAATGTGAGAAAAAGAGGTGTCCGTTTAAAGGTGCTGCTCTAAAAGTATCTGAAATCCCTGTGGGTTGGACAGGTACACAGGAAGCTGCTGAATTCTGTGGAGCGGTGTGTGGATGAAGCCCTGGAGGGCATAGTGAGCAGCAATGGGGGACTGATGCTCCTGAGGGGTCACAGGGTGGCACTGCGCTCTGACCTCCACAACCTGAAGGGAAAAGTGGCACTGATCTCTGGGGGTGGCTCAGGACATGAACCTGCACATGCCGGTAAATGCTGAGTTCTTAATGTCCTGCTCCCTCTGAAGTGAGACAGTGTTTTCTGATGATAACATGTTACTCAGAGTGTTTAGTTGTCTAAAATGGTTTCATGGTGGTTTTTAATGTGCTTGGGTTTAGAGGTGGCACAAAAATGACTTCCTATAGTATTTGACAGAAACACCTAATTTTAGACCTTGAACACTTAATAAAATGTTTTACATATCAGTAAAATATTTTACATATTAATGACATATTTTCACATATCATAGAGCTGTTGAATTCTCTATTCAGAAGGTGCTGATTATTTTTTCTATAACAGCAGTTCTGACACTAGTGCTGGTTATAATGCAGATCACTGTTTTATTTTAATGTGCTCATTCTACGACATTATCATTTCTATAGTAACAATTCATTCACAGCATGGCAGATGCTAAAAATAACTAAGGCTAATAATAAAAGGGTTAAAAACCCTATAAATCCAATCAATAAACACTGCTATAGAAGGAGACTCCAATGTAAGTGCTTTGTAACAGTCAGAGGTAAAGCTGCATTTTTTTCCTGGTCTTATTAACTTCAAGAGAAAGTTACTGTTTATAGCTGCTATAACTTATGTTGTTTCGTGGACACTGAACAACATTAAGTGTAATTATAAACTACACCAAGTATGTTGTGTTGTTCTTTAATAAATAAAAAATTATAGATGTCCCTAACCCTCTAACTCAAAAACAAATAATATATTAACATTGGAAAATCATTGGATGTTGAAATGTTCAGTGGAACGTTGTGGTAGTCCATAGATGTTAACACTGAAATATTCCTTTCAGGCTACATTGGAAGAGGGATGCTATCAGCTGCTGTAGCAGGAGCAGTGTTTTCCTCCCCTCCTCCTGGCAGTATTCTGGCAGCCATCATGACCCTCTGGCAGAGTGGTACTTCAGGTGTCCTGCTGCTGGTTAAGAACTACACAGGTGACCGCCTGAACTTTGGCCTAGCTGCGGAAAAAGCACGGGCACAAGGAGTCCCCGTGGACATGGTGGTTGTGGCTGATGACTGTGCTTTTAATCAGCCCAGCAAAGCAGGCAGGAGAGGACTCTGTGGAACTGTGTTTATTCATAAGGTACAGATCTCAGCTCACTTTACAGATCTGTGATATGGAGAGGATGTGGTACACCAACAGTGCTGCTTTCATAACACCATTTTAAAGTCATCCGATAATCTTTGTTTACTTTAGAGAGTGTTGGTAATAGCTGCTCTCATATCTGCAGATATAAAAGTTGGAAACATCATATGGCATGGTTCTTTCTTGTGTTAATTATTCACTTTGTGTGTGTGTGTGTCAAATCTGTAGCTGGCTGGAGCACTGGCTGAGGAAAGCTGTCCACTAGATGTGATTGTTGCGAAAGTGTCAAAGGCAATAAAAAACATTGGTGAGAGTAATTAGCAAGCACATTAGATTCATTTTCACCAGGGAACTAAGCATAATCAAATATGTGCAATTTCACTGTGGTAGGGACTCTGGGTGTCAGTCTGTCTCCATGCAGTGTGCCAGGATGCCTACCCACCTTTCAACTTCTGCCAGGAGATATGGAGCTAGGACTGGGTACAAAATACAGAGAAGATTGAGAGAAGTCCATATTTATGACCTTATTGTGTTAAATGATTTACAAATTGCTTTAGTATGTTAATAAATTATTGAACAGAGCACGCCTGTGTCTCTGCAGGAATCCATGGAGAGCCGGGCATTAAAAAGTCCAAGGTCAGTCAACTAATTTTTTTTTTTTTTTTTTTTTTTTTTTTTTAATATAAATACTGAAGTTGTTGATTAGTGTCCTCACTGGTTCCATTTATACTAGTTTCAACTTGATTCAATTTTATTTAAATTCAAATGCTTTTATTTTAATGTATATTACATTTTTAGTCACACATGCATACAAGCATATATTGTACATTACAAATGTAATAAATATTGTATATTTTGACATTGGTTTTACTGATAAAGGAGGAGGAAGTGGTAATAATGCACATTGCCCATTAAGCGTCCAAAGTAACACATAAAAATTACACTCACTGAGCACTATTAGGAACATCTGTATACCTACTCGTTCATGCAATTATCTAATCAGCCAATCGTGTGGCAGGAATACAATGCATAAATTCATGCAGACTGTCAGAATGGGGGAAAAAATGTGATCTCGGTGATTTTGACCGAGGCATGATTGTTTGTGCTAGATGGGCTGGTTTGAGTATTTCTATAATTGCTGATATCCTGGGAATTTTTATTTGAGTATTGTTGCTGACCATGTGCATCCCTTCAGGGACACAAGTTACCCATTTTCTAATGGCTATTTCCAGCATGATAATGCACCATGTCACAAAGCAAAAGTTGACAAGACAATGAGTTCAGTGTTCTACAGTGGCCTTTCCAGTCACTGGATCTGATTCCATTAGAACACCTTTGGGATGTGGTAGAACGGGAGATTCACAGCATGAAAGTGCACCTGAAAAATCTGCATGAACTGCGTGATGCAATTCAACATGGACCAGAATCTCAAAGGAATGTTTCCAACATCTTGTGGAATCCATGCCATAAAGAATTGAGACTGTTTTGAGAGCAAAGGGAGGCCCTACCCAGTATTAGTATAGTGTTCCTAATAAAGTGAGTGCTCTGTTTATATTAGACATATTATATTAGAAAAATGAGATCCTTCTGAAATAGAGCTTGATGGTATACTGTTGGCTTTACTATATGTGGATCGATTGCTTTATGTTCAGATGGCCTCTGCTGATGAGGTTGTCAAGACTATGATTGATCACATGACTGACCCTTCCAGCCAATCACATCTGCCACTGAAATCAGGTAGGCTGTAAGGCACAGGAGTTTTGGTGTAATAATACTTTCTTCCATATGTCATGTGTGAAGCTGTGTGGTTTTCTGTTACAGGTGACAGTGTGGTCCTCTGTGTGAATAATCTTGGTGCTCTATCCTGTTTGGAGATGGCTGTTGTCACCAGAGCTGCCATCAGCTGTTTAAGTGAGATTTAAATGAGACATTTATGTTTACACGTTTAGCACAAGACTTTATTTTTAATAAATTAGGTTTAAAAGCAAAGGTTTGAAAGAAGATACAGTCCAAACAGTTGAGGGTCATGCTCAAGGGCCCAGTAGTAGGTCTCTGGCAGTCCTGAGACTTGAACTTGTGGTGGACAGTTAGGAACAATGTGGAGGTTTCCATAGCCTCAAGTTTTATGTTCTTGACACAAACTTATCAGTAACTATCAAGTTACAAAAGCTGTTTCTGTGTAAGGCAAGCTATATCTACATTATTAAATAGGCATTATTTTTATATACCACTTATGTCATACTTTAAATAAAAGTTTGCATTACCATGCATTATTTGATGTATCTGTGGCTATCTGTAGTGGGACGAGGCGTGCAGGTTGCCAGGGTGATGTCTGGCTCATTCATGACGTCGCTGGAGATGGCGGGCGTGTCTCTGTCTTTCATGAGAGTGGATGAGGAGATACTCCGACTGTTTGGTGAGTTCAGTTCATCTAAACTCACAGGTATTATAGCAGACATTTTCATCTCATTAGCATTTCCTGCAGCCAAGAATATTGTGCTCTATTAACTTCTAAAGTGAGACTGAGTTCTTAAGGCAAGACACTACAGGTGAAAGTGACGGTTTTGGTCGCATTAATAATCTTTTTTTATTTTTTGGATAATTTGCATCTATAACTTGTTCTCTTTCACTGTAGTAATAACAAATCTAAAAATATGTTTCACTATTTTTGCACGCTTGCAACCACAGCATTAGCAACTTTGGAAACTTCACTCTACCCCATTTAGCACAATAACACCATATCAGTGTCATGCATGTCATTATAGCATACATGTCAGTTTCCTTTCTAAATCTTACAGACTACAGTGGAAGCACTTGACATCACTTTGTATGTATACTTAAAACATTTTTAACATTCAGAACAAAAAATTTCAGTTTCCATTAGGTTAAAAAAAACTGTCAGCAATCGATTGGAAAAGATTGATTGTGATATAATTTATTTAAAAAAAAATCTGTGGTGTCTTGCTTTAACACATTCAGACCATATAATGATGACAGTTGTAATAGTAAACTATTTATTACCGAAAGAACCGCACAAGTATATTAGTCAAGAGGTAGGCAATGCCAGGCATGCCATAGTTTATGGAGGAGGGCCACACTTTCAGCTTCTTTCCACTACTGGAAGCAATGAATTGTATGTTAGAATTTGATTAGTACCAAATACTTCAGTAATGACCACCTCCATAAGGAAAATAACACACCACTGTTACAAATTCTGACCAGAGACTCTATTCAGTAAGTCAATTTAGTTAAATCTGTAACAATAATATCCTGATTTATTTATCGCCCCTAACTTATGCAGATGCTAAAACCTCAGCGCCTGCCTGGCCCAACCTCAGCAGTGAGTGTTTAAGTGGGAGGAACCTGTATGTGGAGCCCACAGCGAGACCAGCTGCCGCTGAGACAAAACCTGAACAAGGTGGAGACTTAAATAATTAAATGTGGGCTACCTCCAAACCTCATCTTTTTCAATTCTCGTCAATCTCATATTATCTATCTCACAGCCATGGGGTAATGACAAAATACAAAATGTTTGCTTGTTATGAGCTTATATACTACGATATACAGAACTACTAATTATTTATTATTAACTTGCACTCAGTATTATATAGTATAGTAGATTCTGTGTGTGTTACATTTGGAGGCATTTAAAATTAAGGTGTTAATTGAAATTTTCCATTTGCCATCAGGTCCATTTTCTTCTGTGGCATGTCTAGCTTTGGAATCCATTTGCAAAGCCCTCTTACAACGGAAAGAGGAGCTCAATGCCCTGGATCGCGCAGCAGGGGATGGAGATTGTGGGAGCACACATGCTCTTGCTGCAACTGGTAGGCAGATGAGTCCACAAATTCATACACACATAATTTGTTGAGTATTTATTTATTGAGTTTCTTATTTTACATTAGTGTTTTTGAAAACATTCTACTGATGCATTATCTACTACAGCCATTGAAGAGTGGATGCAGACCACCACCGTGCCAGGAAGTCCGTGTCTACTCCTAACAGCCCTTGCTGGGTTGGTGGAGGAGAGAATGGGTGGATCTTCAGGAGCAGTATGGAAATGAATGTCTTGTATAATTTTTAAAAACACAACTGTGCTGCGTACAATGTTGTCTAATATTGAGGTCTGCTGTTACTGTCCTCCATTAGCTGTACAGTCTGTTCCTGACAGCAGCTGCGCCCCACCTAAGGGAAAGTTGTGATGGAAAAGACTGGGCTAAAGCTGTACAGGCTGGGACTGAAGCTATGAAAAGGTAGCTATTAAGATCATTTCACTATCTTCAAATATCAATTGTACTAATTTAATGTTCCTTCTATAGGAATGTTTTGTAATTCACTGTACAAATTAATTAGACTAGCATGGTTTGAATATTGAGGGGTAAGGGGTTAAATCTTAGACAACAAGGGGGTGAGTTTAACTTAGAATTAAATTAGATGGAGTCTCCCTCCCTAATTATTAGATCCTATTTTCTGATAGGTACGGAGGTGCTGCGCCTGGCGACAGAACAATGGTAATTGTTTTATTTTTGCCCTATTTGACCTCTAATCAGGTAAATCAAGAAATGCAAATAGCATAAGAATATTGACATCCATGAGCACTTCTTTCTTTCACTTTCAGCTGGATGCACTGTGCCCTGCAGTGGATGAGTTGATGAAATTATCCACGGCTTCTCCAGGTGGCCATATTGCTGTACTACAGGCAGCAGTGGAGGTACAGTACACTAGCACTCAAGCAATTCTTCCTCTGTTTCCTTTATCCAATAATCCGTGCTCTCATTTGTATATCAGTTACATGATTATCATTGGTTCTTGCTTATTCACTTTTCAGTCCTGAGCTTGACATTAACTTTTGTTTTCTCTGAAACAGAAAGCAGAGTTGGGTGCACAGTCTACCCGTGAACTCACTGCCAAAGCAGGTCGAGCGAGTTACATTGCATCTAAACAGCTGACTCAGCCTGACCCTGGCGCTGTAGCTGTAGCTGCCATTCTCCGAGCAGTGTTTGATACTCTGAAAGGGAAGGACCAGTGATCTACACTGGTGTCATGGCATAAAACATGGATCAGAGAGGACGCTCTGCATTGTTGGGGGAAAGAGAGCATTCCAAAATAATCATAGATAATTTAGTGACTAATTGCACTGAAAGAACAGTATTTGAGTTGTATTCATTTGTTGAGTTCTGATAATGTACCCATTCTTCTTTTGTCATGGATTAAGTAGCATATTAATGATTGAAACAGGATGATGCAATGATAGAGCAGAATGGTTTCTTACTGGCATAGAGTTTACTTTATCTTATTGTTAGAGTTACATGCAGTGTACCATAATCAAATATTGAGTTTGTATCCTTATTGAAAACATAATCGCATAATTTAATCATCATTGCATAAGTCATTCTAAAATCAATGTGCCATTCAAGGAAGTTCCAGTCAAAATAATTTAAAAATGTGAATCAAAAACCTCCATATGTGCTTTAACTGTTGAATTTTGTTCCTTTCCTGTAAAAGAAACCACATAGAAAGATTACTGTGATACTTAATAATGATTTTTTTTTTTTTGGATCATTTAACATTGTTAACATTGTAAATGTAATAATATATCAAAATAAAATGTAATAAATTGAAATCTATTAAAATGTCTTGTTAATGTTACTGCATGAATATATGAATTTTCTAAATATATCTTACATTAGATGTCTTTTATTAAATAAAATTTGGTAGCACAAATAAAGATTTCTTAACAAAACAATTATAGCTGTTGACACTTAGAGATAGCAAAGCTAGAGAAGTGCCATAGAAACTCTTTCACACCTGTGTGCACAGTTCTTGAGTGTGAGTTTAAATATAGAGTCAGGAAATTAAGCAACCAGCACAGATGGAATACAGACCACTGGGACCTTGAATCAGAGATGCTTGTTTTAATTTTTACTTGAAGTTTGCCTTTCTCAGGTTCTTGCACTTTCTCACTCTTATCATTTTCTTACTTCCTGCTTCTTTATGCACACACACACATAGAGGAGGCAGCATGAGAAGTGGCACACGCTGAGTAACAAACCGACCTGAAAACTACCAGCATAAAGGTACATTCTTTAACAGTCTTTTACTCTGTACATGGCAACATTACTTTTACTGTCTGAAGCTGTCTTGAAGGATTTAACCGTCTATAAAGGTCACAATTTTATATCAACATTTGCAAAAAATGTTGGTGAAACCTGTGTTATTGATGGCTCGTGCTATGATTGGGTGCACTTTTATCTCATTTAAGTGTATATACTGGCTCTCAGGGCAGTAAATACAGAATAATATATAAATGTATATTTACAAAGAGATGTATATCAGACAAGTATACGCATGATGCATTTTCGTGATGTATATACTTATTACTTTTGTCTATCACTGGATAAATATTTTGCCCAGCAGCACATTATTCTTGTGGATTTGTGTAAAAATACAAAAACAAATTGGATTATTAAAAAAAAAAAAAAAAAGAGTCCGTTTAATGGCTGTTTGCATCCAGTTGTAGGTTTCCTGATTATGTTTTAAATATTTTTATTTAAAGTGTTAAAAAAAACGTGTAAAAAAAATGCTGACTAGTTTTTTAAGCTATCCAAGGAGGTAATAGGTAATATCACCAGGAAAGAACAATTGCTTACATATTAATAGATTATTATTTAAGGGGAATTCTAAAGATATTTTTGAGAGTAGTGTTGCTAAACCAAGCAGGAAATGAGAGCCTGCCTACAGATGAAAGTCAGCTAATCTGCTACTCTCGATATGCAAAGACATCGGTGCTGTTCTTTACCTGAAACACAGATCACAAGTTAAATGTGTGATAAGACATGCAACATATAAATATAAAAGAGGTTATATAGATTGCTCAGTCCAGGTATGATGATAACACTGTGGCAAGACTAGAACAATACTGGAACATTATTGATCTCTCTGTTACTCTGTTTCTCCTTTCAGATGGAGTTTGCCTGCAGTCATGTTGTCTGTAACTGGAGGCCTGAGAGTCTAGCAGAAGGTAAGACCTTGGAAATCTGTTCTAGATAATCTGCTTTTTTTTTTTTTTTTTTTTTTTTTTAACATTACAATGAATAGATATAATTTTACACCAAAATATTGCTTAAATGCATAAAAGACAGTCACTGAAAAAAAATAATAATAATATTCGATTGTATCGGTTGTAGTCATAATTCAAATGAACATTTGCTATGTGAAAGAAAATCATTTACAAATCGAACATTTATTGTGCCCAATACATCCAATCTATTTTTCCTGATCCTTCATTGTGTCTCTCAGGTCTTTCCTCCACACTGCCCTGTGGTTTGTCCAGAAAAAAATCAGAACATCCTTATGACAACCGCATTGCTGTCATTCCAAAACCTAGTGAGTTACTGGAATCCGCAATGCTACATATGGACTTTTTTTCTTTGTCCTGTTTGTGTCATTATTTCTGTTGGGCGGTGTTTTAAAAAGAAAATTGTGAGATGTGTGAGATGTTTTCTCAAGTTTTACTTTATATTAGCTTTAGTAGTATTAGTAATAGTAGTAATTTAATATATTAGAAAAAAAAGAAATAAAAATATTTTTATAGAAATTTCTTTTCGATTATATATGTGCATGTGTTCTTATTTGCTACCTACACCTTCGTTACTTTGTCAATAGTATCACCATCCCCACTCTGCTTAGTCCTCTGCAGTGTTTTAAATGTCATGTTAAAAATGCTTTCATTGCAAAGTTGTAAGATGATAAGTTCAAATCTAAAAAAACTTTCACTTCCTGTTGTGGGCGTAGGAACAAAGATGTAATGAAAGACTTTCCAGAAAGTGGGTGATCAGAGAAAAAATATTTACTGGAAACATGATATTTTCTTATTATATGCTGAGAGTATTTTTAATGGAGTTTGGGTTTTAAAATGTCGGTTCTGTCTACAGGCCCTCCTTTAACACCACCACCTGTACCTCCTCGTCGCTCAACGCAGAAACACACACGACCCATTTCAATGCCACCTCCAGTACCGCCTCGAGGTGAGGAAACACACATAGATTTCATAGATTTGATACATGCAACATGTATTATTTGGTAATTAATATTGTGGGTTAAGCAGCTACTTGCTAAGTAGAATTTTTGTGTAAGTACTGTATATGTGAATCTTCTATCTCACTCTAAGGACTGGAGGGCAAAGGACAGGCCAGTATTAAAGCCAATGTCAATGTGGTGTTACTCAAAGTAGGGAGTCTTGTGGACATAAACAAAGGTGAGCTCTTAATAGTTATACATGTACAGCTGTGTGTTAGGCTTAGATTATTTGCTTACTTATTCTTGGACTAATTTGCACTATCAGTGTGCATTTATACACAGAAAACTCTTAATAAATGAGCATCATTTTCTACTTAATTAAATAATTAACTAATATTAGTGAGCTTTTCTCAGCATCCAGTATACAGAGCATTCAGAAACCAGTGCACTGTGGGAAATGTAGAGCCGTCATGTCCTCTGTGAGCAACTCACAAACCAGCCCAAATACATCAGTAAGTGCCTACCAAATCAACCTTTTGAAGATTTATTGTGTATATTTATAATGCTAGATTAATTATTTGTTGGTATATGACTACTGTTATAACTCTCTCACTCTCTCTAACACTCTCCATAGACATGGTCTTGCGAGTTTTGCGGTAATCAGAATGTCCTCTCTCAGAGTGAGTTGAAAATGGGCCGTTCACCTCTGTGGACACCGCCAGGCAGAGATGTGCTCTATGTGGATGAGGAGATAGACACAGACTATGTGAACCTAGAGGATATGCTGGTGGTCTTCTGTGTGGACATTTCTGGTAGCATGAGCGTCACATCAGAGGTTACTCTTTGTCTAGTCCATAAGCTTTCTCCTATGTCCATCCAATATTTATTGTGCCTCCTCTTCTTAGGAAACTGATTTTGTTTTTCTCTCTTTGTCTCTTGCCTCAACATTTTATATCTCCGTCTCTGTTTCTCAATCTGTCACTCACTCAGGTGTCTCCTGGTAACAGCATGAGATCACCCACCTATGTGTCACGATTGCAGGTGACTAAGTAATTCTATTGCTACACTTTCCAAACAAAACTCTCAGTGCTACCACTGACTCCAAGTATAGCCCAGTATGAAGTGTCTCCAGAGTATGTCAGTTTTTTGGAGAAGTGAAGCTGATATCTGTATTCTCTGGGCTAGGTTTCACCCTGGAGCTGGTTGTAGACCCCGAACAATTGCAGTATTTGCAAATTGGTGAAGCCTGCTTGGGTGGAACTGTTGTACAGTGTTAGTGTTGGCACCTCACAGCTCTGAGGTCCCCAGTTTGATCCCCAGTTTCACATGTTCTCCCATGTCCTTGTGGGTTTCCTCTGTAGCCAGTAGGTGGTTTGGCTACTCTAAATTGCCCCTAGTTGTGAATGTTTGTATAATGGCCTGTGATCAAACAGCATCCTCTCTATGTTGTACTCACGCCGTGCACCCTTTGATCCTGGAATAGGCTCCAGATCCAGTGTGACCCTGACCAGGTTACTGAAGATGAATGAATGAATGAAGCCAGCTTGTTTCTTGTTGCTATTTGTCTCCTCTAATTGTTTTTATATATTACATGCAGATGGATATTTGACAATTTCTTTGTTTTGTTTGTAGGGTGTCCAAGAGGCCCTACAGTTGGCACTGACCTCACTGCTAAAATCATCACCACACCGCCGTGTAGCACTGGTCACCTTTAATGATGAGGTAAAGAAACAAATAAGGGGGAGAGAGAGAGAGAGAGAGAGAGAGAAAATAGAAAAAAACCTCAGCAAAATCAGCACAGTACACAAAGCTTCTAGTGAAAAAATGTTTCTGTCCTTCATCAGCTGTGTAAGCAGCATGCTTCTATACATATATCAGTGGTGTAAGGTGTAGGATGTAAAAAAAAAAAAAAAAAACACCTGAAATTTCATTATTATGCAGCTGGACTGCACACATCTGTCAGAAAAAAAGAGACATTCTGACTACTTTAAATCAGATAGGCATGGAAATTTCTATTTGTGTTGCAACGTGTGTCAATGACAATGGCAATAAAATTAATAACATTATCATCCATCATCATAACACAATAACATCTTTGTCACTCCTCATCTGGAGTATTCCTAACCTCCTAAACTCATTCCATAGCACATCACTTAATATCTCCACTGATATTTATTCCAATATATCCTATTTCTTCCACCCTCTGCAGAGCTGTCCTCAGATCAGTGTTATCGACATTGATACCATTGCCATTGAAATCCCTGCAAACGTTTATCAATGATAATTCAGCACTGTGTGGGTTTGTGTTGTCAGGTAACAGTGTATGGGGATGGTACCGGAGTTCCTCTGTGTCTACGTGACTGGGCTCTGGTAGACTATGATCATGTGAGAGAGCAGGGAGAGAAGTACACCACACCACACTGCATTGCTGAGACCTTCCAGTGCCTCACACAAAAAGTCAAAGAGTGAGTATACATTTTTCATAGAATTTTACTCATTCACCTTCATACTCTTTCTACATCGGTCTTTCTCAGCCCATCAGAATGATGTTATTCTCTATTGTATGTCAGAAGTGGGCATTTAGCACATAATAAAAAAAAAAACTGATGTACACAGAGAATTACAGTACCAGGCAGAGTACAAGGTGCTTTGCCGTTTCATGTGCAATAATATGGTAGGAGAAATGATAAATAATAAGGCTGCACGTTTTGCAGTGTTACATCATTACTTCATCTGGGTGTTGAAGCAAAATGACTGATGTCAAGTCCTCAGAAGTGTCTTATGTTCTGTTATTGAATAATGATGTGTGCCTGCCATTACTAGGCAAGAAGAAAACCAACCTAGTGAACACTGTGTGTGTGTGTGTGTGTGTGTGTGTGTGTGTGTGTGTGTGTGTGTGTGTGTGTGTGTGTGTGTGTGTGTAGTGTGCAGTGTTTCAGATAGCCATCCTCAGTCTCTAGCAGTGAGAAGAAAAACATTACAACGGACATTTATTCAGCTGGCATGAACAGATGTTCTGATAAATTTGAGCATTTTATCAAGTGGCAAAATATCTTGCCATGTTACCTAACTGTAAGGGTTAGCGTCAAGGTTAATTGTGGTGGTTGCAGCTCTGTTGGCATGGCGTTTGAAAGCTCCTGATATCTTGCTGCAGTTTTGGTTACTTCTTTTGATCAGAGATTTGTGCTTTCACTTCACTTGAGAGTCTCGGCTTGATGTGAAATGGTTTTACATAATGAAGCAAGCCCTGTTTAAATTGTATGTCTCTTAGTTATATTTTATAATTGTCTTAACAGCTGCTGCTTTCTCAGGAATGATAATTTGGGGAATGTATATTGTGACATAGTGTTGAAAGTTTCTGTATAGCAATACTACGTTTTAAGAAGTACTCTCTTGAAAAAGAGGTCCTCATAAATTCTTTGGATAGTTAGGTGTTCTAGTTTTCTAAAATAGGTCTACTTGGAATCATTGGTTATAGGGGTCTACATAGAAACTTTTCTGGGTGCCTAAATAATGATAAACTAGAACCTGTTTACGTTGCTACATGGAATTATTTTTTCAACAGTTATCCAGTTTTTCAGCTAGACTGCAGTTTGTAGAGGAGGAAGTTGGATGGATAGAAATATGGTTTCTGTTTCTTTTTGCACTACTGCTACTGCAGTTCCTATAAATCCTCAAATCTATTTGTTACTCCACACCTTCTAACTTCTAACGTGTATTTTATAATGTACTGTACTTTATTTTATAATGTTTGTTTATCAGATATTATTTAATACTTGCTGCTCTTGAGTTTTGTACATTTTGTGCCTTGTAATGTTATGTGTTAGCAATTTGGCTGAGCCTCCCCACAAGCATTTCAGTGTACATACAAATGTCCTTGACATCCTGTGCAATTGATAAATAAACGACTTTGAATGAATGCGTGTACAGCCACCAGCAGTGTCCTTAATTGCAAGAAGGAAGGATGACTGGATGCTTCCTGAATATCAGCATTGTACAGGTTTAGTAATTTTGCGATTCATGTTGTTAGTGACAGTCTTACTATGTGTACTTCTCTGTCCACCTCTTTAAAACACCTTTAAAAAACCCTCAATGTTTATTTTGTGTTATTCCAGATTAAGAGAGCATGGAGCCACAGCGCTGGGTCCTGCAGCACTCGTCTCTGTTGCTATGGCCTCTCAGTTTGCAGGTTCAAAGGTGAGCTTTCGGTGTGTATTAATATTAATACACTTATGCCATATGTAGTCAGTGAGGTGTCTGAAGATTGTTCTCTCTGGTATCACTCTGACAAAAGAAAGACTGTGGTAGGAGTTGTGGTAGAATTGTACACTAGAGGAAGTTGCTTAAATTATAATGTATAGATATTTTATTGAACTTTTTTGTCTATGAATTATGAAACAAAAGATGTCTTCTCAGGATCGTGATGAATTAAGTGTGTAATTTTCACAATGTTAAACTGATTTTTAAAACTTCCCTTCTTGTCCTTTACATTAGCATTGTAGCAGCAGCAAACTTGATTTTAAACATTTCTTGGCTCATTGTCTATACATGTTTGGTAAAAGAAAAACTCTCATTTAATTTCTTGCTTAACTTTCTTTAAGCTTCTTTTTTACTATCTTTAAATCCTATTCTATATATTTGCTTGTAGGTCATAATTTGTACAGATGGACGGGCCAACATAGGCCTTGGCCAGTTAGAGCAGGAATCTGCAGCTTCAGTATATTTCTACAATCAGGTAGCCAGTCATGCAGCAGAAAAAGGGTGAGTCACAAACCTCTTCTGTAATCAAAATTCTGCTAAATATTAATAATAGTAACAAAATGTAATTGCGGATGTGTGCAGAGTGATTGTGTCAGTGATGACATTTGAGGGAGAGGACTGTAGCCTGGCAGAGGTGGGAAAACTAGCTGACCACACAGGAGGCAGGGTGAGTGAGCTACACACTATATTAGGCTCAGGCCATCTATAAATACCCTCTGACTCTGACTCTGAAACTAGAATCAACCTAAAAAACCATGAGTGAACTACAGTATATTTAAGCAATTTCTTTGCTTAACAGCAGTGCTGTTGTGCTGAATATATCAGCACGGATGCAAATGTGATATTGCTTTTATGCAACAGTGAAATGTACCAGTCCTGTTTTACCAAATATCAGCACCACCAGTAGTCCAATCAAATTAGTGGACCAGAACTAACTGTATAAATACATTTATACCACAGCGATATTGATTTATCAATTGATCTGCAAGTGTTGATTAATTTTCTTTAACAGCAGCTCTGACAATAGTGCCAGGTGTAATTCACCTCTCAGGTTTATAATAATGTGATCTTTCTAATGCACTATTGTTTCTATAGTAACAGCTAATTCACAGGGACTTGTATGGCAGAAATGCCACAATAATCAAAACCAAAAAATAAATAGATTACCAATAATGTTGTTATTTAACAAAGGAAAATGTATAATTGTTGATATGGTGAAGTATTTTTTTAAGGAGAGATTTCTTAATTATTTTAGAAGGAGTCTCTCATGTCAGTGCTTTGTAACAGTTAGAGGTAACGCTGTTCCTTTATGTTTTCCATCATGTAAAAATGTTCGGGACAGCAGGCTTTGCAAGCTGCATTTTTTTCTGTTGTATTAACTTTGAGAGAAAGTGGGGTAATGATTTTGTATATCTGCTGTAACACATCATAATAGGAAAATGTTTCATGGGGGTTCCACACATAAGTATAAATGGACCAAAAATATGATACACAATTCTTTACTAAATGAAAAAAGTTGTAACTGGCAAATTGCTGTGGTATAAGAGGAACAGAACTTTTCAGGACATGTTGTTATAGGAAAATAATCACCCCAGTCATTGATGGTTTTCTTATAACAGCATATCCTAAGTGTTATTCCCTACTTAATAGAATGATTTCTAAAAATATATATATTCTGTCTGCTTTCTATTTGTGATCTATTTGATGACTGGTGCTTTAAACTGTAACTAACATTTCTTAGGTGCAAACTTTTCAGTGACAAATCTTATGTTTTCAAATTAGCTTGAATTTGATTATTCTTCGTACTCTTCTACCCACTCAAACAGGATATAAATCAGAACAGTGGTATGGTTGCATATGTGCACTCCTCTCTCTTTCTAGATCAACAGAGTCAACATTTGTACAGTTGGATCAGAAATTCAGACTGCGCTGGCTGACAACATCTTAGCAACTAATGTTGAGGCAACGCTGCTTGCACCTAATGGCGTGTGAGTATCAGTTACTCCTAGAAGGAACTTTTCATATATTCGACTGTATACAACACGATATATCTGACTGTTGCATTTATGAAATTTAGAAAGTGAGGGACTGAAACTAAAACTAAATTGCTTTCAAGAGGATGCTTATTTTTACTTCAGTAGCGTTTTCTATCCTGTATTTTTTTTTCTGTTTCTATGCACTATGTTTCTATATAGTGCTTCCACCTGAACTAATGGATTTTAGCATTTTGTTCCTGCAGGTATTACCCTTTTGAGGAGGACAACCACAGGCTGGTTAGAGAGATTGGAAATGTCACAAGTGGAGTGGAGATCACTTTCCAGTTTGCTGTCAAACCAGACAAAGTTGAGAGTAAGTGAAGGGAAAATCTTCTTTCAAGTGTAAACAGATTGAGGAAGTTCACAGAATTCTTAAAAAAGTCGGACTGGCATTCTGAAAACTAGGTTTTTCTGTCTTTAATTTTATTTAGCTGTATATGTTTCTTTTATTTTTATAGCAGCCTTGTTTGTTTACTCTTTTTACCCATTTTATTTATTTTCCTTTTTCTTTCTTTTTCCAATTACTAAAGAATACAAGTATGACAGCAAAAAATGCATAAATAGTGCTAAATGGTCATATTTTGTGCAGGTTTCCAGAGAAGAGATAGAGTTCCCTTCCAGCTGCAGCTGTCTTTCAAAACTCGAGATTTGAAGAAAGTAACCAGAGTCATCACTCAGCAGAAGCGTGTGACCACCAGCAGGTAGCTCTGCACACAGAAATGCACAAACATTGTAAGAAATGAATCCAGTTAAGACAGAATACACGCCATTGCTCTATCTATAGCTGGGTGTGGGCAGGGAGCCTGAACATGGCTGTGCTGGGCGTTCACTGTGCCCAGCTATGTGCCCGACTCACCATGGAGGGCAGGATCCAGGAGGCTCAAAGTCAACTCAAAGCCCAGCAGGACCTCCTCAAAGACATCAGGTATGTTTGTGTCGGGGTTTGTGCTGAATCTGTGCATTATGGTTAAGTGAAACCTGTGCTTAATGCTAGTGAAAAGTTTTACTTGCAGTCTTTAGTCTGAATAACTTGAGTATACATTTTGCAACTCTCATTTAATGTGTCAAACAGTGAACAGAAGCCAAGTCCTAAAGAAGAGAGTGTCTATGGAAACTGGATCAGTACCATGAGTATGATCTGTGAGGACCTGAACCCAGATACACAGGTCAGAACATGGGCCCTCTTAACCAGTTACACACATTTAAATTTTAGAAGTCAAATCAAATGGGTTTTTATTGTCATTCCTCTATATAGCGTGTATACATTGGAACGAAATATCGTTTCTCCAGGCCATGGTGCAGCACATAACAATACACAAGACTACATAATGAGGAAATATACAACAGTGTGAGATGAGTGCAGGACAATAAACACAGAACAATATGAACTGTAAATTATTGAGTAGTGTATCAGAAATAAATGTAGCATGTATAAATGTACAAGCAGCTTGATCAATCTTTATTTTATTTTATAACTGAATTTCCAAGAAAAGAAAAAATATCCAATCCTGAGTGTCATGCCTGAAGAGTGTACAGATCGCATACTTTTTATTGTATACGTAAATGCATACGACACACACACCTTGTTATACACAAATGTTTCCAGAGCCTAAGTAGCATTCGTCTGTTACTATCTGCTCATCCACATGAGATGAAAATCTGCAGTGCATTGCTATCAGTCAGGTCATGGAGGCAGTGTTAGCGTACTTTCCCCTACTTTACTTTCTTCAGGGCAACAGAGATAGCACCACCATTTGCGCCAGACAAACACTTTCCACAGTACGTTCTGGAAGGTTAAGTACTACTCTCTGTATCTGTCTCTTTCTTTCTCTGTCATTCACACTCACTGCTGTTTGGCTCAGAAGATTTTCTTTCTTTCAGGGTTTGTCAGATGAGGCAGCAAAAGTGGTGTACCAGATGAAGAGGGTGAGAAGTGTGGGCCAGAGGGAGGAGAAAGCAGCTATGTTAGAAAGTTGAGCAGAAGGTGGACTTACTGACAGAAAAGCAATGACTGACATGACTAACAGCAGACCAGAAAACAGCTTGAACTCTCTGTGTATCAGTAATGGAATATTTTATCTCATATGCTGCTGGTCAGTAGGTAGCGATCCTTGTTAACATCAGTAACTAAGTTATGGAGGCTACAGACAACTGTATTTATCTAAAGGTCCTAATAAAATGTGTTGTTTTAATATATTGCTGAACAAAAAATTATATCCGGATGCACAATGTTTTTCTCATTACAGTATCTGGACAAGGACATGATGCAGACATTGCTTCATTATGTCTCATTCTGTTATTCATAAGATCGTTTAAAGGTCTATCAGATAGTCCAAGTTTGGGCAAAATTATTTTGGTTCAGTGGTGGCTTTCTTAAGCAGTTAGTATTTCATTAAGAACTTTTCATTTTAATTTTTTGTGAAGTCATATTTCAATAAATCCTAATTCACTGACTGACCTGGATTTTGCTGCAGACCACACTGTGGCTCAGTGTGTAGTGTTGGTACCTCACAGCTCCAGAGTTTGATCCTGAGGTTATTGTCTGTGTAGAGTTCTTCATGTTCTCCTTGTGTCTATGTGGGTTTCTTTTACATACACTGTATGGCCAAATGTAGGTGGACACCTCAGCATCACACCCATATGTGACACTTCCTCAAACTTTTAGCACAAAGTTGGAAGCACACAAGTGTATAGAATGTCTTTATATGCTGTAGCTTTAAGATTTGCCTTCACAGGAACTAAGGGGCTGAAACATGTTCCAGAATGGCAGTGCCCCTATGCACAGAGAGAGGTCTAAATCTGGAATGGGATCTTTTAAAAAGCACATATAGGTGTGGTGGTCAGGTGTCTGCAAACTTTTGGCCATAGTGAGTGTGTTAGTATGGGGTGTTTGTGTGTGATGCCCTGCAGTGGACCGATGATGATGTGATTTCCTGCCTTGCTCATATTATTCCTGGGATAGGCTCCAGATCCACCATAGCCTGGGAGGGGAGGTGAAGGGGAAAGGAAAACAAATAATGAATGCCACTTAAAACATTAAAAATACATTTTTGTGTATTTTAAAGCAATCTTTTAATAAATGATTTTGATTTTCTATCATCAAAAACTTCAGTTTATCAGTTTGTCAAAGTTTGTGTGTTCTGGCTTTTAAATTTCCAAATCCTGTTAGCTAATTTGACTTAAGGATATGGAATCTGTATGAGTAAAACAAGCAACGAAAGCAGTCCAATAATGTTTATTGTTCTATGAATTATGAGTAGTACTACCTGCTAACCCCCTGGGGATGGAGCACAGTTGAAATTTGAATCTAATCTTGTGAATGGAGCCATTGTTTATATTTCTCCTGCAAGCCACATATCCTTTTCACTATGCACACACACACAAGACAGCTCATACACAAATGTATTCAAAACCTGAGTGGCTTCTATTTTAGTTTTGTGTGTATGTGAGTGAAGTGCTGGTCATAACCATCTTCTTTCAGAAATTTTGTGACTGCAGAATACCCGTTGCTTTGAACTGTGGCAGCTGAACACACTGCAGCCATCTTCTTACTGGTCTCACTTCATATGCCATATCTCTTCTATCTTTGTGCTTGCATGGTTTATAACCTCCCAGAGTTCTTTCATGTGACCCCTACTATGAAGACAATCCACTGGCTTCCTGTCGCAGCATGAACCAAATTCAAAATGCTTTTCCTGGCATTCCAAGCATCAAAGGGAATTACACCACACTGTCCCTGCACCCTGGTTTAGAACTACACACCTTCTGGAGGTGAGGTCTGGTCTTCACTTAAGGGTGCTTGGTATGTCTCTTTCTAAGGTCTAAACATGCTCCTAGCACAAGATCTTGCTGCCTCAGCATCCTGGCTCCTCAATGGTGGAACGAGCTTCCCCTTTACTTCAAGCCATCCTGTATTTCTATCCCTTATGCAAAGGCCTAAAGGCATTTAACGTCAGGCTGTATCTAGTATAACACCTCAATTTCTTTTTTGCACTGACCTTGCATTAACTGCTTTTTGTATTAGTTACTGGTTTTAATTTATTGTATTATTAGTTATGCAATTAAATATGAAATTGTCTTTTTGTTACCAACTAGACCACTCGAGAATGTCTCTAAACAAGCATTTGTCTCTTGTCTTGTATATTCAGATTGAGAAAACAAGCAAGGGATTAAAAAAAAAAGAAAGAATTGTTAGAACAGAGAGTTTTGTGGTCAGGCAGGTTAGAGCACATTATATCCAATTCTATCAGCCAGAGAACATGCAGGCTTTCTCATCATACATGTGAACTAGGACTCTAAATCACACTAAATCCGATTTAAATCACACTGTTTAAAAGTGATTTAAATCAGAAAAGCAATTGTGTGTGTACTTGTGTCTTTTCTCATCTTCAAAAGTCTCAAGTGGAAAACTATAGAAAGGTAAAGTAAGACTATAACTAGGTTATATTGACCTAAGATTGTGAGTGGCATCAACAGGTTACAGCTTGAGGAGCTGAACATCCTCCTGTAGGTCTTCCGTAAAACAACTCATTAAGACGGGTGGAGGAGAAAGGCAAGAGCTGCCATGAACAGGTTAAATTCAGACAGGTACATCTTTGGGAACTTCCCCACAGGAGTTTCACAGCCTCAGACTATATAAAGAGGAGTTAGAGAACAGAGCAGGGTTGTGGCTCTGAGATGAGCAAGGGAGGAGGGAAGACAACGTAGATAAGAAGTGAACATCCTAATTAAGAAGCTTTCCTAAGATTAATCCCTGCATTTGGAGGAGGTAAGACTGGGGTATCTACCAAAAGGATGTGAATACTGAATAGTAAAGATCTCAGCTGACAGTCACAGGAGAAAAAATAAAATAAAACCACTCTAGAGAGCAGTTATTGTAGTTAACTCTTTAATGGATTTAAATTGATTTAAAATTTTCTTTTTTGTTGTTTTATTGTGAAGATATTTTGACTGTAATAAAATGTCTTTCATGGCAAGTGCAATATTAGACTCATATATATATGAAAGACTGTACATAGAATCACTTTTGGTTCTATGAGAATGTATGGGAATTGAGATGTAAAGGAATAAATAGACTTAAGTGCACACTGGTGATCTCTTAGATAAAGCAGATGTACTCAATTAGACATCTGTTGACCTATTAAATTATCAGCTGTGGTTTGACATTTTAACAGTTAGCAACATAACTCTCAGCAGTTTTAATTCTAATCAACCTTAGTCTAAATATGCATGTAAAGGTTACACAGTTTTTGAAATAGACATTGAGGTCTCAATTGTTAGAAAATACTTCCAGAGAAACCTTACAAAAATTCCATCCAAGCCCTGAGCTTTTGCTAAGTTAACAGATATTCCAACTTCTTAACTTTTTCTTACTTATTACACTTGCCTGTGCTCCTCTTTCCCCCAATCCACTCGCCTCTCTTTGTTTGCCTCAACTCAATTCTTTCCCTCCTTCCACCTCACTCCACTTTCTCAATGTATGTAGAGCTATGCTATACCCGGGTAGCTTCCTCTCTGAGAAGCAGTTCCAGTGCTCCATCTGTTTAGATGTCTTTGACAATCCGTTCTCCACCCCATGCGGCCATAGTTATTGCATGAACTGCATCGGACAGTACTGGAATGGAGTCAAACTCTATCAGTGCCCATTGTGCAAGGAAAGTTTTAAGAAGAAACCTGAGCTCCACATCAACCGCACTCTTCGTGAGATCACAGAGCAGTTCGAGAAGATGAAGGGGGAAGCTGGGGCATGTGGTGGGCTTGGGAGAGGAGAATTGCAAGGAAGAGGGATGGAGAAAAGGGCTCTAAAACAAGGCCAACTGCCTGGGGATCTCTTTATTGAAATGAAGCATACTTCATACTTCAAGCACACTTCACTACTGAAACTCATGACAGTCAGTCACCAGAGATGAATGGGAATGATTCTGATAGCACATGGCCCCAAGAGCTTACGAGAAGAGTGTCTCTCAGGAAATACACTCTGACTAGGGCTGCAGACAGCAGGAAAGTGTCACAGTGTGCAAAGCACCACCATAATCTGATGGGGAGGGTATCTGCTCTGAGTGTGGAGATTTAGATCACCAATCACATAACATCATCTCTGCAGAAAAGGAGTGGCTGATACGCAAGGTATGGAAAGCTTTCACCACACAGTGATGTGAGGTTTTTCAGTGTAAATACTGTCATGTAATTCTTTCTAAAGCCTGGTTTTGCAATGGAAATATGATCATGTGATTCTTTATAAACTCTTGATATTCTGTATCTCAAGATTAGCAAATGAAAATCACAAATAACAATGTGATGTAGCGAAGAACTTTGCTTACATTGTGCTGAACAACCTTCCATGCATAATGAATGTGGTGTGGACTGTTGTCCGTCCTGTTTTGTCATTTTTCATGTTCTGTGTACCACATTCAGTGCAGACTCAGATTAATATTGCAGAAACAAAAATACAGGAAATAACTGGACAATGGCAGAGGAAAGTAGAGGAGATTAAATTATCAATGGAGGAAATAAAAGTAAGCACTGTTTTTTCATTAGATCTGTTTTATCTGTATAAAGCCGAGCACTAGGCTATCAAAAGCTTACATACAGTTGAGTGCAACAGTTGGGACAAAATGGTAGGGAAAAAAATTACTTAAGATATTTAGTGAACATTAGCTTTTACAAGTAACAACAATTTATTTTTTGTAGGAAAGAAGTGTTTCCCTTTTTTCAACCCAGAAATGATGACGGATGCAATAAACTTTTGCAATCTTGTTTAATGACCTAATTTTGCTCATTAGTAGAATTACACTAAGCATAGAATTCCATTAAAAGCAGAACATTTAGAAAATACATATATTTCAAGCTGGCAGGTATTATTATTATACAGCCATAAAATAATACAGCCAAGCTTAGCACTTTCAAACAAGCTGCACAACACTTTTTTCAGTGCAATGAATTTTTTTAAGAATATTATAAGGAATTCTGCTTTATGAAATATGTATACTTTTGTTTGTTTTTGTTATGGCAGATTCAGATTCAAGGCTCAAAGACGTTATCTAGAAAAATGCAAATAACCAAAATGATATATACAAAAAAATGGCAACTACTATGGTAAACCAGGTAAACAGTCCAATTCAGAAAACCTTTTTCCACATTTCCACATTCTTTCTTTTCTCTCACTCATTTCTTCTCCTATGTAGATGTCTGCAGAAAGAGAGACGCAGCACAGCATGCATGTGTTTGGGGCACTCTGTTGAGCTCAGCCAGGCCGACCTCCTGGAGATGATTGAAATGGGACGGCACTCAGCAGAACACAAGGCAGAAGGAATGATCAGAGAGCTGGAGCTGGACCTGAAGGTAGGGGCCTAGGTAGATATCAAAATCACCAAAAGAACTGCTATTTCCCCAAGTCATCAAGGTTAACTGTCATCTTTAAGGCAATGTATATTAACCATGTTACTGTCTGGAGAGAATGTGATTGGATATGTAGCAGTGGCTGTCATACAAAGATTTAACTAATAAAATTCTAAATTTAGAAGAAAATGATGATGAATTCAAATTCTTATTTTCCAGGTGCTTCTGTCACTGGTACCTGAATCTAAAGATGGGTGACAAATTAAAGGAAAACCAGATGGCTCTCTTATGCCATGGGAGGCATTGAGCTCGCATGGTTTGGTTCCACTTGTCCCCTTAGAGGGAAGGGGCACTATAAATCAATACAAAGTTATGATGAAATATTTCTATCCTGATGGGAGTGGTCTCTTCTAGGATGACAATGTTCCACAGGACATGAGGGCTCACTGAATGGCTTGAGGAATATAAAAATTATATTAATCATATGCTCTGGCCTTCATAGTCACCTGCACACCACACCACAGACAGAGACTGTGCCAGAAATCTGTGCCAAGGAGCATTAACATTAACAATATTGTTTTCCTTTAATATGTCACCTATCTGTATGTGAGACTAATGACTAATTTTAAAATCCCACTCAGTAATCAGAGTTTAACTAATTCAGTCTTTAATTGTAATGATTGTGATGGGCAAACTAGCTTCAAATTCACTTAATCAAGTATAATCCTTGTCATTCTGTCATTCAAGATCCTGAAAGATGCCTCTCATCTCAACATTCTCATGCCAATAAAAGAGTGGGCTGGAGTCTCGGTGACCTTTGACCTTGGGACAAAGTCAGTCTACAGTTCACTGTGTGAACTCCTAGAGCGCTTCCAGGAGGAGCTTCGAAAACTACCAGAAATCTGTAAGGATGTTCATTTGTGCTTCATTGTAATACAGTACATGGGCATTTTACATTTGGGGGTTTATGCAGCTGTCTTTCTTTGAAGGGAAAGGCATTGAAGGGATGTCACTGCCACCTAGTGAACTAGTGAAGTAACTGTTACACCTTTATTCATGCAGTTAAGACATTTCACTCCAGGAAATTTACATATGACTTGAAGTTTTTAAACTTGGGAGCCAGAATTGTCATTCAAGAACTAAACCACTGCATCCATAAAAATATCGCTAAAAATATTGCTAAAGCATAAAGTGTTAGACCATAACCAGCAGACACCTTTATATATATATATATATATATATATATATATATATATATATATATATATAAACACAGGCCTATCATCATTAACTGATCTTTCACCACTGAAAGTTCAACCAAGTATGTATCAGATGATGTATATTATGAAATTTAGCAAAATACAACCCTTTTAAAGGTTAATTTGCATTTACCATTTGAATGTAATTCATTTTAACACCATTTGAATTTCACTGTTTGCAGAGATAAAGAAAATGCAGGAATATGCAGGTATATGAAGACTATATAAAAAGTAGTGCCTCTAGTGTAATAAAACATAAATTGAGCTGTTATATAACTTTTGACATACTAGTAACTAAACCAACTACAAGCACAATAAAACTGTGGTGTTCATAAAAACAGTTTTGACTTTGTTTACTGATCTTTCTGGCTGTGTTTTAAAAGTGTGATATTTTTCAGGTTTTTTCTTTTTCCTTGTCTTTGAAAATACTATTAGGTTAAACTATTGAATAGTCAAATTAAAACAAAGAATAATCATCATAATCTTGTACTAAAGATCAATCCACAAATTTATATTATTGGAATACTGTTTTATAACTGTCCAATTCTTCCAGTCAGTGGACGTGATCTTGGACCCCAGTACGGCCCATTCTCTTCACATCCTGTCAGAAGACAGAAAGAAGGTGAGGTGTGGTGACAGGCACCAACTCCTTCCCAAATAAGTGCTTTGATTGTATGGTGTGTGCTGGTCCGAGAGGCCTTCACCTATGGTCGGCACTATTGGGAAGTGGAGGTGGGAGGCAAGACAGACTGGGACTTGGGGGTTGCCCGCCACTTTATAAACAGGAAGGGAAAAGTGACTGTCACCCCCCGCAATGGATACTGGTTCCTTAGCCTAAGAAATAAGACCAACTGTGCATTTGGAACAGACCTTTCCCTCACCCTTCCCCTTAAGCCAAAAGGGGCTTGTGGACTATGAGAAAGGGCAGGTTTCTTTCTATAATGTGGAAGCTAAGCTACACATCTACACATTCTGCGTTCTGTGAGGCCATCTACCCGTTCTTCAGCCCCTGCACTAACGAGTTGGGCAAGAATGAAGCAGCACTTGTCATTACACCAGTTTTGCTTCCTGTCTCATGGATATGGTGGCTGAAAACTGTTCTGTTTTCAGTTTTCTTCAGTACAGTATTTAACTCACCAGAATGATACTTGTATGATTTGCAGTGTGTTCTATCACTTATTTTCTGTGCAATATAGTTCTGTCTTTATACAAAAGGAATCTTTATAATAACAGCAACTATACTATGAAAGTAATCTATCAGTAAAAGTCCCTGCTTTTCCAATGAAAGTTTCATTTACACTATTCCTCTGTTCACAAAAAAACCCAAACACTTAGACTAGCAGAACTGAACAGCAGCATGACAAGCACAATTCATACTGTTTGCAAGCAGGCAAAAAGACCGTGCTCATGGGTGACACTATGGAAAGAATAGTGGAACTGACTACTCAGAGCCCCTGAATGGAGGGTGCCTAAAGGGCCCAGACTAAAAATGTGGCTTTCACAGGGCCAAAATGTAGGTGGGGTCCAGCTGACAATGCCAGTTGTACTTTACTAGCTCTACTAGGTTTTTTTAAACAGCTATAAGGTTTGGCTGGTCATTTTACTTGGAAAAACTAAGAGCCAGAATGACAGACACTGAAGTTAAGTTAAAGGTTCTCTGGTGGAAAAAAACAACTTAGCCTGACCAGCCAACTGATGCCAAAACACAGGCTGAGCTGGTAAATCATTTTCGCCAGGAAAGTGATGGTAGAAGGATAACCGTTTCTGATTTACCACCACTAACACTACATTATTGACAAGTTGTTTAAAGGGGGAAAAAAACACAGCAACAAAGTAGTTGGAAAATCTCAAATATGTATTGATTAATTTAGTAATAAGGAAGGTGGAAAATTACTTACCAGTTGACAAAGATGGTCTGCCGGTTTGACTGGGTGGCTTGTGTTTTGCAGATGGTAGTTAGTCAAACAAAGCTGGATTTATTTATTTATTTATTTATTTTAGCAAGATTATTAAGGTTAGGTGCAGGCCTGGCTTTATGTAGTTACAGTAATATACAAGTTAATTGTAACCCCAGAAGTATACAGAAAAAAAGGTTCACTCTGCATAGAGGTCTGGTTTGTTTATTTGTTTGTTTGTTTTGTTTATTTTTTGTTACAGATGCCGGACCTACCCAAAACTTTTAAATGACAGAAATCAAATAATAGAATCAGATTAATGACTGATGCAAAACAAAAAAAGCAAGCCTAGCACAAAACCACATTTAAAGAACTAGTTTTAATTCTCTTTGCTCTTGGGAATGGTTTGCCATCTGTGATTAATGCAGGCGATTGTAGAGACAATAGTACAACAGGCTGTTAGACAGCAGGCTGCTTCTAAGTTTCGGGGCTTTGGTAGACCGCTCTTTTCACAGCTGTCCCTCCCAAAGCAAATCCTAACGGTATTTCTAACTTTGCACGCCAGGCTTGCTGAAGCATGTCGTAAGTAACAGTCAGAGAGGCCCTGGGGAGATAAAACACTGCAGAGACAGTAACTGGCATGGCCACACGGTGGCAAATCCTCACACACTCTTCTGTGTCCTGTTCCTGTTGGCCTCGCGCACATAAATTCCTGGTTTTTGATCCACGGACGAATTTGACATGAGTCGAGTAAAGTCATATTTTAAGCATAACTAACTAGCAATGGTAGCTATAATATAAAGGGTTAGTGTATTGGTACTGCTGCAAACCCCCACATCCACCCCCCACCCCCCGTTTTTTTGTTATCTTACTGCAAAAGTATATAGTATATATAGGCATAATATAGGCCTAATGTGATGTAAGTCTTATGCAGCCTTATATACAAAGCTTCGTTTTCCAAGGAATTCAATTTACAGACAAATCTCTGTAAGCTGTTAAAGAAAGGGTTAAAATCATAGACCACTTTTCAGCTAAACATATCACTGAGGCGGTCTGAAATTACCCGTAGAGACGGAATGAAGTGAGAGCCAAAGTCTGCATAAGAACTGTGAAAAGTTCTCTAAGTAGCTTGAAATAACCTGCCAACTGATTTCCTTATTAAGTTAGCCTATATGACATTGCACCTAAGCGTAGTAAAGCAGCAAAGGGTGTCCACACCAGATATTTATTTGATTCCGTTTTTTACTGTTTGCTCACTTTCACTCTCCCTGTCACTGTCAGTAAGCATATCCCGCTCAGCGTCTCGGTGGATCTGCAGTCTAACCTTTTACGCTTTCTTATTTCTAGTAAAATAAATGTATTACAGCTGTCAAAAAACAAACAAAAAAAAAACAATTAACTCACGTAAAAAAAAATAAAAGTTAAGAGCCATTCATTACTGTCAGTGATTTATTCGAAACCATGATTTGCAAAGTACATGCTAATAGAAACATACAAAATAATATCCTTCAGTCAGTCTGTGCACCTGCCTGCCTACTGTCTGTATGCATGTGATGGAAAACAATCTACAATCTTACATTTACCAGACACCCTTATCCAGGGCGACTTACAATTATCTCATTTATACAACTGAGCAGTTGAGGGTTAAGGGCCTTGCTCAAGGGCCCAGTAGTGGCAGCTTGGCGGTGCAGGGACTTGAACTCTTAACCTTTCGGTCAGGAGTCCAATGTCTTAACCACTGAGCTACCACTTCCCAATCTTAAATAAAAGTTCAGTAAAACAGACAGTAAACACAATGATAGGCTACATATGGTAAATGAATAAATGAAACCAATACACACACACACACACACACATTTATATTTATATGGAATGAAGGGTTTGGAATGAAGCAATCAAGATGTGACTGAAGTGTACACTTTAAGCTTTAATTCAAGGGGTTTAACAAAAATATTGCATTAACCGTTTAGGTTATGACAAATTAAGGAGATAAAAGGTCTGGAGTTGAAAGGTAGCTGTTCATAGGAACTCTCAATATGCGGTCCAAAGAGGTGTCAATGCAAATGAAGGAGGCCATCATCCATCTATTTTCTGTACCGCTTATTCTACACAGGGTCATGGGAAGCCTGGAGCCTATCCCAGGGGACTTGGGACACAAGGCGGGAGGTACCAACCCATCACAGGGCACAATCGCACACACACTCATACACCCAGTCACTAACTACAATTTAGAGATGCCAGTCAGCCTCTTTAGACTGGGGGAGGAAACCCCCGAAGCACAGGGAGAACATGCAAACTCCACACACACACAGGGTGGAGGCAGAAAAAAAAAACAACAAAACAGACCTATCAGACAGATAGTAGAAACTTTAGGAGTGGCCAAATTTATGAAATTTGTGTAACTGTCCGAATTCTTTGGGACCTGACTGACAGGTGAAGTGAATAATGTTGATTATCTCATTACAGTGACACCTGTCAAGGGGTGGGATATATTAGGCAGCAAGTGAATAGTCACTTCTTGAAGTTGATGTATTGGAAGCAGGAAAAATGGGCAAGTGTAAGGATCTGAACGACTTTGACAAGAGCCAAATTGTGATGGCTAGACAGCTGGGTCAGAGCATCTCCAAAACGGCAGGTCTTGTGGTGTGTTCCAGGTATGCAGTGGTTAGTACCTAACAAAGTGGCCCAAGGAAGGATAACCGGTGACAGGGTCATGGGTGCCCAAGGCTCACTGATACGCATGAGGAGCGAAGGCTAGCCTATCTGGTCTGAACCCACAGAAGAGCTACTGCAGCACAAATTGCTTAAAAGGTTAATGCCATAGTAAGGTGTCAGAACACACAGTGCATTGCAGTTTGCTGCATATGGGGCTGCATAGCAACAGACCGGACAGAGTGCCCATGCTGACCCATGTCCACTGCCAGAAGTGCCTTCAATAAGTGGAAGAAGGTGGCCTGGTCTGCTGAATCACAATTTCTTTTACATCATGTGGACAGCCAAGTGCGTGTGCGCCACTTACCGGGGGTAGAGATGGCACCAGGATTTGAAGCACAAGGGGGACCCACACCACATTAGGCAGGTGGTTTTAATGTAATGGCTGATCAGTGTGTGTGTATGTGTATGCATACGCACACACACGCACACACACACACACACACACACACACACACACA